>JAEBDU010013034.1:178710-247679 GCA_016802625.1 Heliconius numata
GATCGTTTAATGCGGTACTGACCATACATTTAGTAACTTACACTACAATTACATTTTAAAAGAAATACCAGATACTATACCAGCTTCCACGCTTTCAGAAAGGCCTCTGTCACAGTTAATTTTCAGAGCAGCCACCGCTACCGTTCATTTTTCATTTATTTAAGCGGCTTCCGTTTACCTTTCTCGTTTTTTTAGATGAAAAATAACTAATTTATGAATTTTCAGACAACATCGTTACTTTATAAAAATTGAATTGCGGGTTCTTGTTAAAACAATAACAATTTTGAACGTATAAGCTATATTCGAGCTGACGATTGGAAATTTGAATTTGTCTTTTATTAAATAACATGAAATTTCGATGACATTGTTAACTTAGAGTAGTGTCTTGTATTACTTACTTACCCCAGTTGAATAGTTACCCCAACCCCGAACATGGGGTAAGTTGACCAGTTTTTCCTTTTCTACAAGAACTGGCCTGTACTCTATATCGTAATGAATAACGTGCTTTTGTCACATTTTTCCATAGTTTAATAGCAAATCTATTATTTAAATCTATTTTTAAACTAATATACTCGACAGAAACAAAAATAGAAGCCTTTAAGCTGAAAATTGGTCAACCAACCCCGGTCTCCCCTACTCATGAAGTAAAAATATCGACGTACAAAACACTTAAATTCTTTATACAATTAGAATGAGAAACAAATTGGAAGTAAAATAAGCAGAAGCTGAATTACTAAATCAATGAAACCCTTCAATTAACTGAACACCTTTGTCAAAACATGAACAATGTTAAATTAATTTACAAAGTTATTTCCTTAGTTAATTACAAACGACGTGCTCGCACTCATATATGTCAAACAGGACGTGCCGATTAACAATACGTTTCCAGGCCAACACGTGTTTGTATAGACTCCTCCTCCTCCTCCATCACCCTTGATCCACCAGTTCGATGATATCAATTTTCAATTTATTAAAGACATTCATAAATGTTATTTACTCAAAAATGGAAAATCTTATAAGACCTTAAAATACTGTATGTCTATTATAGGTGATTAAGGGTCTGTTCCACCAATGCCTGATAAAGTCCCGGAAAGCCTTATCTGCTGCAGTAAATATAGGCTTAGGATTATTATACAAAACTGTAAATATTAGACTTATCTTTTGCAAATAATAGCCTTGTTCATTGTTCATTATTTTAACTAACTGATAAAATGTTTAAGTTTTCTTTAACTTATTGGTATCTTACTCTTTAAATAATTACTCCTACTTGTGTACCAATACATATTTTATGTTATCAAATAAATCAACAGTTTATTTAGGTTTGCAATGTGGGTCAAAGGGAAGTATTTGTGTATTCTTTTAAGGAGACAACTAAATAATAATAGAAAGAAACAGAATAATAGAATGGAAACTAATCGACTGTGAAGCCAATCCTTCTTTTTTATGTTTTATAATTTTCCTCGTAAGTGTTTGTTCGAAACAAGAAAGAAAAATTAATAATTATATTTCTAAAGTTTATGAAGACATATCTATTTGGATTCATTTCTTTAATTTTGTACTTAGAGACTTTTTACATAATAATTTAGGAATATTTCGGCGTAATTGTAAAGCCCCGTTTTGCCCTGATTTCTGGAGGCATTGCGTGATGAGCAATGGAATATGAAAATATTAAATATTTTATTTCCTCTAGTGGAGATCGAACCCAGAACCTGCTGCGCTTACTGTCACGCGCTTGTGTTCCTGCGCCACGACTGGCCTCCATATATTTGTTATTGTACCTACATATATATGTATAATAAACTAAATTTTATTAAATTGTATAAAAATAAATATTCTGTATAGGAACTGAAAGATATTATGCTATTAATTGAAAGTACCATGTGATAATTAAACGGAGCTTTAAGTGCTATCTTGCAATATATAGTCTGTATACATTATTAATCTAGCAGGAGTTGCCTCATACGAAGACTGAAATTGCCCTTTGATAATGTTGCCACTGTGTGGAATAGTATATAAAAAATGTATATTTAAAAAATATATATTTTCATAGACATTTGTTCTTTTTTTTTGTATTTTGCACAGCGTGGATAAATTTGTCTGTTCTTTTTTTGTCTTTCTGCCTCTTTATTTTTAAACATTAGGGGAAGGTGGGGTATGATGGGCAAGGACTAACCTTCTATCACATCGTAAAAGCTTCTGTTATTAATATTAATTTTACTCAATTTGATATATGTGTACTACAATTCAAATGTTTAACTATATATATATATTTATAAGCAAGTAAGGCACGGGAAACGCATAACATGACGACATGACGCAAGGAGTTTCCTACTCGTGGAAATGAATATATAACATTTTCATTTCCTCGCTCTGGTACTGAAGCAAAGCGTGGCGTTAAATTACGTCTATCAACACACAATGCCTCCAGAATTTGGCGGCAAGCGAAGTACGGAGTGCCTTAGGTTCCCAGGTTCCCTCTACTAACCCTTGCTATATTGTACGGGATGCAGATTAAAGCTAAAAAATACTTACTTCGTCCCTTAAAAAATTGTGAATGTTTTCAATTCTCAAGATGGACTTAATAGGGTTGTGAAGGTTTCAATTTTCCTCGTCAACGATTTAGTTTGCGAACGACACAACTTCGGTGGCTGTAACAAGTTAATTGACATCGCTTTTACTGCAAAATGTCTTATATAACTTAGCTGTATACATAAACAGTGTTAATTATTTAAAAGTCCAAAACTATGAGATATATTTCATTTTAAGGAAAAGTTCATTAATTAATTAATTTAATGTTTTAGTTTAATTATGATAAATAAGTATTTTCGTTGACTAAGTTTTAATTGTAAATGGTTTATTTTTTTTCTTTTATTTTTTTAAATTTTATTCACTTTTCCATTTTACAGTTAAGTTATGCCGATTTTCTTAGTTTATTGAATTTTACATTTTTTACTTCGATAATTAAGTCCTAGATTACTTATAACAACAATTTTGAATAATAACAATAATTGGCTTTGCTCTGATGACTAGGCAAAGCGCAGCGTTGAGTTCCGCCACTCAATACGTAATGCTTCAAAAATTTGGCGGAAACACTAAGTTCCCAGGTTCCCTCCACCTACCCTACTATGTGCGAGATACAGCAAGTATCTATTATGGCTAAGTTAACAAAAAAATGTTTTTTCTATTACTTCTATTACTATACTTGCTCTCTTCTATTAATATTTTGCTTTGTGCTTACAAAAAAGAAATATGCTTGTATTTTTGAAAGCTTTACACCAGTCTGAACTGACAAAGAGATAATGAGTACACACCTAGGTATGCGTATTATTATGTTTATAGTAAAACTTTGACTTTATATGACCAACCTAACATATTAGGCCGTAGGAGGCCGTCATGGCGCAGCGGTACAAAGGTGTGATTGTAACGCGACGGTTGTGGGTTCGATCCCCACTTGAGGAAGTGAAATGTTTATTTACGTTTATATTTCCATTTCTTCGCTCCGGTGTCGAGGCAAAGCGCGGCGCAGTTCTGCCACTTAACACGCAATGCCTCCAGAATTCGGCAGAAAGTGGGGAACGGAGTGTCTTAACACTGTGTTCCCTCTGACTACACTGCTGTGTGCGGGATACAGCGTGAAGCTGACCTGACATATTATCACAAGCAATATAGATTTTCGATATGAGCATGCAATCTAAACTATTACATTCCTTTATAGCATCATCAGCTTCACGCTGTATTCTAGTTAAATTCAAATAAACTATAAAAATACTAGTTGTCTAGACAACATTATCTCTATCTACTTATAAATCTAAAGATATATCTCGTGATTTAAGTAAATATTCCAATTGTTTTAAGTGAAAAAACACATTCATAAACCGGCCTATGGTAAAACTAATTCTATTATTTATTATATACAGTAAGTAAATAGGCTTCCTTTTTTACGAAATAATATTTTATGTATGTATGGCTCATAACGATAAAATTATACGGTGGCCTAGATACGACACTTTTACAGGTTATATAATAGGGAATGTCGGAGCTACTTTAGTTTTACCAATGAAATATCACAATACATATATTTGTAGGTTATTTATTCCTTTCTTCTCATTCAAGAGCATAAAATCGTCATCTAAGAAAACTTTAGTAAAAATTAGTTTTTTTATGATAATAACAAAAATAAACTTTTTTCTATTACACTAAATTTATATTATGTCTTTCTAATTAGAAAACTAAAAGAGAACTTGAAGCTTACTTAGTTTTAACGGCGTTTTGCGAACTTCACCTGTATTGTGGGTAGCTCTTATGTACATATTAGTTCTTACGTCTGGTATTGTTTAGTTATTTAAGTAATACAGTGCTATTATATACATATTTACAGATCTCGTAGATTTAAAATGTTATATATGACGGTATTTTTATATTTTTTTTTATATTAAGTAACAGCTTAGCATATATAACGATTTAAAGCTCTATGCGGGAATAATAACAGTGACAGACAGCCAAAATAGAGATCGAATTCAAACTCTCACGATTTTAACTCCTTCAAAGAAATAATAAGATGGAGAAATTTACCATCTTACCTTATATCCTAATAACAATACAACCTAAAAACTGCATATGAAGCTATTGATCTATCCATTAGAAAACTATTTCAAAAGTGTAGTTTCAAAAAATACTTTTGATAAAATTCTGAACTTGTTTTTTCTTTTTCGTTTTGCATTTAGGGAGTTCGGGAGTATTTTTTTTATTACGTTCACTTCATTGAATGTACTGTGAAAGTCCCGAATGAATGTGTAAAATCAGACTGCAACATATTTTTAAAATCTATTTTAAGAATATGCTTATAATATTATTTTTTGAAATAATTGTGACAGAAAGAAAACAACATTTTCTTCATATATAATATTTAAATTAGCGCAAGAAAAAATTGTAATTGAACCTGCCGTGGCTGGCGTGTACCGTGGTTATTGGTTCGATGCTCACTCGAGGGAATGAATTATTATTTATTAATATTTTCATTTCTTCGATCTGGCACCAAGGCAAAAACCCGGCGTTCAGTTTCACTACTCAACACGCCATGCCTTAAAAAATCCGGCAGAAAATGGGGAATGGAACGTCTTAACACTAGGTTCCCAGGTTCCTCCGCGTACCCTGATTTGTGTGAGATACAACCCGGAGCAATAAAAATAAAAAGCAAGTAAAAAGCCACGTTACATCCGCGATCCTCATGAAAGTTTTAGCCATTTTACTTAATGGATAAGTCCCGGAAAGCTTAAAAGTTTTTCAGTTTGAAAGCTCGTTTTATCCCTAAGAAATTAATTTTACATAAAATATTTCTAAAGCTGGACTTGACGTTTACCCATAACTAAAAGAAACTTTGAACTAAATATTAGATAATTTTCAATAAAGTAATAATTGTAGGATTAGGAACAGAGCGTTCATGTAAATAGGCGTAGTTGTATAAATAACATGTTTAAATTTTTTGCCTCTTATTTCTTTTTTATTTTTAACTTTTTGTTTTTAAAAATTCTAGAAATATTGTAAAATGGTCAGTATTTCTTTAGTCTCATTATTCTATATATTTTTGGGTGCACCAGCACGATGTCATGAAAATTCCTTTTTGAGGCATTAAGTCTTTATATTAGGTAATTTAATTAAAAAGTTTAAAGTAAATCTTTATTCTAAATTTTATTATAAGCCTTGTAATATTAATTATTAATTTTATATTTGAGGCCAGTTGTGGCGCACAAAGTGTGACTGTAAATGCAATTGGTTGTGGGTTCGATCTCCATCCGAGGGAATAAAACATGTATTTAAATGTTTATTTTAATTTCTTCGCTTTGGTGTCGAGGTAAAGCACGGCGTTGAGTTGCGTCACTTAACACGCAATACCTGTTGAATTCGGCGGAATGTGGAGAGCGGAATGTCTTAAGACTAGGTTCCCTCCACCTATACTGCTATGTGCGGGATAGAACTTGAAGCTGATTTGATTTTTATTAACAAAAGTCAGTAAAAGCCAATAAAATCTGAACGAAGCCAGAATTCGTAAGTATAAAGACTAGATTGCCATGTAAAAAAATGGCGTTTCCAAATGAAAATGCGATTAAGGGATTTAAAAAGACGCTCTGAAACCTTTGTAGAAGTGAAAGGACGGATGAAGCTTTACTTAGAAATCCTGGCCGACATTTGTAAAAGGATGTCGATTCTATTGAGTTATCGAATAAAGGATCTAATAAGACAGGGTCAGCTGAAGAAATACTGAAGAAAGGAACAGATAATATAAAGAAAGTTGCTAAAGTTTATAAGTAATCGAAGAATCGGACCTTTTTGAAAGTTATTTGATTTGAAAATCTTTTTATTCTGTATATACAAGAATATACTATATACAAGAATTGAATTATGTTATTATTATTTCTTTTTAAAGAAACAATAGGAGATTTTAACATCTTACCTAATTCATAATACAAAGCCTTTTCCAAGCGAATACTCCTGTAAAAGATTTGGCTTGGTAAATCTCGTTAATCTTTTTGTGGTAACTAGGTAAACGACGAATTCTGGTTAATATTTATGAAACTAATATTTTGTTAGAGTTGAAAATCAATAGTTATATTTAGTTAAGTGCTCGATAGCTACTCTCGATATTAAGACGCGATGTTTACTGTTGAATAAATATGTATTTATGACTAGCGACCCGCTCGCGGCTTCTCCCGCTTGAAGTATATAATTATTAATTTACTAATATACATAATTTTCGTTTTCTAATAATAATATCCTTTTTAAAAACAATATATTCACCTTAAAGTAAAGTTTTAGTCAATTCAATAATATAGTTATTTATTTTCTGAGATTAGCGTAAACAAACGCACAGACGTACACATTTTCCTAAATGAATTATTAGAAATATAGTAAATATGCTTGACGTATTAAAGATTTTATGCGTAAAAAGCCTCGTAAAAATATTATGCGGAACAAAATAGCCTTAGCCTTGATAAAGCCGTAACGTAAGACGTTTATAGTCTACGATAATTTCGTTTTTATTAGGGAGATATAGTAGTGTTTATTCACTAAAGAGTACTTTCGCAAAAATATTATTAGCATGGCTTCCTTATCTTATGTTTGCCTTTGTTTAAACAATTAAGGTGTGTTTTAATTTGAATTAACGATTGAAACACAAACTTTGCTTAGTAAACTACTATTGACTTATGTATATAGAGAGAAGAGGCCGTCCTAGCGCAGCGGCACAAGAGTGTGACTGTAACGCGACGGTTGTGGGTTCGATCCCCACTCGAGGAAGTGAAATATTTATTTACGTTTATATTTCCATTTCTTCGCACTGGTTGACACAAGCGCGGCGTTCAGTTCGGCTACTCAACACGCAGTGCCTCCGGAATGGGCAGAAATTGGGGAACGCACTGTCTTAACACTAGGTTCCCTCTGCCCACCCTGCTATGTGCGGTATACAACGTGAAGCTGTTATTTTATTTTTATTTTATTAACGATTTATGCAATGTCGAAGCTATTTTCAAACGTAATTCACATAGATTTTTTGGCAGTTTTATTTAGTACTACTTTTAAAAATTTAAACACAGGTACATGAGTTCTCCTTTATAAATAAATATTGTATGATACATCCAATGAAACTGTCTCGCTATGAAGTTGTTACGTACACTATTGATCTCTCAACGGACGATTGTAGCGCATTCAGCATTCAATACCTATAGGTATTTATGTATACAATACAATAGTCACTACATTATGACGTATATTAGCTTCAAATGTATTTCTTTTATTATTTTAGAAATAAAACACTTATTCTGTTGCTTAATATATTGATTTTAATAATGTAAGTTTAAATATTACATTAGAAATTCAATAGTTTCTGACAAAATACAAACACTAAATGTTAAGGGAAGCTTTCTTAAGCTCAGTAGGGAAAACAGCATTGGTTCATGCTGTAAAACAAAGTTGAGGAAACCTAATGTTAAGGCACTCCGTTCCCGAATTTCCGCTGAATTTTTCGAGGCGTTACGTGTTGAGTCGCGGAACTCAACGCCGGGCACGTGCTTTGGTGTCAGAATGAATTTATTTTATTAATAAATAATAATTCATTATCTCCAGTGGGGGTTAGACCCCACAACCGTCGCGTTACAGTCACTCGAATCATGCGAATCATCAAGTGAACCGATTTCGATCATGTTTTTTTTATTGGAATTCGATTTTTTTTGTTGAAAATGATTAATTAATGTATCGATATATTTCCAGTATAGCAAAGTATAGCATAAAAACGTATTATCACGCCAGTTCCTAACACAACACGTCTGAATGCTTGTCCAATATAAATATTTAATATTAAAATATTCGAGCCACCCTGTTTCTTCCAAGCAAAATCAATTGTATTACATTAGCATTTAATACATGTTTTATTCATGTTTCCAAAGGTTTGCAAAACCAACATTGTTAGTAATATTTTTCGTCACCTCTTTAGGTACATCGCTTATTTAGAAAAAGGTTTACGATCAATTTACAACTGGGAAAATCATTGGTGGGGAACGGAGTGCCTTAACACTAGGTTCCCTCTGCCTACCCTGCTGTGTGCGGGATACAGCGTAAAGCTGATTTTTATTTAAAATTATTTGTTTTAATATGCAAGAATATTTTCTAGTTATAAATATTTTAAGATATGTATATTTTTTAATTTAGATATACACCACTTCCTATGTATTATAATAACATTATTAAACTGTTAAATTTTGCCTATTTTGGGATATCGGTGTTTACAAGGCAAGTTTTCATATCATAGAAATATTGATATTTCAACCAAAATATATTTTCCATATATTTTTAAGTAAATTAAGTTAACATTAGTCGTGGCGCAGGGGAACAAGTGTGTGATTGTCAACGCGACAGATTGCGGGTTCGATTCCCGCTCGAGAAAATGATATGTTTAATATTTTTATTTCTTCGCTCTGGTGTCGAGGCAAAGCGCGGCGTTCAGGTATAGGTATGTCACTCAATTCAGAAATCGGCGGAAAGTGGCAAACGAGGCTCCCTCCGCCTAACCCGTACATGCGGGATACAGCGTGAAGCTGAAAAAAACTTTTAACAAAACAAAATTATGGATTCATTTAAAAAAGGAAATATTTTTTCGTTACCAGATTTAAAATACTTTCGTTAGTAGGCAGATAAAATTTAATATATTAATCATCAGGGAAAATTTTGCAAATCCCTTTACAGTCGAAAACGATGTTGAAATGAGTTTTCCCAGCTAAGTCTCGTTAATCCTGTTCGGTAACTAGGTGACCCTCAACTTGAAGCTTTACCTTATTTATTTATTTACCTTAACATTTCTATCTATATATGGACACAATAAGCTACAAAGAGGGAACTATAATGTAAATAAAAAAAACTAAACTAAATAATCTAATATAAAAATTATGCTGATTTTAATAGAAAAAAAAAACCAGTCAAATGCGACTTGGATGGGCCCACCAACGGCCATCATTACAAACCTGAAATTCCTTACTAATTTCAGGATTGTAGTTCAACGGGAAAACTTTTATAAAAGTTGATTTTGATAACATGGCTAATTTGAATCTTTTATATTTTCAGTTTTCTTATATAAGTTTTTAATTTCATCGACAGGTTGTAGGAGATTGAATCCACAATCACATTTACAATCCTTCCCACTGCGCCACAATAGCCCCAAAAATATATTATAAGAAATATATTTCTCTGGCGCCTTTTCCGAAGTAATTGTTTAGGAAAGGAACTTGAGTGGACTTTATATAATGTTTTTATTCTTCTAGAGTACACAAACATCGAAGAACAAATCCACTCGTCCCAACTTCACCAGCCCCAAGTCCCGATAAATTTCATTTCATTGCGTCATTCATCTACATTCATAAATATATTTATCAATGAAATATATTCAAGGCCCGAATATGGATTGCTTTATAGAAGGGGTATATTTTTAGCTCGAGATACCGTCTTTTATTGGGTAAACAGAGTGAAGTGTTTGTACGTTTCTGCCTAAGCTTATTCTATTGACTGAACCTACATAAATATATACATTAATACTTAGAACGTTTATTTGAACATAGCTGCAAAAATTATATATCGATTTTCTTATATAATTTTATTTTTTTTTATTTAAAGAAACACCATCGTTGCTCAGTGGTTGTGTTAAGAAAATACTTGACAGTAAGTTTAATATATATAAATGGCTTCGTTGGAGTCAGACTATGCCAATAAATTTGATACTCAAATCATTACTCAGAAAAAGTTATCAGAGTTTTTTATATATTCAGTTATCAGAGTTTTTTATTAATTATTATTATTATTTAAAACTTTTAATATATAAATAATTGTTTATTTCACAATTTAGTGCTATAATTACTCAATATTTCTTATTTCATCTGTCCCCCTCTTTTAGAGGTATCCTATATGAATTTCCTGTAATTTTATACATATTTATATGGCAATATATAATTGATATTTTTTTCCAATTGACAAATAAATATAGGTAATATAAAGCTCACATAATAAGTTATTATATTTTACTTGGTCTGGTTGTTTAACATTAAATGTATTTGCTACGAGCCTGCCTCTGACGAGTGACCGCAAATCATTTAACGTTCGGTTTGTACACAGTGGGATCCTATTGTGATGTATTTGTATTATTCAATTATCAAGTAAACATTTAGATACCTTCTAAATAAGGCCTGAGGCCTTGGCGCAACGGCACAAGGGTGTGACTGTAACGCGACGGTTGTGGGTTCGATCACCACTCGAGGAAGTGAAATGATTATTTACGTTTATATTTCCATTTCTTCGCTCTAGTGTCGAGGTAAAGCGCGGCGTCGAGTTCTGCCTTTCAACACGCAATGCCTCCAGAATTCGGCGGAAAGTGGGGAACGGAGTGTCTGAACACTAAGTTCCTTCTGCCTACACTGGTGTGTGCGGGATACACCGTGAAGCTGTAAAAAGAGAATGATAGTTAAAATTTGTTATAGGAAACAAATACTTTTAGAATAAGCAACAAAGTGCAATATGTTATAATTGAATGGAAATAAAAAATGTGAAAGAAAATGGTAGTTTTCAATGGTATTTCAGTACATATTAGTTCATATAAAAAGCTATATTATTTTATTTAGCATATTAGCTCATATAAAGTTATTTAAGCTGACCACGAAATCTTGCTCTATTAATTTTACACTAGCTCAGTTGCGGTCATTATATATTCGGCCCTCGGGATGTGTGGGCAGAAACTGTATGATTCAATTTAGAATATGGACCTTAGCTACTAAATATTATTCTAAATATATATTTATATCAATTTTCTAAATATATTGTTTATATTGTTTTATATAGGTTTATGCTAGTTACCGCCCGAACTTCGTTTGCGTTTACTTTAATATTGAATTGACGAGATCCAAACCAAAACCGAATTCATATCTGTATCCATAGTAGTTCCCAAGATAAGTGAGAATATAAACAGACAGACAGACAGTATAATATTTAATATACAGATACATTCTTATTATTTTACTATAGAATAGATTGTAATAACATATCTACTAAAGTTGTGTCTTCTAATTACAGTTTGAAACTGAAATATTATTACTTCCAAACTTTTTATATGTCCAAGTTTCTTGGTCATTAATGATATTAAATAACTTTCTGAGAGCAACTCTTTATCATCATATTTCAAAGAGTTCTCAGCTTTATGTAATTAATTATTTCTTTTATCATAATAAAAATATCAGCCTGTATTCTTTTTTTTTAGTAAATATTAAGTATTGATAATATTTTTTAATATTTATTTACTTACTTTAATTATTTATGAACATTTATAATATAAAAACCACTTATAATCATTAGCAAGAGAAGATCCGTATTATTATTAATATTATTTAAAAATGAAACACATTTTTCGTATAAATCTAGTACACTTTTGTAATTTTTACAATAGAGAAGATTCTGTAATTATCCCATTATTATTATAAATGTGATAGTTTGTGAGGATGAATGTGTGTTCTATTTTCACACAAAAAGTACTGAACGAATTTAGATAAAACTTTGCAGTGATATATTTAATTAACAGATTTTTTTTCTAAAATGTATCTAGTATACATCTGGTTATCTTTCAGTGAAAAGTAGTTCCGCTGTTTTAGAGATTAGCGCGGACAAACGGAAAGACAGACAGACGGATAAAAACTATATTTGAAAAAACATTACAACAACTATATACGTTCATTTTGAAATCACAGACAGACACTTTATTTTTATTTATGTCTGTATAGAAAATGGTTTTTATTCCTCCGTGCTGTACATATGTCATGAGAGCCTAATACTTTTTTTTGGAAGACACAAAAATTTTATCTAAATTGCTTGGAATTACAAGAGGGAATGCCATACATTAAATATTTTTAACATTTTAAAGTGTTATTCCACACTTAAGAAATAAAAATATTTTGTATCTTGCCTAAGTCTAATAACACTTTAAAAATGGTGAAAATATCTTGACAGTTTACTGTTTACAGCAAAATGGTTCAGAATTTCATGTTCCGGAAGTTATACGACGATATAGCCCAATTCTAATATCACCGTTCAATATGATGAGATGCTCCATTTACTGGAGAGTAGCTTTCATCTTACACCTATTTCTATTTGAAATCTATTTACCTTTTTGATAAGTTATTATGAAATTATTGAGATTCATGTCCAAATTTCTTCTAAAAATTGAAGCACATTTAGAATGAAATCAAAGTTTTTTAGTAAGCCAATTAAGCTATACATTCTTATAGACTAAACTAGAAAACTAAAAATCGAAATGGAACCTTCGGCTTTGATCTCAATTTCGACCGAAATAGAAACTTTTTAATATACCTATAAGATGACTAAAGACAAATTTAAATATTACATTTGGACAATAAAATGCTGATGTAAATATGCGAATAACACTTTAAAATATAAAAAAAACCTCAAAGCCATTTTTCTTGTCACGCATTTCCTGATCTGTTTTTCGCACTAGTGGCCAAAGTTTCTTGTTTTTTTTATTCATATACGAGTATTTCTTGTACGAATTTATAATTATAAAAATAAGATATGTAAAAAATTTGCTACTAAATTTAGATAAAATGAGTAACTCCTTTTTTATTCTAGAGCTGATATACCTAATTTACTATTCTGCCACTGCCGCTTGGTTTCGTTCTTATATAGACAATAGACTACGCTTACATAAATTGCTAAAGCTTTTAAGGAAAATGTTAACACAATGATCGATGATATTTCTCTAGGGAAAAATAAGTAATAACGTTATTTTTTAGGACTTTATGATTACATTAAATTTAAATAGGAATTTATGACAAATTTCATGACCTCTTTGTTGAGAAATTTCTTCAAAGGTAAGAAATTTCTGAGTGTAAACAAGATGATCAGTATGGATTTAGAAAATAACGCAATTGGGTAGTAGCAGATTTTTCATGTATTTGCTTTGTGATCTTGGATTATTGCACCTTCCATCTTTCTTCACTTTCGATACTGAATCTTTATTTAGTGTAAACAAAAAACTTCGTCAAGTGTTCTGTTTTCAGAGGCCATTCGTGGCGCAGGTGCATGTGACTCAAAAGGCCACAATTTGTGGGTTCGATCCCCACTAGAAGAAATGGAAATATTTAAGGTTTTCATTTCTTCGCTCTGGTGTAGAAGCAAAGCGCGGCATAGAGTTCAGCCACTCAATATGTTATGCTTCCAGAATTCGACGGAAACGGAGTTTCTTAACACTAGTGACTCTCTCTGTTTATCCTGCTGGGTGCGAGATACAGCGTGAAATTTAAAAAAATATATCTGTTTAGTTAACTATAGTTCTACATGGAAATATAGGTAGTAGGTGTATTGACATCGCGTTCACATGTCAGTTGCACTGAAAAAACATGTTGCCTATTCATATTCAGTGCTTTAGAAATTTGAGTGCTTGCAGTTGGTTTTTGTTTATTTGTTGCCCAATCTTTTGTGCAAATTAAAACATATGCGTTATAATTAGCATAACATCTTGAGCCTGAATACCTCACCGCTTTACCCCTACGTTTATCAGCTTCACGCTGTATCCCGCGCACAGCAGAGTAGGCAGAGGGAACCTAGTGTTAAGACTCTCCGTTCGCCACTTTCTGCCGAATTTTTCAAGGTATTGTGTGTTGAGTGGCGGAGGTGAACGCCGGACTTTTACTTTGTTGCCAGAGCGAGGAGATGAAAATATTAATAAAACCTAAAATATTAATAACTAGCGGACGCGCGCAGCTTCGCTTGCGTATTTAGGGGTGAATTTTAATAAACCACGAAACATGTGTTCAATGAAATATTTTTAAGAGTCTAAATTTCAAATTTTATAAAAATCGGTGGGGATTTAAACATTTTTCCATACAAACTTTCAACCCCTTATTGGCACCCTTAGGGGGTAAATTCTAAAAAACCGTGAAACACGTGTTCAATTAAATATTTTTAAAAGTCTGAATTTACAATTTTATAAAAATCGGTGCAGATTAAATTTTTTTTCCATACAAACTTTCAACCCCTATTTCACCCCTTTAGGGTTAAAATTTTTCAAAATCCCTTCTTAGTGGATGTCCAGATTACGAAAATAAACATCTTTCCAAATTTCACGTTTCTACCATCAGCGGTTACGGCTGTGCGTGCGTCTTACCTCAGTCAGTGAGGACAAGTCCTTTTATACAGGGTGGAATTGTCAGCACCACTTTAAATGAAACCACAGTTTTAACTACTCTATAAAAGCCTAATATAATTCGGAAAAAAAAAAATTCCCAAAAATGAAAAAGTTATTTTTTCAAACAAAATAAATAATAAAATTATCGTTTTAAAATAAAACGCCATTTGTAAAGTATAACATAGGCACGCACACACTTACCTGTCAAATCGCAAACGTCGCATACGTATGTGTGCGTCACACGAAATACAGGTATGGATAAAAATCGTTAAATGAAAAAAAAATCCTACGTCCAAACTGTTGAGGTACCTTGATTAATTTCTTAGGTGTGGGTTTGAAATATTTTACCCTATATGCAGTTTCAATAAAAGAAGCGTTGCCTCTTCCACCCTGTATATATAGATAATTATTCCCTCGAGTGAGGATTGAACCTACATCCATCGCGTTACCGTAGATTATTTTATAAAAAAAATTCGAATATAGCAGGATTTTTAATAGCGACTGTTAAATTCTCAGATATTAAAGCAATTAAACGAGACAAGCCTTCACTGCAGTTAAATTTTTATGAGGTTTTTAAAACTTTTATTGTTACTTACTCTGTAAGAATTGTACAATTTTGCACAAAGTTGTAAAATTGGAAGTTCTTACATAATAAAATTAATCCATTTTCTTAAATTAATTATTGCCTCATTATATTTTAATTTATTGTGTTATTTATTTGTATTTAATTTATAATTTATGCACTACCAATAGGTATATCCTGTACTGAGAACATTAATATTGATTAAGGCTTTTGCATACCACCTCTATGCGCAAAAAATCTTTAATGGTTTATTTTAATCGTTTTTTTCTATATTGGTATTCTTATTTCTCTTGTAAAATGTTAAAGTATACAAAAAAGAATTTTATCTATCTATCTACGTATAGTAACATAATAATACAATATAACATAATACCGACTATAAAATGGTTTATTTCCAATACAATTAACATTAAGATGCCAGTTTAGATTAAAGTGCCTTGCCACAATGATTGGTTGTTAAAACATGTTTTTTAACTTTAATCTTTTATACATTTCCATAGCATGGTAGTGAGAAGGAACTGGTAATCTGGTAACTTAGTGTTAAAATACTCCGTTCCGGAAGTGTATTAACGACACTTCCGTTCTCTACTTTTTGCCGAATTCTGGAGGTATTGTTGAGTTGCGGAACTCAAAGCCGCGGTTTGCCTTAACAACAGAGTAAAGAAATGAAACTATTAAATACTACATTTCCTTGAGTGGCAATCGAACCCATAACCCGTCGATATGCAGTGAGATATGTGACACCTGCGAGACGACTGGCCCCAGGATTTTTTTGATAAATATAGTATAGCAATTTGCATGAGATTTATATTAAAAATCATATAAATACGTAACACATTTGTGATTTATGTCCCGTAATTTATATGTATACGCATGCCGATTTCTTTACAAACGTCAATCGTTTTATTTTCAAACAAAAAAAGAATAACATAAAACCCCGCGAAACCCTAATAAAGGAGCCCTTACCTTTTATAGTAACAGCTATCTACTAGCGATAAAACCTTTTTCCTTCTTTATTACGTAAACAGAATATTCGTACTTCGTGGTTCAGTGGATTTTCTTGCGGGTCGTTAGAAGAAGGCATAAATTTAGATTTTGTTTTTTATTTTATAGTAAGTACACTTATGGTATCTTATGTTAGGTTTTTTTGGGAAAGGGAACCTGAAAACATAGTGTTAAGACACTATATTCCCATTACGACACATCCGTTCACCAATTTCAGCCGAATTCTCAAGGCATTGCGTGTTGAGTGGTGGTGTTCAACGGCGCGCTAAACCTCGACACCAGAACGAAGATAAGAAAATATTGAATCCCTCGAGTGGGAATCAAACCTACAACCAACCCATGAAATATTTCATTAATTAATAAATATTATCCAAGAACCTTCACATATTTACGTTATCTTTTTATTAGTAAAATATTTTATTATTTTTATTTACCACAATCCACTCACAATTACGATGAATGGAAAAGTGCCTCTATAGCCTCTTTATTCGGCAAAAATAACATACTTACTATTTTTTAATTAACAAACTGAATATTTCTTGATGGATTTTATTTTCAGCTTCACGCTGTATCCCGCATATAGCAGGCAGAGGGAAACTAATTTCCATTCGAGGGTTAAGCCCTAGTTTACTATAGAAAACTATATAAGATATACATAATGGAAATTGTAAGGAAGGCTTGATGAAACGTGACAGAAATATGAATGTGCAAAGATTAATTTTCAATTATTTGAATGACATTTTTTATATATTGAAGTATAAATATTTTTATACTCCTTTCGTACTTTTTAAAAGCTGAAGCATAAATATTTAATTAGTTTTTAAATAGTTATTTCTTTTTATATAATAGCTGTAGACATTAAAAGTGGATTACTTTTATTGCACCTAGTAGAGCTCTACATGAAAGTTTATCAAAAACGACAAAAATCTTTCTATCGTACTTTCATTTCCGTATGTAGAGGGAACCTAATTCATATTTTGTTCCCCACTTACAGCCAAATTTCGATACATTTTTGTATAAAATGTAGGAATCTCAACCCCACACTCAACGCTCAACAAGAGCGGGTAAATGGAAATAATTTTAATATAATCGCCCCCCGAATGGGAATCGAATTTGATACCTTCACGTTTACAATCAGACTACTATAAATATTAGATTGAAATATGAATCAACAACCATTCCATCCCAACATCGCCACACCAGCCATTATGGTCTTACTTTTTTCAAGCATTTCATCTGTGGAAATAAAATCTCGCCGCGATATAGCTTTTCCATAGAACAAAAACAATCTTTTAATCTAAATAAAATATTTATGTAACTTTAATTCCACAATTTCTTTACATTCATTCCAAAAGACAAAAGAAATTTTAATAAAAGTAACGCGGAACATTCTTATAATTGCTAAAAATATAGTCCTAAACGAAGTCGTCCTTATAAATCTCTCCAACGTAAAAATGTAATTACAAAGAGAACGCTTCAGATGTTCGTCTAAATTGTCCATTTTCAATTACGACGGGTTCATTGATACTAATCTTTAAAAAAGATAAAATAATCAATAAGTTCAGATTAGGTACCTTTTTGGTATCTACTGTTGTTATTAAAAAAAAACGTTTTTTTTTATTTAAGTATTTATATTGAATGAAACGTTAGTAAATATTCAAGGAAATATTAATATTAGTAATATTAATTAATTATCTGTAGCTGTTCCTTCTCTAACGCACTCCAATATAGCTTAGAGTACACTGAGCAATCCCATTAAGGTTATTATGTCCTGGCTCGTGATATTTATAAGTATTTATGATATTTATATTTAATGTTTTTTCATCGGTGGGCTACATTCGCATGGATTCTTAATAGTAATAATTAATATTTTTTTCACTTCACGCTGTATCCCGCACATAGCAGGGTAGGCATAGGGAACCTGGGAACCTAGTGTTAAGAAACTCCATATATATTAAGACACTTCCGTTCGCCACTATCAGCCGAATTCTGGAGGTATTATGTGTTAAATTGCGGGACCCTACGCCGCGCTTTGCCCCAAAATAATGTCCTTTTCCTAAAATATATTATGTATTAAATTACTGATTATAATTTGTTATTTATGCAAAAAAATGTTAAAAACCATATTATTACATCGCTCTATATTTACATATGTAACTGAGTTTTTTTCGTTCAGGTAACCCTCGCAACAAATGCGCACTGCAACCAGGTCACAGTCTCATGGACTGGATCCGTCTGGGCAACTCCGGAAAGGATCTCACCGGAGTCGGAGGCCGCATCCGACCCGTTACACCGCAGGAACTGGCGACACACAATACAGAAAGTAAATAAATGTATTCATACGTACTCGTATGTATGTATAGTATGTTCGAAGAGTCGTGGCCGTCCTGAAAGTAGTTTTCTTAACTTTTGGGTATTGTTCACTTGGAAAGAAAATATAATATAAGAAAAATCTTAAAATCATATCCAGCTAGCTTCAGGGCGGCTACGAGTCAGGAATCCTCGACAATACTGTATATTATGCCGTAAAATATTTAGATGGACATTGGATTGGATGGATCTTCCTCCAGTCTGGTTCGACCATGTAAGGGAGAAGTGGCATGAAAGAGACAGTTTACTAAATGAAGCAAAAAAATATACTTTTAATTAAAGAAATTAAGATTTTTTTCCTCAAATTATTATTTATTTATTAAACTAGGTAATTTCGTACGAAATAACCCTTAAATACAATAATTAATCAATAAAATATTCATTTTAAAAAAATGTGTCATTTGGCTCTTTCATAACATTTCGGGCCTTTTTCGTTTTTTCTTTCGGCTCTTTCAAGGCCCGTCCACCCGGCTCTTTCATAACCTATTCTATAAAAAAATGTAACCTCCAAAATGACAACGATATCAAAACTTTTCAAACTCAATTTTAATGCAGTTACAAGGCCAAATATATACATAAACTCAATCTATATTCCAATTACCCGTTACAATGAAATACTAAAAAACAACTCAAAGGAGGTAAAATACTTACTTTGGAATGCCAAAAACTTCAACTCGACGTATCGGCGTCCGTTGGTTCCGGTGAACTGTAAAATTTTTGTGGGTGGCGGGAAATCAACATTGCCATTTAAAAATAAAATATTCTAACGAATCCGTTCCTAAACTACTATAATATTGCAAGTGGCTCTTTCAAAACCTGGCTCCTTCATGCCACTTCTCCCTTACAGCCTTAAGTTTGTTATTAAATTACCACTCTAAAGAGGTGAAAATTGAAAAAAATAATGATATGTTAATAAGTTCCCTCCTGCTTACCCAATGAAGTGAAAATGTTATATCAGATGAAAATTTACTTTTGACGTGACAATGTCCCGTCGTAAACTGTCGTAGACTTGTAAGCTCGCGTCAATTACTTAAGAGCTGTCTAATTTAAGGTTATATAAAAATAGTAAGTGTTATGTAAAAATGTCGTCATAATCCAAATGATTTTTTAAATTTACAGTAATCGTTAATTATTGATTTCTTTTTCACAGAGGACGCATGGCTGGCTTTACGGGGACGTGTCTACAATATAACTCATTATTTGCCTTATCATCCTGGAGGTAAAATAAACTAAAAACTTAATATAGAATGGTATATTTTAAGATGTGTTAGGTAATATGTTATTACTTTATAGGAGCTGAAGAATTAATGCGTGGTGCTGGTATAGATGCGACAGACCTTTTTGACAAAGTCCACCCTTGGGTCAATTATGATTCACTATTAGCTAAATGTTTGGTAGGACCACTCAGATTCGATCGACCAGACGCTGAAGAAATCTTCGACATAACAAACTCCTCACCAAAATCCGAAAGACTCAGAGAGCCATCCAAAGCCCAAGAGCTCGTACGTAAATCGATGGAGAATTTAGCCAATTGCATAACACCTGTGCGAAAGAAAATAACAGCGAAAAGCGAAGAGAGTGTGAAAGGAAGTCCGCCAAGTAAAATAATGCAAAGCCTAATACAATCGAGTGATTTACCAGTATCGATAAGCCGTAGAGCTGGTTCGAGTCCATTAAAGTCCACAGATAGATCAAAAGAAGCCCCACCACCACTACGCTTTGACTGGATTCAAACCTCGACAAAGCTAACAATCTCTGTGTATACAGGACTTCTATCGAATCCGGGCGCTTGTGCCAGGATTAGTGAAGGTACATTGTTTATAGAAGTGGCAACAAATGGGTGGCTTAGGATGGTAAAGCTCGTGCCTGACGAAGCAATTAGGGAACCTTTGCAAATACGTGTTTTCCCCGAAAGTGGCAAAATAGAGGTGATGTATCATTTTAAATTTTCTTTTCGTTATTACTATGTTTTTTTTTTCATTATTATTATTATTAATTCTAGTATAAAACTGAATTGAAAATTATTCCTAAAATCGATTTCCATTTAAATATGTATAGCTGAAATTAAATTTCTATAATTAGTACATGTAAAATAAAATTAAGACATTTTAAAATATCTCATTTTTAGCTTCACGCCATATCACGACAGAGGGAATCTAGTGTTAAGATACTCTGTTCCTCACTCTCTGTTTTCGCTGAATTATGTGGCGAATGTTAGTTACCAGAGCGAAGGAGAAGAAAGAAACGAAAATATTAAAAAATCAAAATTCATTCCCCGAGTGAATTGAATCCACAACTGTAGTCCATGTTTGTGCCACTACACCGCGACGGCCTCTCATAGATATAGCTCAGACTTACAACTTTTAACTTAATTATTTATGTAACACAATAAAATATTAATAATAAAAATTTTAACAGGTTACATTACTAAAAGATACAGGAAAAGTATGGAAAAACATAGGAGAAACTACATTCTGTTCTGCGACCCCTATTTCATCACCTCGGACCCTCGAATGCCGGGTGATGCACATTGAAAGGATATCGCACGACACCACGCTGCTAGCGTTGTCTCCCAAAATGGGACCAGTAGTCGTCCCACTTGGTCACCACGTCCGTGTTCATCATAAATGTGATGGTAAATATGATGGAGCTTATAAATATATTTTTTTCTTTATTTAGCACTATATCCTGCATTTAACAGGGTAGGCAGAGGGAACTTAGAAACCTAGTATTGAGACACTCCGTTCCCAGTAAGACACTACCCGTCCCCGCTTTCCGCCCAATTCTGGAGGCATTGCGTGTTGAGTGGAGGAATAATCATGCTAGTAAATCTATATTATATATTAATGTTGCAAATTTATTTAATTTTAATAATGATCTCTACTCGAGGTACTACATTTTTACACTACTACATTTTTCCGCTCTGGCAAGACTAAACACGGCGTTTAGTTCATCAGTGCAACACGCAATATCTTAAATTCGGTCTTAAAAATTTAAATGTTTTAACATTAGGTTATATTTAAGGAAGTATATCAGTAATATAGTTCTAAGTTTATTTTTTCTTATCGTATTATTTTTTCGTAGGTACTATTTTTTTGTACTATTCGTACTATTTTACTCGTTTTAATTCGTACTATTTTTTCTTATCGTATTAAACTACTTAAACTTTTCTCTACCTATATTTTACCTTCTATGAGGCATAATGCGTAAAACTATTAGCGTTATCTGATACAAAATGTGAATTTGTTTACGGTCGCACATAAAAATTGGGAAACATCTATGTATTTAGATTTTCACCCCAAAGGTCCAATCAATATTTTATCCCGAAAGTTGAATTCAGCTTCAGAATGTCTAGCAGGACGTGCCATTTTGTTTCCAACTTATTATATAATATTTGAGGCACAAGGGCCCAAATGGATGAGTGTAGACGTGACCGGTTGGGGGTTCGATCCCACGTAATGCCTCCCGAATTCAGCGAAGTGGTGAGCAGAGTGTCTTAACACTACGTTCCCTCTGCAACCTTCTTGTGTGCAGGATACAGCGTAAAGCTGATTTATTTTAATTTAATCGACGTTTTATTCTGAAAGCTGAATTTAGCTTGAGAATGTCTGGAAGGACGTGCCATTTTGTTTCCAACTTATTATATAATCCTACGGTAAAGCTTGCCTGCCGTGCACGTTTTTGAATAAAAAGAAGAAAACCTGTACTACACTAATTACAAAATACTCTTTGTTTTTAAATTCTTTATTAAACTTGCTTCGTTAATTAATTAGCAAGTTCGTACTACTATTGTATAAGAGCAAAAAAAGTAAAGGAAAGCTTAAATTAAATGATGTTCTTGAGAGGAAAAGACGTAACTGTTAATTAACTATCTAACATTTTTAATTATTCTTTATTATCTAACTTAACTTGATTTATATAACTTATCGCCACTTAACATACATTGGATTCGGCGGAACGTCTTAATGGGAACGGAGTGTCTTAACACTAGGTTCCCAGATTCCCTCTGTTTATCCTACTATGTTTGGAATACAGCGTGAAACCCTAAAAAAATGCCTGAGAGCTCTCGCTCTCGTAAGAACGTTTTATTGAGGCTGTTCCCAATTCGGCAAAAAGTTCCCAATTATCCACTGAATTCTGAAAACATTGAGAGTTTAGTTACGTTGGTCACGTAACTAAACGCCGCGCTTTGCCTCGTTACCACAACGAAATCAAAATAATAAATCATACACAAAAGTAATATAACTTTTTCCAAGCCTTGGTAAGTTTTTTGTCAAGAACAAAAAAATGTATAGAGAAATATTATGAGAATTTATTATTTTCTTATCTACCTACAAAATAGAAACACGTAATCCTACACAAACATCAACTTTACGAGACCAAACTACTAAGGGGAGTGACGGAGCTTAAGTACAACTTTAGTTATTATTATTTTAGTAGATAACGAATATTTGCTCCGAGTTCGTAGTTGAGAGAGACTTAACTTTTATAAAGGAAAGATCCATTAAATATTCCGTTAGTTTCTCCTCTTCATAATATCATTTGCTATATTTATACAAATTAAGAGTGTAATGGAATGAACGTTACGTATTTAACATAATATTCTTAGTTAGCATCACGCTGTATCCCGCATATAGCACGGTAGGAAGAGGGACCCTAATATTAAGACACTCTGTTCCCAATTTTCCACTGAATTGTGGAGGCATTGCGTGTTGACTGGCGTAACCGAACGCCGCGATTTGCCTCGACACCAGAGCGATTCGCTCGAGTGGGAATCGAACCCAAAACCTGGCGCATTTTCAGTCACACACGAGTACCACTAGCTTTAACATACCTAACATGTAAAAAAACTTTTACTTGTACCTACTCCTTTTTATTTTTATTGTATTTGGCTTCTTTAAAGACGTGCACACGTTCCTAATATTTTCGCAATTCCACGAATGGTTTAAAATAATATAAAAAACGGATAATATAGATATCGGGATATTCAACTGGACCGGGCTCTCAATACAAATACGGACCGTTTATTTTGAAAGTGGTGTAAGTCCATTTTTGAGAAAAATGAGCTATCACGTAATTCATGCTTAATTTAATGTATTTTTTTTATATATAACTAGTCCGTGTTTAATTTCTCAAAAAAAACCCATGTTTTGAACAACTTAAAATCGGTCGGTAAATGAAATTGCATAATCATCGACATACTAACCTTTAATTTTCTCGAAACGAAAAAAAATGGACTTACACCACTCTCAAAATAAACGGTCCATAATTATTATTCCCATAGGACTAAGATAAACCCATAACTTTTGAGAGCCAAGCGCAACTTTCAAGAATATTAATTTTAATTATTATGTCTTTAATATGCAAAATAATACAAAATAGTTTTTTTGGGTTTTACGTAATGTGTCAAAAAATATACTTTCTGCTAAAAATATACCTTATCGTTTTTTATATTACAGACAAAGAATGCGTCCGTTCGTACACGCCCGTGGGAGACAATTGGGATCACTACGGAAGCGATTTGAGCGCTTTGAAGTTGGCTGTTAAAAGATATGACAAAGGCATTCTGTCCTCGCATTTAGCTACCATGAAAATTGGTGACCTGGTCACTCTATCGGGACCCTACGGGAACTTTCAGTTACAAAAGGTTTGTGGAATTTATGATGATTTTGATGATTATTTAAGTATGTTACGTTTAAGTAAATGATCAAATTGTAACTCCCTTCGCTACTTTCTAAGAAAGTTTTAAAGGTTTTTATATTTTTTTCAACAACATAACTCATCGTAGATTTGAATTAATACATTTTCTTATTAATATATGTAACATTAATATATTTTATTAACATTAATTTGCTTAAGTACTTATTTCGAAAACTATATTTAATAAATTATATGGAAATAACTTTTTCCATCTCTGTTTATATTTAGAAAAGATCATATTAATTTGATAATATTAGACGTTACCTACTTAAATGAGTGCCAAAATGAGTCTTAGCAAAAGTTGAAATTATAGAGAAAATTAATGATACTTTAGTTTACTTAAGCCAAAAATTCGTAAAACTTAAACATTTAATATAATAAAATTATATTCTCAAAGTCTAACTACGGTTCATTAACATAAAAGCTCTTCTATATTACTTCAGTCAAAGCTTAAAGCACAAAATTAACTTTAAAATAACTTTAAAATTTTTGTTATTTTTAATATACCTAACTGAAAAGTATATATTCGTAATACGTATATAATTATATATTCTATTTATTTATTTATTTCAGTTAAAACTGGTCAAAGTTTTATATTTAGTGGCGGCGGGTACAGGCATCACGCCGATGCTAGCATTGTTGAGGTTTATGCTAACAAGATCAAACCCAAGATGGTAAGTGATTACCGTCATTTCATATATTTTTATTTCTTATTAAATATATCATCGTTATAGAAAGGTTCCCTTTTACAATAATTATTTACTTTTCTTTCTTTTCTCCTTATTTTACTTTTCTATCGCAACGGAACTTACCTTTCTTTATAAAAAGTTTTTCGTACGATGAAAGAAAACCCATTCGTTTGAATATAAGTCGTTAGTCCTTTTTGAAAGTTTATATTCTTTAAAAGTTCAAGTAGGTATAAAACTTTTTCTTTTCTTCCTTATATTATATGAGCTTCATAAATTTTAAAACTTCCATTGTCATTGTTGCATTTAAAGTTATTAAAGGAAATTTAGTACTTTTTTATATTTTTACATTATTTAGTGTTTTTATAATATTTTTTTATGATGTTAAGTACCAATATTTCATTATTTTTAATGTTGTAAACATGAAAAATATTGAAATATTTGTTTTAAAAATATTTGACTATAAAAAATATCGTATGAATCGTAATTATAATTCAACTTTAACATATATATTTTTTTATTATTAAGTCAAAGTATCAAATTTGTACATACCTAATAATATAGCTGTTACGTTTGTACAATTGTGATACCGACATAAGCGTATCCAGATCCAGGGGGCTGGATTTTAGCTTTGTAAAGATATATTCGTGTAAATGTTGTTTGTTTTTTAATTTGTGGGGCACCAGATTATTCTGGGGTAAGCACCGCCTGTCCAGCTGACGGTTCCCTACCTTCCTATGCCCATGGATACCAACAATATCTTTAACCATACACTTAATGAAAATCTACCAATATATGTTACAGTGAGCGAGTTCATTTACTTTTCTTCAATAAAACGGAAAAGGATATCTTGTTCAAGGAAAACTTCGATGTGATAGAAAAACAAGACAAAAGGTAAGCCCTCACGTTTAAATGGGATTTCATTATATTAACTTAGCGAAGTAAACACGCGTACTTTTCCTTATTTCGTTCTTTTATTACTTTTCGGAGACATAAGTTATTATGTTATCCGATCGGTATATAAAAGTTATCGAAAAATATTAAGTATTCTGAGTTTTTATTTACCCAATATTTTATTACTCTCTAGTGTATTGGGTTAATAATATTTAGAAACTTGGATTTTTTGTTTACTTTACATATAGAAATATTTTATAATTAAATAAATATTTTAAACTAGTCTGAATTTCAAGTTGATATCAAAAACATTACTTATAGATATTGCTACCCAAAAGTCTAAAAAAAAACATAAAAACTTGACTAGATTCAAGGTCTAGAATGTTTAGTCCAAAAGTAAAGCTTGCATTGACACTTAATATACCTATAAATGCTATTTTTATGAACTAGAATCACGGAATTTACTCAAGATAGACTCTATAACAATCACTTTATTTAACAAATAAAGTAAACTAAATTACAATTCTTGTCATTATAATTACAATTAGAAACACGTGACATTATACCTATCGAGAAACTGTAATAACAATTAGCTTCTAAAATCTCTAAATTCCCCCAAGATTTCTCTCTGAGTTCTCTCTCTCTGTCTCTGTTAAATTAAATTATTTGAATCTCCTAATTTTGCAATATTTTTTCTTATACAGTAATATCAATAAATTGTGGCCTCTTAGAACTTAACTGTAGACGAAGGATTTTTCTTACTAATGAATATTTTCTCTCCAAGTGACCAATGGGCAAAAGTTCAGAAAACTTAAATTTCAGGGCGACCACGACTTGTTGGCCATACTGTAGCTTTACATCTTAACACTGACAACTCTATTTAAATTATATTCCAGTGTCGATCGAGGTCGAAAAACGATTAAAATATTCGCTTCCTAACACTATTATATTTAATAAATATATATAATAGGTACATATCGCACCTGCATCATTTCTTTTAACATCTCCTACATTCAAGGGTTTCTGGTAGAGATCTCTATTAGAGATAAGTTATCCATTGTACACATTGTTTCTGTTGTCATAAGTTTTCTGTACTTTCTTTCTTATGTGGTACATAAATAAATGAAAAATAAATAATAATAAGTATATTATATTTTTCCAGGTTTAAGGCTATTCATATATTATCAAACGCCAGTGAGTCGTGGACGGGGCACAGAGGCCGTATTTCGGAGGACATTTTGTCGGAAATAATGAACAAAGAAGCGTTCACGGAAGGGTCACGGTTCGCGTGTCTCTGTGGACCGACAGAATTTACACAAATTGGCCTAGATTTGCTAAAGAAATTAGGGCTAAAAGACAATTATTTACATGGCTTCATAGGATAACTGTAAATTATTGTCAATATTGATATTGAATGTAGGTTAAAAAATTAAATATAATATATATAATAATATATAATTTGGAATTTAATATTTTTTAAGTGTTTATTTTTTTAACTTCAAAAGTTATAAATTGTAAGAATAATTATCAATCAAGAACAAATATTTATAATATTCGTTTTATCCTATTTATTACCATATTATTTACGTATATATAATACATAAATATTAATAATCTTATTATTGCAATCTGCAATCATTTTTGTATATAAAAACTATGTTAATTGTTATAATTGTCGGCCGAATAGTTTTGTGCTAATTTAAGTACAAATTAGATAAAGATAATAGATAAATAAAGACAAGTGTAAAGCAAATAAAATTAATATCGTCCTAAAAGTGAGAAATTAATAGATAATTATTGAAAAACGCTTAAAACACCAAAATAAATCAGTGTAGATACGTATACTTGAAATATATAAATAAATAAAGTAGTCTGTACATAATATGGAAACTGTCGCACTTGTAGAAAATAATATAAAATTGTATAATAACAAAAATATTAATGTAAATGTAAAGAAATAATGAAATCGTATAAATTGTCAATTTTTGAAGAGTATTGTATATATAAACCATGAAATATGAAAGTATACCACTGTGTAAAATATAGCGAGCATTATTATTTTAGTTAAAATAGCTTAATAAAGGCTAAAGATTACTAAACAAAGAAATTGGAGCACAGATAACAGATAAGTTTTTTTTATTTTAATATTTTCATAAATATTAAGCATTACAAATTTAAAATAATGATTTAACGTTTTTGTGATTTTTTAAATCACTCGTAATTTCTTTTCCGTAGGTATAATATGTAATTAAGAAAATATATGCAAACTAATAACTGTGAGTTTAAAGATACAAAAACTAATTTTACCTAAGGTGGCCATTGTTACAATGTCCGCAATTATATTTTTCTTGTAATTTATTTTCTTTAACATTTATTTTAATTTTATATAAAACAAATTTAATTATTATGATTCTATGCCGAAAGCAACTAAAATAGTAAATATACCTCTCTTTTTCCTTCCATATACCTACTTAGCACTTATAACATTATTTTTGTAAGCACCTTGAAACTTTAAAGCTTAAAGATTGTTTTATTAGATCAACAGTGTATAATAAAAATTATTATTTCGTAAATAATTCCAATTAAAATACAGAAACAAATATTTAGTAAATAAAAGCGTGATAAATTAGATTAGTAATTTTCAAACATTAATAGTATTATGACACATTACATATTGAAATATCTAGTTTTTATCATAATTATTATTATGATATTACTATTTTAATCCATCCACATTTTGTCTATTGTCAACTATTTTTATATGTCAAAATCAATTTTGAAATCCGTAACAGTTGAAATATATTCTGTTTTGCTTAACAAATTTTATTATACAAATATACATTTAAATGTAGTATAAGTCAGGGTTGTAATTATCTTTATTAAAGCTTAAATCAATTTTAAAACTAAAAATTTGTATAAAATCACATTTAAGGCTCTTGTGATTAAATAAGTAGTTACTGAGATTTAGGAATTTTCAATATAAACATTACATAGACAACTACTTTTATTAATATCGTACTTAAAATTGTAGAAAATAATTGTGATACAGTCTTACGCAAAATCACAACCCTTACAATCGTTCTGTACACATTTCATAATTCACCATTTAACTTTTTACTATTATATTTTTTACGTGGACATGCCCTGAAGCGAACTTTACCAATATTAATTTTTCCGACCGCTATTTAAGCACCTAACTCATATAAAGATAAATCAATATATTTTTAAATATATCTCTATTGTATTAGAATGTTTACAAGAATAGAGCAATAGAGTTTGTAAAAATCATTATTATTTTATGATTAATAGTAACCAATTAGGTAAATTAATATGTATCTCTTTATTTAAATTACAAAAAGCAGACTGCATCAAGAAAGCGCATCAAATCAGTCGTCAAAAATCATATAATTACCATTAAAATGGAATTAGTTATAATTAATTAATTTATATATTGAAACATTAAAAAAGTGCCTACATTCCAGGTAATATGTTTAGGATGTTTTTTTTGTAACTAGTTTAAATTTTACTAAATATAGTTTTGATGAATGTGGCGTTTTTTATTTGTCTTCCCATTTACTGTAAATCTTTTGTCTAAATCTAAAATAATTTAAAACCGAAAAGATAACAGTTGCTTTTCTTTCGATTGTATCGAACCCACAACCTGTCGTGTTTACAGTCACACGCTAGGGCCACTGCGCCACGACTGGCCTCAATTATCATATAGCTATGTTTTAATTATGTGATTGTCTTACAAATAAAACAAATAAAATTCATAAGGAACATTATATTACAACAAAACATAATATATTACATAATTAATCAAAAGAAAATGCCTGTAGTCGTAAAGCACCCTTGGTACCGTCAACTACCTACTCGCCGAATATCACAAAAAAAAGCTCAATTGTACGAAAAAGCAAATTAAAATGCAAATTGAAATATTCTATAACAGAACTACATTTACAAAATATATCTAACTTATTAACAAGCGCGGATCCTCCTTACACTCATAGCAAATCTTCAGAGTGCTTTGGGGTCATATAGACCTCACAAACACTAATTGCTAACAATTAATTATGAAAAAAAAAAAACAATAATCGTGCTTGACTAATTTCTAAGTAACAAAATATTGTCAGGGTGACAATAACTAAAAATCTTATAAAAATGCGTTATGTCTATCATGAGTGAATTTATTTTCCCAGTCCCACTTAGCCAATTTTTGGGTAACTGGGACCAAATTCTTTTCTGATGGCTGGATCCGCCTCTGCTTATATAACAAAAAATATTAGAGACAATTGCAGATTGAATGGAACCATACTCACATTATGTAGTGCAACTAAAATAGTTTCTATATCTAAAATAACTATATAGATACGGTTTGAAGGTTCATTAAAATAAATTAATATAATTTTGGTTTAATTACAACAACTTTTGAATATTTACATTTATAAAAGTTTTATGACGTTTACATTCAATTGTTTATGATAAATTGTAACAAAAGCAGAGTATACAAATAGGAGACAATTGTGAAGGGTTATGATTATTTTATAACAAACACGTTTTTACACAATATCTAAATATTTTTTATACTCTATATCTATAAAAAATACATAATTTTCACTGAAAATTCTGACCAAAAATTAAAATGAATCTGTTAATAAATTCAGACATATTGTTTAACTCTAGTTACTCTAGTTTCGAACAATGGTTACAAAGCCAAATAATTAACATACCTTAACGATAATATTAAAATTGTATTCAAACAAATATATATCCTTTTTTACTAAACAACGATTTTAAAAATCAAATTAAATCATCTAAAGCGAGTACAAAATCTTATATATTAAAACTTACTGCCGCACTCATTACCACACCAAATTATATTCTTTATATAATTTCATATTACACTAAACATTTTGTCATTACAAATATTATTATAGTACAATTGACGAGCTGTGGCCGCAGTAAAGTTAGGTTTTCTGACTTCAACCAAACTGAATAATCAAAAGTAAGAAAAAAATCTTAAGATTAAATCTACAGCTAACTTCAGTGTGGCCACAAGACACGTCGACCGTACTGTAGATGAAATCCACTATCGAGGAAACTATCATTAACATAAAATAAATAAACTCTTCTTACAATTGTTATACATAAAATGCAAGCATCGTAATAATGATAGTTTCACAATTAATATAGACTTAATCATAATTTCTTTTAGCCTTTTAAATCCTAAGCAAAAATGGAAAATATACACCATGAAACACGACAGTCTTCAAATAGTATGGGGATGAATCGAAATAATATTTTATTTTTTACACGATTTCACTGAAAATGCGCAAAAACAAATATAATAACCGAATTACAGTACGGTCGATGAGTATTGACCGCATCTGAGTTAGATTTCCTGAACTTTTACGCATCGTTTACTTACTCGGGACAAAATATAATCAAAAGTAAGAAAAATGGTAAGCCAGCCATCTGCAGGTAACTTCAGTTCGGCCAAGGCTATTGACAATACTGTAATTGATTTAAATTATGTTAAACTATAAATGGCGCCTGAAATTTTACGTAGTAAAATGTCCTTTATATAATAAATTCTTATAAATTTTTCACTTATTTAAAATTTTACAAGTTTACATTGTTATACTTTTTATCAACATCAATATTTAATCACATAAATATAACATGAAAACAGTTAAATCATTAACACGATTTAAAAAAAAAACTGAAGAGATTTACAATAGCCCGACCAAATACTTTAAGAAGTTTGTGAACATAGGCACGAGTCAAATTCGCGCATGTACAGTCGTGTGCATAATATTCAATATGCGAAGTTCGTCGTGAGTTTTGTCACGATGTACTGTACCTTAATACTTTAGTGCTATACCGAGGGGTAGCGGTCTATCCCGCTCTGTCCCGCACATATGAGAGGGAAACCAAGGATTAAGACACTTTGTTCCTATTAAGACAATTCCGTTTCCATCTTCTTCTTCCGTCGAATTTTGGTGGCAATGCGTGTCGAGTGGAAAAACTTAACGCCACGCTTTGCTCCGACAAAAGAGCGAAGAAATGTTAATATTAAATATTTCATTTCTTCGAGTGGGAATCGAACCCACAACCTGTCGTGTTGACAGTCACACGCTTGTAAATCTGCGCCCCTACCAGTTTCTGTGTAAGGCATCTAAAATACGCTTTCTGCGCGTACATTTCCGTAATTGATAAAATTCTTGTCGAGCTATACTAATAATTTTAATATGTTCCTTACAATAAACATTCAAATATTTGTATTCATTATTTATATTTTTACAATGATTATTATGAGAGCTTTAACCCTTCAACGGGTAGACCACCATATCAATTTATTTTATGATTTATGTGCGATACATAATTTCTTATGTCCTGTAATAAAAATATTTTTATTATTAAGTAATTAATATAAATAATGGGAAACACTGGAACTTAAAACCTTGGTATGAAAATTTGATTTAGTATAATTGGTTGGAAAATATTTTCTAACGCCTGATGAAGTTATTATATATTCTATATTTAAGTGTTTTTTTATCATGAGGTGCTGCTGTAATGCTGTTAGCCCCATTGGCTTTTACAGCGACACCTGGAGGGGAGGAAAGAGGGTACTCAGTCCCAGAAGAAATGCAAGCACTAAGTGGCTGCCTGTGAAGAAGTCGACGGCTGTAAGGGCGCCCTCTGCGGGACTTAATATTTAAGTGTTAATGCCAATATTTGCAACTGTCTTGTCTAATGTGAGTATATATATGTACAGTTGTTGAAGAATGAATATGTTTGTAACTAATGGAAGTTATAATATGATAATAATTTTTAATTGGTCGAAAATGCCGTTATACATACATTTCATATTAACAAAATAAAATTGGTCCTGATTTTATTAAATTCTTTTTTTATTATTTCTTTGTGGTACTTTTATAAATAATAACTATATATAACATTGTCAAATAAGAAGCTCTTCTGTTGATAATATGTAACTTAAAAAATACTTACAGGATTCATTAACTTTTGATAAAAATTATAACAAATAATACACATTAGCCTCCATTCTGGAATAGATTGTAAAACTTTATTTATAATTAGAATTTTATATATAAATATTAAATATAAATAGAATTTTTCGACTAATTAAAAACCGAAACATATATTTTGGAAATGTCTACAGCTGCGACCTTATTATCATATTAATTATATTGTTACATTTTGTACGGTATAGTATGTATCAAGTTTAAATTAGATAGTTAAAACAACAGAACAGACAAACACTTCTATAATAATAAGGCTGGCTTCTTTCCATGATAATGGTACATATTTTTAAAATAAATTCTATATTTAGTAATATCAGACTACTACATGAGACTGCAGTTAGAAATAAAGACTATCTATATTTTTTTTACCTTCTACTAACTATTGTTAACTGAATTTTAGAGACACTGAGTTTTGAAGAGTTTACCATAAACAGGCGCATCTCGTTACCAATTCGAGAAAATGACAATTAATTAATTTCCCCCAATGGGCATCAAACCCACAACCATTGCGATTACAAAGACAATACGCCACGCCGGCCTCAATATTTTTTACGAAAGCAAAATTTATGTTTGAACTGCACAAATGACCAAAATATATGTATACATATCATTTCTTTTAATTAACTTAATACATATTATGCAATACAAAGAGTACCTTGTAGTGAACATTACTATTTTTTACACATCTACGCATTGACGTCATTGACGAAGAGTACGTCTCGGTCTTTAAGACCGACGGCTGTTAAATTAGAGTTTCCACGCTCAATTATACGTTTGGGGAAGTTAGTGGTGATTTCAAATTCTTCAGGCGCTTGTGGGTGACTGAACACAAAATCGTATAGGTCCTGAAAATAACATTCAATTAAATTTATAAAATTTTAAGAAAAGTTTTAATTGTACTTCATAAGATAAATAAATAGGGAAGGTTCTACCAGATAATGAATTTTTAGTTTCACTTTAACTTTGTTTGCATTATACAAACCTGTGTAGTGTGATCGAGCAGGAATCTCCTAGTGAGTCGCTCCCCGCCCGGCAACCGTATGAGAAGTGCGACGGCCGACTTGCCCGGCGCAGGTTCCTCTGGCAACTTGGCCGCCATCGCTTGACGGGCTGTTATTATCTATGATTTGATAAGTCAATTTTTAATCATAACCAGTTCAAACTTCAAAAGTAAATTAAGTCTAAAATTAAAATAAGAGACAGATAGTTTATAAATTCCACATCCCAGGCTCGCTCTATCCTCCGATTGACACTTTTTCTGTCGTGGCGCATGGGTACAAAGTGTGCTTACAAACGCAACTCGTTGTAGATTCGATCCCCAATGCAGGAAATCAAATATTTATGTAATGAAAATTTTCTTTTTTTCGCTCTGGTGTAGAGGCAAAGCGAAGCGTTGAGTTCCGCCAATCAACACGCATTGCCTGAAGAATTCATCGGAAAGTGGAGAATGGAGTGTCTTAACACAAGGTTCCCTCTGCCTACCCTGCTATGTGCGCGATAAAGTGTAAAGGTGATTTAATTTGTTTAGTAAGTAAATAATATGTAGCAAACGGCTATCCATATATCTTTTAGGAATTAAATATCTAGAGATATATTATCTAGAGATATATATTCAGTTCTAAGATAAACAAGAAAAACACACACGAAGAAAAAATATTACGAATTTCAATTTTTTTTAACATATCTAAGTCAACTTCTAATCAATTGAAATACACATTATAAAAAACAAAACCCCAAAACCAAAAAGTATAATCATATCCCCCACTCACATCCAGCCTGCGCTGCTCCTCTAGCTGCTGCTGCCGCAGCGTGTCGCGCTGCAGCTGGTCGCGCTCGGCGCGGGCGGCGGCGCGGCGGCGCTCCTTCTCCTGGTCGGCCGCCAGCGACTCCGCGTACGCCTCGTCCTGCGCCGCCCGCAGCCGCGCTGTGACTTCGCGCTCCACTCTGGTGTTCAATTTGTTTATTGTTTTTTATTCTTTTTTAAAAATTGAGAAATTTTAATGGAGCAGAAGCAGGATTTATTACTTTTTTGTAAATTCAAAGCCCAAAAAATAGTTATTTGCCTTATGGAGGGAATTAATTAATATTCATTATATTGTATCATCCACATTTTAAATAACAAAAAAATTATACATTATCAATAAGCCTGTAGCTTCAAAATTATCAATTATAAACTCCTAATAAGCAAAAATATATCAACGTATCTCACCTATCCGCCCTAGCAGATGCTAAATGTGGTTCATTCTCTGTAACCACTGCCATGAGCCTCTGAAGCAATTGATAAGGACCGCAAGATCCTTCACTCTTCGCGACAACTGTCATACGATGGTCTCGGACACACACCACACACAATAATGGATATCTACGGCCATTGACCGATTGGGCCACCCTCCATCCCTCTGAAGTGTCAACTGAACAACCCCAGAATAATGCATGTGTGTTTATGAATTCAATTACATCTGGGTCGGCTAAAGTTGTTCTGAAAATAATTATTTTGTTGAGATGTTATCATAACAAAGCAGCATAGACTCTCACTGTTATGGAATTTGAGATGTGGAAGAAGATTTTCTAGTCAGGGGAATGAAATACTTTCATTTCTTCAATCTTGTAAGGGGACAAAATGTGGCATTGAATATACTGCTTGGTTTTTAAATGTCTTTTTAAATTCCACATTCATTCTATATATTTTTGCAAATGTATACTTTACAATGTATATCATTCTTTTTAAAGGATGAATTAACAAATCAAAGGAATAAAAGTGAATTTCAAAACATACATGAACCCACCACTGTCCCAATATGGCAATAATGTACTACAACATTCTCTGTTTATCATACCATAATACAATATGAGTGCAAAGAAAACATATTAAGATCTTTTTTTATTCTATTTTTAAAGTTATCTATTTAAATATAAAACTTAGTCACACCTGCAAAAGTTTTGTGTTTCAGTGGCTGACTCTGAATGTAGATATACAATAAGAAATCTAAGCTCATTTTTAGCGTCATTTAGAGCCTGAGCATATGTACCCTGGTAGAACACTGGGTGTTCACTATATCGGGAATTATAACTGTTGATGAAGCCCATTACATCACCAAGTGGATCTGTTACAACTGGAAAACAAAACATTTTAAAATAAATACAATTAAAAAACACAGCTCTATGCTACATCCCCTATACATTAGGGTAGTCAAAGGGAAACTAGTTTTAAGGCTCTCCATTCCCTACTTATTGAGGCATTGCATGCTGAGTGGCAGATTTTTACACCGGGCTTTTGTCTTTTTTTCATAAGACTACTTCTACTAGTAGAGCAGGGTAGACTAAACAAAGCCAACTGTTACGATACTCTGAAGGCATTATGTTATGAATGACGGAACTAAAAAATGCTCAACACCAGAGCAAAGGAATGAAAATTATAAATATTTCACTTCCTCCGGTGGCAATTGAAACCACAACCTTTATAGTCACACACTAGTGCCTCTGCACCATGACTACTACCTTGAATTTAAACTAAATATACAAATATTATAAAGATATTGAGAATCTACTGCAAATATAACAGAAACTATTTATTAAAAGATTTATACTCACTCCTTCTTTCATCATTTCTCATAAAACTTAGTAATATGTTGAGAACAGAAGATATTGTACTATAACACATTGACACAACAAAGTTAACAACATATCGTAATAGGCCCCTCACGCCTCCAGGACCTTCAGGAACTTCATCAGTAAATACTTGTTGGGCTATGTGGTCGTGAACTACTGGTGGCGCTCGGGCTTCTGTCGCAAATACTGATGGGCGACCCTCTCTAATATTAAGTTGTTCCTGTATTGCTACCTACAAGATAGAGAAATAGGTAAAGAGAAATAAAAAAATAAATGACGCAAGAATAGATTTTGTAATCCCAACATAGATTTAAACATAAAATTAGGCATAGTTGACCTAAAAATGATCGACTGCTTACGACAAAGAAAAATATATTATAATTACCTCTAAATCCCATTGATGCCTTTGCAAGACATCTCTACATATTGACATATCCTCAATCCCTGTTAAATCTTGAAATTGTAATATTTTATCAGTTTGTTCTTGGGTCAAGCCCAATGCATTGTCTTCTAGGTCCATTGCTTTGAATTTAATATATGAAAAAAGCAATGAAGTCGTTTGATTTAAGTTATCCTATTCGTAAATCTACATAAATGTGCTTATGAACAAAAATTAACAAAAAAAACAATATTTAAGAAATTTAAAGATAAAAATATTTTCCACAATATAATGCCTACACATTATCTGACTTTCCGAAGTTGACATGTCATGCATGATATGTCATTTGAGATTTGTATTTTGCTCTTTTTTAAATAAGTGCAACACTGCTTAAATTATTTTTGCGACCTTATAACAAACCTAAACAATAGAATTCACATTGATAAAAATTAAATAAAATTATGAATGTAGTAATAATCACCTCCTTATGAAAATTAAGCAGCCTATATTCATAAACAATTAATTTTAAATAAAGGTTGGTCATTAAGTTGATCCGATTTTAATAAATAATAGAAAAAAAACCACAAATAAAAAAATACAAAATTCATTAACGTAAAAATTTTGTTTTGCTATTGCAGGCTAAATTATTCAGTTGTGGAGCGTTAAGAATTTACTGTACTAAAGGTAATATAATAATCTAACATAGGCTTGTGTCAATCCTAACAATAGTACTGCTCAATATTTAAAATAAAAAAATGTAATTATTTAAATCACCTCTGTTAATAAAATTAGCTTCACGCAGTATGTCGTACACAGAAGGATTGGCAGAGGGAACCTACGGATATAGTTTCGCTATAATTAAGTTCGTTCGTTCGTTACTATAATAAAGGGACTAACATTCTTCACATGATATGAAGCAGTGGTTCGTTGAAAACAACATCTTTGCCATATTCCCATTTCATATAGAGGAGAGATTTGAAACTACAAGGCTGAACCCCCGATTTTATCATTAGGGATTTGATAAAATCGTTTGGTCAGTGTTGGATTGGATTGTCCCCGTATGGTTGCAAATTTTTAGACGTACAATTGACGTCAAAAGAAAATAACTTTTCTTGTACAAAATGATTTATTTATTTAACTATATTGTATTATATTTCTAGTATGTATTTCTAGTATATATTGTTGTATCTAGTTGTATGTATTTCTATGATAGCAGCTCAAGCGATGACATTCAGGCGTATTTTTTATTTATTTTCATTTCTTTTGACTAAACTTTGTATCACGTAAACGTTATATCACCAGCCATTTTGACGAAAATTTTGTTCTTTAAATGAAAATGAATAAAAGAGAGGATTTACTAAAGAAAAGTATTGAGTATTATAATATAATTAATTTTCCTGGATTTTTTCACCCTAGTTAGTCGCTAATTTTAAATATTAAATATACCTACGTTCTAGTACAGGACTAAATATATGTTATTATGAGTTAACTTTTTTTAGCTTCACGTATTCCGCCAAATTACTGTTATTTTAATAATTATAATTGTAATTGTTTAGTTTGTTGTTGAGGGCAGTCGTAGCGCAGAGGCACAGAGTGTGACTGGTGGAGGGTTGGATTTCCATTTCTTCACTCAACACGCAAATCCTACAGAATTCGGCAGAAAGTGGGGAACGGAGTGACTTAACACTAGGCTCCCTCTGCCTACCCTGCTGTGTGCGGGATACAGGGTTAAGTTAAAAGGGATTTAAGGAGAATGAATATTTATGCCAATTATTGCATTACAGTAATAGTACCTATCTATAATAAAGTTATTTTTTTTCTTTGGTTGGTTCTGGTGACGGTGGTTTCTCTATAGCTTCTTCTTCAATAATTTCTGGCGGTACTGAAGGATCGTCGTCTGGATCTTCATACAAATATTCTACCTAAAGAACATTATTTTTACATATATTAGTGCCCTTATAGTGGGTATCCACCCGCTTTTATTATTAATTAATATAATATTAATTAACAGAGACATGTCGATATATAGACACAACAGTGGAACTATTGGTCGGATTCACTTTCGTTTATTTTATATGAAAGCTAGTGTATTTTTATTTACCTCCAGTTGATGAAGCTCAGGTGCATTACTAAATAAGCTCTCTATAAAATCTTTATAAAAAACGTTGCCATCTCCTCGAGTATTTGCGTCATATAGTATCTCTCTAGTTTCTTCTTCATTAAATACGTCACCATATAATGTAACTATAGTTTTGATTTCTTCTACGTCCAAAAAATTTCGTTTTTCTGTATCAAAAACCTAAAATTATATATACATATTTTAAATAATTATACATATGTATAGGTATACAGTAATTTTAATGAATGTACGGCTTTAAGAAGGGATATAGTTAAATACTAAAAGCAAACCTGAAATGCTAACATAAGTTCATGTTTAACATTTGCTTCGACAACCCATTTATTTATCATATATATAAATTGTTCTCGTGTTATAAGTCTACTCAGTCCTGCTTGTAACTTTTCTGCTTCGTCCATTATTTCTCCATAACTAGGATAGTGAAAATTTCTTCTATGGTATCTAATTAAGATTAAAAATATTTTAAGCACTGAAAATCTTTCTACATACTTATGTACTACACACTAATCAAGGAATATCGAAAAAAAAGGGAAGTATGAACATAAAGGGTAGCAGGATAGTATAGATAGAAAGTCCTTAATGAATAATTTTTATATTTTCGTTTAAACACACCACGGAGATATATGGTCCGTGCCTTTTTTGATTTTGTCGCTTTTTTAATTTATTATGTTTATTTTAGATCAGGTGATTTACCAATACGCTTGTTTGCGTTGTCTTTTCCGTAAAATATAATAATAAATAAATAGGTGCTAGACTTCATGGCATAGTGGAGCATATGACTTGGAAAGCCGCAAGGCGTATAGGATCTTCGATGGATATCGAATTTTCTATGGAAACGGACAAAACTACGTTTCGTACTTCAAATAAATGCTGTTACGAGCTACAATTTGTTTATATAACAAATACAAATACTCAATTGGAGAAAGATAAAGACTTAACTTTTTTAAATCGATGTATTCGATCATTTTGTCTATACTAATAGCATCAACTGGTGGGTTTTCTTCAATAATTACCGAAGGTTTGGAATTAGCGTCAAACCATTCAGTAATTTCTGTAATTTGTTCCTCAGTTAAAAGTAATTTAATTGATTGTAAAGGATTTAAAACATCAAATTCACCCATAGTCTTTATTTTTGACACTGAAATTTACTAAAAATTACATTTACATATTAAAATTTATCACTTAAACACTATCAATGTAAAGTACATGTGGATAACAGAATTCTTACAATGAAAAAAAATATAATAACAATTATTTTAAAGGACTCCTATATTTTTTTAAATAAGTCACTTTTTTTAAGAAATAGAACCTGTACGGTATGAAATAAATTATAATTAATACATTTTCAATATGGTACCTGACTTATGTGAACCGGAACTTTAATTTAAGCAGGTCTTGGTTTAAAAATAACGATATAGATGGACTCAGTTCCGAAGCTTTTTATTTTATAGAATGAAAACTATTCATATTTAAAACTATAATTTTAAATTTTTGCGTTCCGATAGACGGATTAATTGATAGACAAATTTGTTTCATAAGTGTCAGTGTCAAATGTCACAAATGACATAAGTAAAATATTTTTAAGAATCATATAATTTCAAACTTTAATTTACGAAGCGCCATAACTGAACTGAACTTTAATTTACCTATATAATATTCATCAATTTCAAGTTATTATTAAATAATAGTTACTCGTAATTCACTTGATTGACTAATAAAATTGATGACGGTTTAAATATTTTTAAATAGTATTTTTTTTAATTTAAAGAAATATAATGTTTGAATCTGATGACTACGACCAGGTACTTGTTTGTTTTAAAGTTTGCACATAATGTTTAATAAAAAATTATAACAGGTTAACAGTTTTCTATTCTTTTTCAGATTTTGTCCCAGATTGATTTTCCTGAAGTTATTTCAAATTCATTGCAAAAAGGTGATTTTAAGCAAAGTCATGTCGAAGAAGTACCTACACCAACATCCAGTAACAAAAAAGAAAGCTTAACAATCAATTTTAATAGCCCTAATAATAATATTCCACATGCTAAAAATAATTTTCTAAAGGCAGAAAACATTAGTTCACCAAAACATACAAAGAGAAAAATTATTAATTCACATTTTGATCACAAAAACAAAAGAAAGTTTCCTGGTCCAGCTGGCTTGTTGACAGGTTCTTTTGAAAAAAATGATGAGGAAAATATTGGCCAAATAGAATTACTCACTCAGGTATATCATTATATATCTTTAATATTTAAAGTAAGAAATTATTTATTGAAAATTGATATTATTATATAAAGGATCTTGTAGTGTATCAGCGGGTTATGTGTTCAATTCCCACCTTGGGGGGGGATGGTGTTTTCAGTTTAACATAATATATTCAAAATTATACAGAAAGTGAAGAATGTGGTGTCTTAATACAACATTCCTCTGCCTAAAAAGCAAATCCAAAAAATATGACAAAATTTACAAAAGAAACTTATTTGATTTTAGGATATGGATTTCACTCAAAACTATTTACATGGGGACATTTTTGAAACACCATTGTGGAAACGACTAATACAAGATACAATGAGCTTGGGTGAAATTAATTCCATAAATACTATAAAAAATCAGGCTCTTGCTGGTAATTTACGAAGGAAAAAGGCTCAAGTTGTTGTTGCATTTGTTGAGTCAGTCGATAGATCTGCTATTGACCCACTAATTATTCTAAGAGATAAAACAGGTAAATTATTTTTAAAAATTAAAATTGGACTTACAGTAAAATGACACTCATAACACACAATTAAGTTATCCAACATAATTGTGGATTATAAGTGTTTGATTAATTGTTTTTTCATATTATTGTCTAACATATTCTATAAACTATTCTACCATATGTAAAAAAAAGGTAATATGTCGAGAAAAATGCATGAAAATGAGCAAATAGAATGAATATAGTAGTTTAGATTGTTTCATTGATTGATGTTGAGATAATATTATAAAGAACATCTTTATATTCTAATCTAACTAATAATAGCATTGTGTATGCTTGTAACTAATTATTTATTACATTTTTTATTTAATAAAATAAACAATTATTTGACTAATATATTATTAATTTAAGGAAATATAAAATGCACACTACACAGAGATGCTTGGAACACATTTTCTAATTATATTGTATCCCAATATTGTGCCTTAGTACTATGGAAACCTACTGTGCTTACTACAGGAAGTGCATTTAAAAAACATTATTTAAATATTACTTTAAGTAACATCTCGTCAATTTACACTTCAGCCGTTATAAATGATGAAGAAGCTTTTCCAAATGGTTACAAGAAGATATGTGAAAATGAGTTTAGCATTATTAGTATAAATAAAACAGGTATATCTTAGTCTTCTTTCTGTCACTTCTTTCTTTAAAATACTTTATCTAAGGCCAGAGCCTCTGGCCTCGTAGTGGTCCTTCAATGACCATTAAACAACATCTTATAAACAATCACATGTTCTCAAGGGTAACAAGCTATCCTAACGCAGCACTTAGTACCATATTATTTTATAGCCTATAAATGTAATAAGCAGGGTTGTGGGAATGAGGATGAGGGAAGGAGCACAGAGCCCAGAAGATTTAAAAAAAAACAAATAGATATTTTATTTTGTTTTATTTGCTCAATTACCTTTTATATTTTCTTACAGATAACTTGCCATCAAATGAAACAGTTCCAGATAATATCGATTTAGAAGACCTTGATAATGTATTCTTAGATGAAGAATTTTAATTATATAAAAGGTTGTGAATTACTTACTTATTGTATTAAATATAAGTTTTGGAATAATTTCGAAGTAAGCAATGTCTATAATATAGATTGAAATAAATGATTCAATTTAAAGTATTAATAGATACCTACTTAAAACAAAAAGAAATAAGTTATATATAATAAAACATTAACACTAATTTCTTTACTTATTTTTCCCCATGTCATATTTATCAGTATTTTACAATTTCTATTAAAGCCTACACAGCAAGTTTTATACTTTTTCTTGCATGGCAGGGTAGGTGTCTACCAACAGTGTTTTGATTCTGTCTAAAAAGAATTCAATAGGCAACGATTCAAAATTGCGTGTTGAATGGCAGAGCTCAATCGCTCGCTTTATCTTGTCATAGCGGCGGAATGAGAATAAGTCATTTCCCCCAGATGACGCTGAAAAAATAATAGCTTCAATGTAAATAGTTTTATAATATTCGCGCCATTATTCAGTTTTGGCTTGATTTTAGCGTTTAATCTGTTAATTCTTTGTATTTTTCTTGGATTATAAATTGCAACAAGACAAGAAACTGTTTTTTTCTCTACTGTATCTATAATCTATAATATAATCAATGCTACTTAAGTATATCTCCATCAACTAGTTTATATTGTTGTGAACACCATTTAGACGTAAGTATTTATTTCACATTTACTTATCTATTAATCTTAGCAAACCACGAAGTTTAAAAAAGATCAACTTACTCGTAAAATATTCTATGAATTTCAATCTTTCACACAGAACATTGTAAACTAATATTTACAATATAAGTACCTAAATCCTGTTAAAATAAGCAACAGGTATACAATAAATCTATTTCATATTTTTAATTTCTCTAATAATAGGGAAAGTTCGCTAAATTTAATTTCTAGCTCTCCGTGTTGTTTGTTATAAACAAAAAATACATGTGAAAGAATTGTGTTGATACTTACGTCAATTAGTTTTTGGGATATTGTATTTTAAATTAAGCGCGCCATCGGCTCGACGCACATTGCGCATGACGTCATATTACAACACTCGTCCGCTCAGTTCGTTCACTCTTTTCACTACACGTTTCAAAAATGTCTACTACAAAACAAAAACAAAGAAAATATTGTGTTGTACCACAATGTGCGAATACAAACAAAAATTCGCCGGGAAAATTGTTTTTTTGTGTTCCAATGGAGAGTGAAATACGTAAGAAATGGTTAACAGCTATGAAAAGAGCAAATTCAGTTGGAGATAAAAGCAAAGTTTTCTGTTGTGAAGACCATTTTGACGTAAGTATACAGGGTGGAAGAGGCAGCGCTTCTTTTATTGAAACTGCATATAGGGTAATATATTTCAAACCCACACCCAAGAAATTAATCAAGGTACCTCAACAGTTTGGACGTAGGATTTTTTTTTCATTTCACGATTTTTATCCATACCTGTATTTCGTGTGACGCACACCTACGTGTGCGACGTTTCCGATTTGACAGGTAAGTGTGTGCGTGCCTATGTTATACTTTACAAATGGTGTTTTATTTTAAAACGATAATTTTATTATTTATTTTGTTTGAAAAAATAACTTTTTCATTTTTGGGAATTATTTTTTTTCCGAATTATATTAGGCTTTTATAGAGTAGTTAAAACTGTGGTTTCATTTAAAGTGGTGCTGACAATTCCACCCTGTATATGACGTAGTTATAATATTTATTTGGATTGATTATTTTGGTCAACGGTACAGAACCTTTGGTATCAAAACTTTTAAAAAATCCGTTATGTTTAACAAACATACAATACAAAGTACTGCGCGAGATCGCAGGCGACTAGCGAGTAGCGCTCTCGGCTCGACGCAGTGTTGGAAAATGACGTAACACGCCGGCCACGTGACTGTGCGCGGAATTCAAAGTTTTGCAAACTTCAGATGCTGTAAAATCATAGCTACTTGGTTGTTTTTAATGAAACAAAAAGTATTGTATTTATATAAGTATATAATAACTTTCTGTAACGAACTTTGAAGCTTCATTTCATACCTATTAACATTCCTAATTTATTATACTTTTTTGGTTTTCAGATAGAAGAGGATACATCTAATTATATTCAATACAAAATAATGTGTTTACATGAAAAATATAAAACCACATTACGATTGAAAAAAGGCATCCTTCCTCACAAATTTCATTGTCAAAACAATACTGCACCACAGCCAAAGAGGCAAGCTTACAAAAAGAGAAGACATTTAGAAATAATTAAAGAAGCTGTATCTGCACCTGCTTGCACTACTCCTGATCTAATTGAGATATCACAAATTGATCCATTAGAAGCAAATACGTCTTCACCTGAGATATACACAGAAGATATAGAAACGAAATACGTTAATGAAGTTAATTGCAGTGATTCATTAACTACTAAAAACAAAATGTATGTTGATAAAGGTGTTCAAGTGAATAGAAAAATCCATTCCAGAAGTAAAGGTGTTAATGTTAATTTTTGTGTTAAGAAAAAAGACAAAGGGGTATCTACATTTCCTATTTCAAGAAAATCGAGATCAACTTCTTTAAAAGTAGCTCCTAAATCTGACTTTAAAAGAAGATTGTTACAAGATAACCCTGCTGACACTGCGTCAGTCTCTTCCGCTCAACCTTCAGTGTTATCCTCATCATCTTTTAAATCAGAAATCAGTTTGCCAGAATCAAGCTGTTTATACAAAAATGAATGTAATATCATGTAAATATCCACTTAAAACGTTGGTGTGACTCATTAATATATTGTATTATATATATGTGTGTCGACGGCACACTGAATTTTTTTCTCTTTTCTAAATGTTTCTTGCACCCACTTCCACAGGTTGAGTCAAAGAAATCTCTTTTAGAGATAAGTCTACCTTTGTCAACCTCATTTCTATAACTTTATTTTTTTTGTTTATTTTATTTATAGTGCAAAAAAGAATACATTATTGTTAAAATGATACGATAAAACAGCAATGAATACAAACTATGCAATATTTAATTCCCACTCATAGTGTTGGTTTGGCTTGATTGTATTTTTCCACTTATTCAATTTTTTCAATTCAATAATTATTTTCTTATTCAAAACAATATTTATTTTCACTTGAATGAATGATACAGTTTGTTGAGTTAATAAAAAAAACACATGTTTACAGACAATTCTAAAACATTTTTAATTGGCTTTCATTTTTATATGTTTGGTTACAATATGTTTAGACAGAGTAGCCGCATGCAAGTATGTGCACGAACACATATTACATTTGTAAACTTCGCCGGTCTTCTTGATTTCCTTTTTGGATTTTTCATTTTCAGCTGGAGATTCTTGATTGAAATGTGTTTTAATATGTTTTTGGCAATTGTTTAGCTTTGTAAAGATGGACTGTAAAAAAAATGTTATTACATTTATAAGTTATTAAAGAAAAATATTATTTTTAAATTTAAAATGTTTAATTTATACTTACATGACATTGATTACACATATACTGTTTATTGTTACCAGTCAGCACTACACTAAAGGTGGGATTATTAGATTTATCTGCTTCAGTATCGATAGTTAAAAGATCATCAATTTCCATACATTCAGTCTGAAAAAAAAACAATATTATAAAGTTGTATATATTTTTATAAAAATGGGTAATTTTGTAACAAAAATGTAAAAACCTTAATAATCATTAAGATTATTGCAACAAAATGAGATAATATTATAATAGTATTAAGGATTAATTATGTATAACAGTGTTGTAGATAAAAGACTTGTTTAGGTCTCTTTTATTTAAATTTTATATTTAAAAAAATACTATGAATAGTTTATAAATAAAACCTCTTGATGTAGCTTTAGGCCTTCTTCAGTTTTGTACACAGCCGCGCATGCACTGCACGCAAATGACATTTTCTGCTTATTCCTCGGTTTATTAGCTAGCTCCGTCAAAGGTATATCTAAAAAAATACAGGTATAAAAGGACAAGTATGTTCGACAAGAGATACAAAGATAATCTTATAACACCAAGGTATCGCCTTCAAAATCATTTTTTTAAAGCTTCACGGTGTATCCCGCACACAGCGAAAGGGGGAGAGAACCTACTTCAGACGACACTTTAATGGTTATCAGTTTTCCGTCGAATTTTGGGGGCATTGCTGTTAATATCAGAGAGGAGAAAGGAAAATATTAAATATTTAATTTCGAATGGGGATCAAACCCACAACCAGTCATACACAAAATATGAAGTATTTTTTTTATTTTATGTAAATACTCACGTCTTTTATTGAGTGTGATAGAGATCCTAGTAATACCATCAGCTCCCTTCATTTCACGAATGTGAATATGTAAATAGTTGTCTTCATTAACTTTTCTTCCACCTAAAATTATAATTAATGACATAAGCGTTACGCTGTATTCCTCTGTTATAGCAGGGTAGCCAGAGGGAACCTAGTGTAGATACTAAAGAAATTTTCGAGACATGGCGTAACGTAACGATTTTTGTCTTATGTACTAGATTAAGAAAATAAAAATAACTATACCGTTTAACCCCAGTAGGAATCGAACCCACCCATCTGGCGACAGCGCCTTGAAGTCCTCTTCAAATTTAACTTCTGTATATTGTTGTATATATGTGTATATTGTTTAAAATTACAAACAATTAAGGCATGAAAATAATGCATCAACAGTCACATTTTAAGAAGAAACTAAAGAACAGATAACAAATATAGATAGATAATCAATAAAAACAACAAACTCTGTGCATATTTCAGCGATCGCCGTAAAAGGTCCGGTAAGTGCACGAAGTAAAACTTTGCGTCGCTGCGCATGACGCGCCCAGTCACGAGCGTGGGGACCGTCTCCGTGTACGTGTCTTCTGTTTTGTGCTCTTCTAATACTATCTGTAAATTATATATAAACTATAATGCTTATATACGGTACTGTCGACTTCTATGCCTATCTGCAAAGTATTTATAAACTGTAATGCGTGTACAGTACGGTTGATTAGTAGTGGCCGACCTGATGTTAGGCTTTCTTAACCGATTATTGCGCTATGTTCGCTTGGGAGGAAAATAATCCAAGAAAGAAAAAATCAGGACGGCCATGACTATAAGAGGCAGAAACTACTGGATGCTATATGCATTTTTTTTATTATTAACAGCTGATTTCCAAAAATAATTCTTCTGATCGTTGTCGTATCTTTGTTAGTTTTACTCATTGTAAGAAGAGATCACCTAGTTTTAAGAAAGTCCATTCTCCACTGTCTACTCGAATTCGTGACATTGCGTGTTGGGTGATGAACTCAACACCGCGTTCTTTGGGGCTAGTGCGAGGACCAAACCTACCATTGCGTTTATAGTCATACTTTATACCACTGGTATCACAAATTTTAATATGTAATATAAATCTTTGGAAATGCATAATTACTCCATAAATTAAACTATCCTCAAAAATAAAGTTGAATTGATAACCTCCTCCCTTTACAGAAGTCGGTTAATTACAAACATCAAGTATTTTTTTTAAAAATATACCTTAGTAACAAGCAACCTTCTTTCTATAATAGTTGGTTTAAAAGCTGGCACCCTCAACAATTGTTCTACAACGATCTCCGCCGCAGTTACATCTTTCTTTGAACAATTATCAACATTACCCCATAGGTTCTCTTGTAATAAAGCATCAAACTTGGCATCCTCTAAGCCAGTATCATCTGCAAGAAAAAATAATCAAAAAAAGGTTTTGTAAAAAACATGCCCAAATTTATTTTCTTCTTTTATATCGTATTCGTTTTTACATATTTACTTCATAACATTCCAGATAACTATTGCATTTTCTAAAAAAAATATAAATAAATTAAAATATATACTTTGCAAGTGTTCTTCGGACTCCTCGTCGGGAACCCGCTGGAACTTGTCACCCACAGCTTTGTTAATGAGAGCGCTTCGCAAGTTTTGTTTCTCAGTTTTCACACTCGCAACTAACTTTTTACCATGCACCGTTCTACCTAACACTATTTCTGGTGGAATGTCTGAAAATTTATATATATTTTTAGCTTCACGCTGTATCCTGTGTATAGCAGGATAGGCAGAGGGAAGATAGTGTTAAGACACTACATTCCCCATTTTATATCCCATCTTAGGGACATTGCAGCATTCGAAACTGCGTTTTGTCTTGTACACACACCTTTGAGTGAGGAAATGAAAATAATTAATTCCTTCAAGTGAGAATCGAACCCAGACCGTCGCGTTTACATTTAGACGCCGTGCCGGCACTAAAAATATGTTTAATATTTTTATTGCTTTCTTATCATTTTATATACTACTACTTAAAATATTATAATATTTTTTTGTAATTTTTGACACATTAGTTTTTTCTTAATACACAACACACTCGAACCTTTTTTTTAAAATTATACCAAGTAGAATAAAGTATTAGTTGTTGACATTAGATATTTTTGATAAAAAAAAAACTTTTTAATACATAATTATTTACATACTTTTAAATGAAAATTTAGTCTTAATTCTAAGAGCTTCTCCTTCTCTTCTATATGATGTATCTTTATAAGAGTTCATCTTCACATAGTCGTGTGGAAAATGTTTTGATGACAGATGTCCACTCTCATGATCTAAAATTAATAATTATATATTTTAATTTGTATTCTTTTTATAATTGATTCAAATCAAAGTTCCCAAATCATTCCAGCAATTACCAAAATCAAAATGCCTTCTATTTAAGTTACAATATTTGACTTATGTGTTAGCGATATACTGAGTAGTATTTTAAAATAATGACCGAAAGAAGCAATAAATTGAATTTTAAGATGTTTTACATAAAAATATATATTTATCTTAATATTTTAGAAAACCTATAAGAATTTGAACGTAGCGGGACTCGGACTCGCGCCTCCTGCTAATCGTCCAAACACTTCTCTTATCTTATTTATGTTGTTAGCATCTCTATGAGTGTATAAGAATTTCGTCGTAGCTTGATAACAACATTTGGTTAAGTGTATAGAGGGTTTGGACAGTTCCAAGAGTTGAAACCGCGCGGTTTCAAATTCAGTCTTGTTTAAATATACATTTTCTAAAACATTTTTACCTATTCTCAGTGAAGAATAATACTTTAAAAACATATATTTTTATCAAAAAAATATACAAAACATATTATATTTTTATAAGTTATTCAACTTAATTTCAGCAAAGCAGAGCTGCTAGATTAATATATAATTACCTCGTTTATAATCAATAAATGCCACTTCCTCTGTTTGGTGTTCAACTTCTTCTTCGATTACATAATCTGTTCCTTCTACTTGATTTGTATCAGAATTTTCTTCACAAGTTTCGTAAGTGATTTCTTCTACTTGTGCTTTGTCAGTACTAGAAATACCATTTTTTTAAAATTTATATTAATTTATTTCAAATGAAAATCACTCTTTATTACATTTTAATCTCAACCCTTGGTATATTTATAATATACTTACATGTTTAAAATATTTTAACACAAGGAACCAGATATTATTAATTTTTAAAAATACAAATATTGTGTAAACAAATGAAGTAAGAAATTGAATTATTTACCTTGTCTCTTCATTAGTCTCTAACTCACTCTCATATTTCAATTTCTCGATTAAGTCTGCAATATTAAATATTGTTTATAAAAGAATAAATTTAATTAAAAATTGTGTTATAATAATTAAGGATGCCGGCTCCAGATATTTAAAAAAAATCCAAAATCAATATATAATAATAATTATATGAATTAATATAGAATACATACTTTTATCATCTGTTATGTCATGTAGTCCAAGTGTATCAAGTAAATAGATTTTATCTGACGTTTCCAATAATATCCAGCCTTTACGCTCAAGTAACTGATATTGATCATCACTTAAAGTAATCTAAAAGGTTGAATTCATATTTCATTTACATATAAAAAAAAGCCTGAAAAGGGAACCCACAGCCAGCGTAACCCTATACCGCTCTTTACAGAAGGGGAAAATTTAAAAGTGCAGTTCATCAATTGCGGACAAAACCGACAATCATCGCCTCAAAAATAAATTGCATTCAAAAATTAAAGATTTATTTATTAAAAATTGCCTTTATATACATGTTCTCATTACTTTGTGTTCTTTGTATTTTTTGTGTGCAATAAAAACAATATTTTATTCTATTGTAATCTGAAAAATTTTCATATGAAAATTTGAAAAAAAGCAGGAAAAAACATTACCTCAGTACAATCACCATTTGTTTTTTCTGTATTCTCTGCCTCAATATTTATTTCATCTGCAGCATTATTTTCTTCTTCTGGCGTAAACTCAATTGGTATAACTTCTTGTTCCATCTACATACGTATATATTTATTTAAAATAATACTCATTTTGTAAATTTTTTAAACATCAGTGCAAATGAGGGGCGTCAATATTTATGTATGTCTGTGGCATTGTAGCTCTCAATGGATGAACTGATTTTAATGCAGTTTTTTTCTCTGTTATTCAGTGGTTTTTAGCTATGTTTGCTAATTCAGTCTAGGAATTTGAAGAATATCAACTTTGTTCCACCATTATTGTGGAATTTAACTGAACTTTATTATGTAAATCATCAAACTAAATTGTGTTTGTTTAAAGGGTTTTTAAATTTTTCAATGGATTTTTTGTTGGTATAGCAAACTTATGTGTAATTGTACATTAGTACAATTATTAGAATTAGTATAATAAAAGTAATGAAAAATATGTGTAACCTGTTCATCTTTGTTATTCTCTACTGCTTGTATCAAGAAACTATTTGCATACATATTATTTTCACCCTCTGGCATGATAAATTGATCTGGAAATAACAAGTTTATTTACTTAAATTTATAAACTAACATACTTTCTATGTTGAAAGAGATATTTATTTTCTAATAAATAGTAATGCGAATGAAATTATTAAATGAAATAACTAGAAATGTTAATTATTTTTTTGCTTACTAGATTAATCTATACAATCTACAATTAATCTATACTCTCTGATATCTATACAATCACAAACAGCATAATATTGAGTTTCAGCACTTAACATGCAATATCACAAAAAATTATGGAAAGCAAGGAATGGAGTGTATTAGAACTAGGTTTCCTCTCCATCAAGACTCCATTGCTGAGTTTCCTACCAAATTTAGCATGTCTATGAGAATAAAGAGAAGAAAACATGGGGTTAACTGACAACCAGATGCTTCCTACTGTACCACAACACCAATATTAAGCATTATGTAGCTGTATACACTGCTACCAGAAGTATAATTTTACCAGCGACTGTATTAATAAATATGATTACAATATTTATTCATTTAAAATAAAAAAATATATATTTCTTTGCCTCAGAGGAGCATCAAACTGTAAATATAATGGTACTTACCAGATACAGAAACAAGTTCTGAAGAATTATCGACATTAACATAAAACTGTTGTGGTGTAACATCATACACAATATTTGACTGTGCTGTATCCAAAACTTCCTTAACATCTTGCACTTGAGTTAAATATTGTATTGGCCTATTCACTGTTAATAGATTGATACAAGATAACTGTTATTATGCCCGCTATATAACATTACTACATAAATAAGTGGATACCTTAGCACAGCATTGTAATGGTTTGAATTAAATGATTGTTTCACAAATCTTAGGTTATAATTTTATGTTTGTGTTGTAAGCGCGTAGGACTGACAATAAAACTTTAAAATTTATAAAATTATGCCGATATTCGCTTACCTGTGAGAATAGTACCGTCTTCTTGAACAACAATGAGTTGGTTTTCATCCATGTCCTCGTTATCTTCCAAGAATTCGAAAGCCTCATAAGAATCTTTCTCCATGCTGATAACTTTAAGTTTTATTTTGAAATTATGAGAATTATAACAATTAACTAAAATGCTTTAATTTACATAACCAACCTGAATATTAGCGATTATATTATTAATTTAGTTAAAAATAAAAATATACAATAAAATGTGTTTATCTGATTAGTATCGATATAAAATTATTAAATGTAAATATAAGAGTTCAACTTATTTATTATCATTAGCAACATAGCGACATCATAATCGCAAAGAATTCAAATAATAAATTTTGATTTTTTTGTCACTGTCATTTGACAATTTAAATTAAATATAGACAATATATTCCAAAGATTAATCCGATGCGTTCAAAATAACAGATAAAATGCATTGAAATTAAATATTTTGTACATTAATTATCGTTGTTTTCTCATTTGTGTTTGTTGTTTTCTCATCTGTATACTTCACATAATACTAGCGAGCCGATCGCGGGTAGGCCCGCTTGAAATATACACTTATTTATTTATTAAGTTTAACTAATATCAAGTTTTAATAATATTACTATTTTAAAGACGATATAAAGTTACAGCCAATTTAATAAATAATAAAAATAGAGCAATTTTGTCCATCACAAAATCGATACTACAAATATTAGAAGTTTGTCAAAATACAATAGTTACAAATTTACAATTACAACTGCATATAAAAAGGTGGAGAATAGCGTGAAAACAAAACAATAATTTTAAAATCATTGTTTTGAGTTCTATTACATTGATCAATGCAGCCAATAGTCAGCCCCTGCGCCACGACTGGCGCAGGGGCACAAGTCAGCGTGTAAGGGCGACAGGTTGTGGGTTCGATTCCCAATCATGAAAATAAAATATTTAATATTTTCATTTCCTCAACAGCTTAATACGCAATGCCTCCGGAATTCTGCGGTAGAGAAACTAAAGTATTTAACGGAAACGGAGTATCTTAACACTAGATTTCCTCTGCCGACTCTATTATAGGCAGAATACAGCATGAAGCTAGAACAATAAATAAAAAATTTTCATATATCTGCCATGCATGGAAAACTAAAAAAAAATGTTTAATTGTAACTAAGTACTCAGGAAGACAAAAAGTCGGTTTAAGCACTATTTAAGAAAAATTAAAGTGAATGATTACTTATTGGAAAAATGTATTCAAAAAGGACTAGGTATGATGATAATAAAATTACTAGGTAAATTATTTATATAACATAAAACCTTAAAAAAATACGTTTTTATGGTAATGTGAGATCAAACACATAATTCATATTAGAAAACGCTTCACAAGTATTTGTATTTTTAAGAGCATAAATATAATTTTTCATTTCTATTGGCTGGTATAAAGGGGCTCTTAATTTCCCGAGAATCATTAGTTTAGTTATGTTATTCATCATTATATCTTTTTCTAGAGCACCTGCTCGAGAATCCCATTCACATAGATGAAACCTATTAAAATAAACATCTGGACGCAAGACATGTTTAGCTATAGGAACATCAAAAGCAGATCCATAATACACTATGGTTCCTTTTTTTTCAAGTAGTTTAAGAACAACATCCTCGAATCTTCCCCCTAGACAATTCAAAGCTAGCACTGGCTTTGTCAAGGATGTATTAAATGATGTGAGCTCTTCCGCCTCCTCAAGGGTATAAACAGCCGTTGCACCTATATCCAATAGATATTTCTTGATAGATTTGTAAGAACTGTTATTGGCAACTATATTAAAAGTGTTAATATTCCATGCTTTACAAAGTTGTATAACACACTGGCCATAGGCACTATTAGCAGCATTTTGCATGACAGTCTCCCCTTCAGTTAATTTTCTAAAATCTCTTATCATTCTATAAGCTGCACAAGGAGCCACTGCTAACATGGATGCTTCAGGAAGAGGGACATGAGGGGAAATTACATGGACATCTCTTTCATCATAAATACCATAGTACCGCCAAGTACCCAGATATCTTGTAGTCAAAATTACTCTTTCACCACAATCTACAGCACTCACTTTGTTACCAATTTCAACCACTTCTCCAACTCCCTCATCTCCAGGAATGCTAGGTAGCTTTGGCAAGCAGAAATTTCTACCTGGAAATATAAATACTAATATTTTCCCATGTATATCTTTATTTTACAAATTATATACTTTTAAATCTTAGCAACAAAAAAATAAATAGTATATAAGCATAACAATAAAAAACATTATCAGTACAGTGTATAAATGTATATTTTTATTCATTACTTTTAGAAAGAATGATATCAGTCATGTTCTATCACAAAACATCACAATTAGTCAAAGCACACTTATATCTAAGAACTAAAATCCAAAATATATTTGCATCCTTTAAAACCACTTGGTGTAAGAGTATTTTCAAGAGCTTCTTTATATTCTTCAAATTTTACCATCTTATGTACTGGCGCTTTTAGCTTATTCTCACACATTAAAGCTATAACATCTTGCAACATCCTTTCTTTTTCTTCAGGTGAAGCTTTCTGGTTCCAAGCAGTCATCCAAAATCCACAGAAAGATATATTCCTGAAAATAATTAATGAGTTTGGAACACTTATTGGTTCTCTTGACATAGCCCCGTACGTCACCACTATGGCATTATCATTCAAATGTCTTGACATTTCTAATACACTTCGGCCTCCTACACAATTTAAAGCTAAATCTGGTTTATCGATTTTATTTTCCTTAAATATATCAGTTTTTCGCAATTCCTCTTCTGTAAGTACATAAGTTGCTCCTAAGCTTTCTAGATATTGTTTTAATTCATTAATGTTTGGCCTGTCTCTGACAATATTTACAGTTTTAACACCCCAGGCTTTACATATCTGGATAACATTTTGTCCACAAGCACTGTTGGCACCATTTTGTATGACAACAAGGCCATCTTTTACTGGTTTAAAATCTGTTAGCATTCTATAAGCTGTGCAAGGATTAACTGTAAGGGTTGCTGCTTCTATTAATCCCAGCTCATTGGGAACAACTTTTAAAACTGTTTTGTCAAATAAACCTAAATTTCTCCATGTACCTTTCCCAGGTCTAGTAACAATGACCTTATCACCTGGGCATATTCTATCAACGTCTTCTCCAATATCTTCTACAATCCCTACACCTTCATTCCCAGGTATAGATGGAAGACGTATAGGAACGGGATATTTCCCTAAAATTTTAAAATATATGTTAAATATGCACAAGGTCAATTTAGCAATATTATATACAAAAAATTTAAAAAAGCCAGTACCTTAACAAATTTTCAGTAAAGATTTTTATATCTTCATTGTTAAGCTTTCAGTAGCATTTGTTCTGAAAACATTAACTGATAAATAAAATAATCAATTTATATGGTACCTTGAATTGTGTTAATATCAGCTGGGTTCACGGGTGCTGCTAACATCCTGACTAGAACTTCATGAGACAAAAGAGGCATCGTTTGTAAATCTCTTATCTTGACCACTTGAAGTGGATCGCCAAATTCGCTATAATACAATGATCTCGACATAAGTCTTCGTGTAGTTGTAAGGAAATTTACATTAAGACATCTCCCGGCACATATTAGTGTTCGCGCTCGTGGGAGCAAAGGCATTTTTCTTGTTTTGTGTTACACAGAATTTTTTGTTAACTGCAAAATATGGCTTGGCTATCAAGACCGCTTAATAAAACGCCGATCAATAAGATAGAGGAAAATTGAATAAGAATAACAATAATGCCAACCATTAATAAACAAAATTACAGTGTTGCCGCGCTTTACGAAAGTTGAAAAATAGTCTTGGTATAATTAATAATATTTAATGTTTCTGTGTAAATGAATTAATAAGAATCTAAGTTCTAACTATAATTATAGATATAAACGTTGTGCTTTAACACAGGATAATTTGGATTATAAATACAGTTTTAACTCTTTTCTAATAAAAATAATACTGCCCTGTATATTACGGTACTATATATATCGTAATTAAAGTTTTATTTTTAATTCATTACATTTACTCTATATTTTTCTGCAGAATTATTTATGTTATTTATTAAAAAAACTCTTATATAATTTTAAATTTATTTATTTATTGTATTTTAAAATTATCCGAAAGAAAACGAGAAACACGTAAATCCAAATCTTTTCGAGCCAATGGTGCATTGCAGCTTGGTGGAGCAGTGGCTTCAGGAGTAGGTAGCAATGGCTTCGGCGCCCGAAATCGTCGGGCTCGAGTCAGCTGCCACGTAGCACTTGTATTTCGAAGACTACCATAGGACACTCCAATGTCTTGGTCCAAAGCCTCAGGTATATTTCGAGAAGTACTTGAATATTTAAACGATGATAGAATAAAGAATGAAGATATACATAAGGAAGTGGACACAATGGTACATCGTTTGACTACAAACACGATGGTTATGGGTTCGTTCCTCACTAAAGGAGAATTAATAATTTTCTTTTCATCGTTCTGGCAACAAGATAAAGGCTGGTATTGAGACCCTGCCTGGAATACAATGTGAGGCAAAAAAAAAGATATACACACATGCATAAATTAATGTAACATAATTTTGTTATTTTTATAGTTAATCCTTAAATACATACCAACCCATTGTGATTGATGTCCGTAAGCGAGCTGGCAATTTAACAGATGGCGGTTCATATGATAAATTTCTTCTCAACCCTATAATTATATTGTGCATAATTATTCCGTACCTAGGAATCTAATACAGGCAAATAAATTACAAAAGTGGGTAACGTCCATTAGCGTATGTGGGGGGAGGGAGTCTACTCCAGGATTACTGTTCTGCTTACGCTTAAATTGTTCTAATATTGAAATTTATATTTATTAATAGGATACGGTACTATTAAAACATGAACAAAAATATATACCTATTATTTAAAATTTGTTGAAAATGATAATTTAGGTACATAATAGTACATCTAAAAAAAGGTACCTAAAGTAGAGAACGGAGTGTCTTAACCTACTGCCTGCTCTGCGTATCCTCTACTCCAGCGTGATTGCTGATTTATATAAATATTTCAATACCTGACGATTTAATACTGTTTATAGTGCTTCTGTCTTTCCATTTCTGAGAACAGACAGGACAAATTGAACGACGTATGGACCACCGTGGGATCTCTTCACGTTGTGGCTCCACCTTTCGGAACGCTGGTATCTCAAGGTGCGTCTGCTGCAATTTTACATATTTTATACAATTTTTAAACATTTATAGTACAATACTACTCTCGTGCTGGCAAATTTGTATCTTATAGTCGGTGAAGAAGAAGAATTTACTTGATTTTGTGTTAAGATACTCTGAGGAAGGAGTTCTGAAGGCATTGCGTATCAAATGGCGGAACTCAACGTTGCGTTTTGCCTCGACACCAGAGCGAAGAAATTAAAATACAAAATATTATATATTCATCACCTCGAGTAGGCATCGAGGGATCGATCGAACTCACAACCAGTCGCGTTTGTGGCCTTGCACCACCACTGATATCAAATATTGTAATATTAATAAATAGAAAATCTTCTATCTGTTTACCTTTTTTTTATTAAATAAGCTAAGTTTATAAGCTGCTAATAACAATAAAATAAAGCCTACCGATTTAGGTACGTTAGCTGTGAACGCAAGTATGGACGGTATGTCCATGTCGCGCCGCGTGGACATCCGGGAGACGCGCGAGCGCGACACGCTGCGATCTGTCATGCGAATGCTCAGGCCGTGAACGCAGGCGTCGTAAATATTTGCACTGAAACACGAGCTCACACGTGGGTATGTTGTATGCTAAATTAATAAATATTTAATTAAATAAAAATAAAATATTTAATTAAATAAACAATTATAAATAATAAATATTGGCTATGTTTAATTAAAATCCGTCGCGAGTCTCATAGGCACAGGGGTGTGACTGTAACGCGACGGTCGGGAGTTCGATCCCCACTCGAGGGAATGAATTATTATTCAATAGCATTTTCGTTTCTTCGCTCTGGCACTAAGGTGTTGAGTTCCACCACTTAATATGCAATGCCTCGAAAAATTCGGCGGGAAGTGGGGAACGGAGCTTGTGTTCCTTACTAGGTTCCGTCTACTTACCCTGCTGTATGTGGGATACAGCTTGATCGCTCGTCAAGCCAAAGCCAAAAAGTTCAGTAAGTCAAAAATGTATTTTATCCATTGTGCGTTGGTTATGGGTTCGATTTCTATTGTGGGAAATTATGTTATCATTTCCCATACCAATGTGAGGAATCAAAATGGTTTTTCATTTGCAGATAATTTTTTTCAAACAATTTTCTTTACACCAAAATTATTTGGCACTTTATTTTCGTAAAAGAATTTGAAAGAGATTTTTCTGTTTTTCTATTTCTTTTCTGATTCCTGATTAATAAGAAAAATAGAAGAGATAGATAGATAGATACTAATAAAAATATAATTTCGTTGTTGTAGATATTTTTTCCTTAAAAGTACGTAATATACAATCGTGAATGAACCTCTCTATCACAATGGTATTGTGAACGACCATGGCATAAAACTGTGAGAAAGTTATACGAGTATAGTGAAAGTCGCGGGAAAATGTATTTTCTGTTGGATTATGAAATATGATATAAAGTGACTTTTGATTTTGATTGAATACATAATTATAATTATTTTTTAATGTTCATATTTATTCCAAAATTAAGTATAAAATTGATAGGTCAACGTCATTTATTATCTATTCCCTTATAAGTAGAGATTTTCTTTTTTTTTATTATTAAAATATTTTGTGAATAGGATTGTGTTTAACATTTTTTTTAAATAAATATGTTTCTATTTTATTTTATACAGCACAGCACATAAGTACTGACCGCTTTGAAATTGGCTGTAGTAGGCTACACAGAATTGATTATTAGGAATTTTCTTACTTCCGATTACATTATTCCTGAGAGAAAATAAAGACTTCCTGAATGTATAATTTCAGAAAGCCTGAAGTTAGGCTAAGTTAGGCCAGGACTCGTGGACCGTACTATACTTTTAATAAGAATGTTGTGTAAAATGCAATATTATTATGCAAGCAACAAATAACCACATAATAAATAGTCTGTGATGTCATACTCATTATTAGTATCTTCACATGCCAACACCAAGGGATTATCACGTACTTCATCTTCAGCTTCACGACTTTTTGAGCGCACCATGTTCAAAAGAGATGTTTCAAGCTCGCTGTAGTTACCAGATCTATAAAAAAATAAAACATATTCTTTTATTTAAAATCAAGGATAGAAATATCCATGTAGGTATTTCTGCTATATAAAAATTTGCGAAAATCTACTTTAAATCTACAATAAATAAAATATTTCATATTATTAATACTCACATATATTAAAAACTAAACTAACGTAATAAATAAATATAAATTATTATAAATAAATATAAATCCATCATTCAACAAACAGTTCTAATGTGAATGACATATTATAAAGTAACACGTGTTCATTGTTTATGTACAAATAGACTATAGAGAATATATGCATATAGAGAAAATAACTATTTAATGATTCAGTTTATAAACAGATACGCGTGTAAAATTAAATTTTTACTTTAATTCACAATGGCGTGTAACTGAAACGCATTGTAGATTATGTGTTACGTTGCTTATATGGGGATCCACAAAAAAATATAATCATTAAAAAGTAGAAAAATCAGCTTCACGCTGTATCCCGCACACAACTGGGTAGGCAGAGGGAACCTAGTGTCACGACCCCATTCCCCACTTTCCGCCGAATTCTGAAGGCATTACGTATTGAGTGGCAGGACTCAACGCCGCGCTTTGCCTCGACACCGGAGCGAAGAAATGGGAAATATAAATGTAAATAAATATTTCTTGATTATTTATTTTATATTTACAGATATTACAATTGTATTGCAAATGCCTACAAATATTATGTTCTAAGTATATATACTCGTAGTGAAACGACACTACGTAGATTCACTTACTTCTGAAAGATGTCTGTGCCATAACTCTTACTGCTCTGTGACATTAAGGATGCTATGTAATGAGGTGAACTTTCGTTCGTGCTCATCGATACATCTTTTTGACTGGCTCGTAATTTTATCAACAGTGTGGCGTACGGCGTGGAATCATTGGTCATAAAAGAAATCCGTTGGGGCTGTTCCTTTTTTGTCCTGAATTTAACAATGGATGTTTATTTTATAGCTAAAATTGACTACCCCAGTACCCAATACTAAAGTATATAGAAAGTTACTAACGAAGTAGTAGTTAGTTGAGATCGTCGGGGTGCAGCGGCATAAGGGTGTGACTGTAACGCGACGGTTGTGGGTTCGATCCCCACTCGAGGAAGTGAAATATTTATTTACGTTTATACAGGGTGAGTCATATTGAACTTTCCGGTTTTGGAAGGACGTTGCACGAAGAAGGGAAGGAGTAGAAGGGTGGGGATGGTGTCATTAGACGCGCCATGACATGCAGTTTTAGTGTGAGCAATGGCTTGGTCGGGACAACATCGTGCGTTCGTAGTTGAAGAGTTTATTAAAAATGGCGGCTCCGTGATCACAACACAGCGTGCGTTCCGTTTACATTTTGCTATTGGTCGACGTGATCCCATTCCCACTGGACCAACAATCAGAAATTGGGTATCAAATTTTAGAGCAACATCATCAGCATTAAAAACAAGACCACAAGGCCGAATTAGGACGTCAACGTCAGCGGAAAACGTGGATAGAGTGCGGGCTTCAATTCAACAATCCCCTCGGCGTTCTGTTCGGAAACATGCCGCTTCACTAGGATTATCTTTCAGTAGTGTCCGCAGAATACTGCATAGAGACCTTAAATTTCACCCATACAAGATTCAGGTAGTGCAAGAATTAACAGTTAGAGACTTAGACACACGAACAAATTTATGCCGCGACATTCAGCAGATCCCCCGCACTGCTGTTTTGATCTTCAGTGATGAGGCACATTTTCACCTCGCCGGAACTGTCAACAAACAGAATTTTCGATACTGGGCTGAGAATAACCCACGAAACCTACACGAACGACCACTTCACAGCCCTCGAGTGACAGTGTGGTGCGCTATTGCAGAGTTTGGTGTGTGGGGTCCCTATTTTTTTGAAGAAGATGGTCAAGTCGTCACAGTTAGCTCTGCTCGGTATTGCGACATGCTTGAAACTTTTCTGAAACCGAAATTGGAGGAATTAACGCAGAATCATGACAACGATAACATCTGGTTCCAACAAGATGGTGCTACAGCCCATACATCCAGGCGTTCAATGGAAATCCTGCGACAAATGTTTCCCGGTCATCTCATTTCTTTGCGAGGTGACGTTGGGTGGCCGCCGAGATCACCTGATTTAACCCCCTGCGATTTCTTTCTCTGGGGTTACCTGAAGGAAAAGGTGTACACGCATCGTCCCCGAACCATCGATGAACTGAAGGCTGCAATCACGGAAGAAATCAATGCTATTCCGCTGAATATGACTCGACGAGTAATGGACAACTTCCGGGAAAGGCTTCAGCAGTGTGTGGTCAATGGAGGTAGACATTTACAGGATATCATTTTTAAAACCAACTAAATTAAAACTGCATGTTATGTGCTTTCAAACAATAAAATAATTTTTACTGCATGTCGCTTTGTTTTTAATACACACCTTATTGAAATCGGAAAGTTCAATATGACTCACCCTGTATTTCCATTTCTTCGCTCTAGTGTCGAGGCAAAGCGCGGCGTCGAGTTCTGCCACTCAACAAAAGAAAGCCTCCAGAATTCAGCAGAAAATGGAGGAACGATGTGTCTTAACACAAGGTTCCCTCTGCCTACCCTGCTGTGTGCGGGATACAGCGTGAAGCTGAAAATAAAAATGAAATAAAAAAACTAACGAAGTATAAAAAATTATTGTCTCGTTTGTGGTTTTACGAGTGAATATGTACTAACAAATACAATGTAAATATTAAATAGCGTTGTGATGCTGATCGACTGTCTCTCAGATACTGAATCACGCGATGACTCAAAAAGGTTTGGTTGCTAGTGCTTGGTAAAGGCAATAGGCCTTGACGAAATGATTTAGGGTACGCACTCGAATCAAGTAAAATTTTATACCAAATTAGACTTTGCTCTTAGAAATATAAAATTAAGTAAAGCGGATATTAGCTAATTACACGGTGATTCACATAATCTCAGTTTATATATAAATATTGAGAAGTAATTATATTTATAAAACGTTAGAATTCGGTATTAGTTATGTTAGATTATAATTTTCAGCATATTTTTTAATGTGTGGTTCTACCCTCAGTTAGTATTTATTAATCTTTGTTTATTTATTGTATTTATCATTGTCATGTAAGAATATTACATACATATTTTATTTTACAATAAGTCAGTTGGGATACCTTACTTATATACAGTGATGAAATGTGTGCCCTACGTTGAATTAATAAATAGAATATTTTTTGATGCAATAAAGTGCTTTTAATTTGATTTATTTATTAAATTAGATAAATCCATATATAATACTTACATACATAATCCTTTTGATGAGTACAATTTTGAGTATCGAGCCTTCCAATCCCCATTCTTCCTCCAAGCTGTTTCCGACTTCCTAAAATGATAGCATATTTTTTTATATTATTTATTTTTGTTTAGTTCTATATTATTATTATAGAGATAAGAGAAAAGGAACGTAAATCACTTTTCTTAGGATTCCTACTAAATTGCATGAAAGTTTAAGCTTACTTTTAAATAAGCAATCGAAATAAATCATGTTATTAGTAAATTGCTAATTAAAGATACAAATAATTATACATACATCAATGTATAATAGCAATTATCCATAATGCTAACTAAATTATTATTTCAGTAATTTTAATATTTAATTCATTATACGTAGGTACTAAATAGTTTGTTATTTGCATTGTTTTTAAAAAGACTTAATTAATTCTTAAAACCTTTGTCTTTTTTTCATTGCCACATAAAATATATTCTTTTTTATTTAAAACTAATTGTATAATGTTTGCATTGTATCTAAATAGACAAGTAAGAGGTATAGTTTTTATTTTCTAGATCTATTATTAGTCATATGATTCACTACCATTATTTTTTTCCTTATCGTGCCAGTTCTTCGCGATGGCTGGAAAACTGGGATGCTATGTAAGCAATTACAGATAACTTTCTTAACCAAATGTTAATTATTGTTCTGATAGATAATATATATAAAATAAAAAATCATATTTATGTTTAAAATAACTTTCTTACTTGTCCGTCTGCCATAATAAAAAAAACGTCTTAGGACAAAGAATTAAATAAGTATATCTCAACTTGATTGGTTTAAACAATTTTAAAATATATTCTACAGATTATAAAAAGTATTGATCGGTTATCTATATAATTGTACGATTCTAAGTCTATATTTAAGTCCGTTTAATAATATCTAGTACATGTTCATACACTTTACTGAATGACGTATTGTTTGAAAGTCGCTAGGCCACTGCGTTTAAACGAAGGTCATGTTGGCGCTGTGACACTAATCACAATGCGAGATAATAAAAACTTCGTTTTTCATGAAAGGAATGAATATAAAAATAAAATAAAATGTATTATTTCTTGTCTTGCGGGGTTGAGTTCCGCTACTCAACACGCGATGTCTTCAGAATTCAGCGGAAAATGGGGAACAGAGTGTTTTAACACTAGGTTTCCTCTGCCTGATGTGTAAGATACAGCGTGAAGCTGATTATTATAGTCCGAATATTTTATAGCAATAGAAAATTCATAATGGTTTCAGCGTGTCATTTTTAAATGTAGAGTAACTTAAATATGTTGAAAATTATAATATACTTACAATACGTTTATATCATTCATTAATTTGATAGAATGCTATTTTTCTATTTTTTTTCCAGTACATACATCTCGCTGTTAATTGTAAAATAAAATACTTTCAAATGACGTTACAATAAATGTTTACAAAATATTCAAACTGCATAGATTAATAATATGAAGGCTTTTTTGTGTAAACTTTTTAAAGACATTAAATAAAAAATAGTTCTACATGTTTGTAAAAAATATACAAGAATAATAGTAGTAATTTGTAAAAAATAAATAATAATAATAGGGTATTTATATTTTATTAGAATTAAAATAAAGCAAAATAAGCTGAATGGAAATAAAAATGAGTAAAGACAACATGCCGCAATCACCCTACCAATAAAAAAAAATAAAACATTTATTTATATACCGAATGACACAAGTCAATTTCTATTTTTTTAACAGACGTAAGCTTTTGTCCATAAAAAAAATATATTTTTTATTTATTATATAGGCAAAATATTAAGCAGCTGTCTCTAATAAACATACAACTAACGATACTTTTGGCCGTTAAAAATAGTGAGATGGAGAAATATAAACCTATTCTTATATTATGAATTAACTTGTTCACCTTGAATGTGTTAAATCTATAAAGCAGACCTAGCACTAATTTTGCTTAGAAGTAACTTTTAATTTACCTATATATTGAAAAAAATGCAATAAATATGATATAGAGGTGTAAGTGGACGCGACAGGTTGTGGGTTCGATTCCCACTCGAGGAAATGATAAGAATATATAATATTTTTATTTCTTCGCTCTGGAATCGAAGCAGAGCGCGGTAAACACGACATGCCTCCAGAGTCCGTTGGAAAATGATGGAAAATGTGAAAAATGAGGAACTCAAGGTTCTCCTGTCTAGTAGCAATAAATATATACATCATGAAGTTCATAAATCATTATTAACATCTAAAAAAAACTGTCCCGTTACACCAACTGCCAATATTATGTCAAAGTCAAAAATCGTGAGAGAGTTGCTAGTTTCTTTGTGATAATATACAAAAGATCATTTGTTTGGTGTCATATCGTTTAGTTTAGTGGCACAATATAATTCGATAAGCAATTGCATTTAAGTGACAGCCACAATCACTTATTATATTCTGGCACTGGCACTAACAGAGGCGGGGGCGTCGAGCGTGCTCCGCTGGCCGGCTCGGCCGCGGCCGCTCTACCTCTAGTCGGCTACATCGCAAAGACCCGCGCGCACGTCGCGTCTCCTCATATTTCTTTCGCGCTATACGATAACGCGCCCTATTTAAACTCTATAATCACGATACAAAATACGCTTTTCGAATTCACGTTGATATCGAGGTTATCGAAACAATTGTACTGATATTTTCTGTTTACTTCAAATAGATAGATAGATAGATCTGTGCGCAATCCAAACCGGCTTCGTGACCATATGATCTGCACTGGACCCGTTCGAACGCGACCCTCTCGATTGTCGTTGTGCAGTTAGCTATAATGCAGATTAACTATTAAACTTAAGCTGTGCAAGACGGATTTGACGAGGATGACTCAGTGGTGACGGACTTTCTCGTGTTTTGGTGTCAGTTTAGTGACTCTTTAGACGGAGATGTGATTGACGTTGTGGAATATATAGTGTTAAAAGATAGTGAAATGGCTGGTGCCAGTGAGGGGGTGACTGTGGAGGATAATGCCGCGCAAGAGCCTCGTAAGCGAGGACTTAGCGGCTCCATGTCGCTGCGCACGCGCAAGCTGGGCAGGCGGCTGTCCCGTAGTATGTCTATAGTGGCGTTGAAGTTACCTGAGAAGGCCCAGAGTATTACTAGGACGTCGACTAAACTAATGCGATCAGGCAGCCGCGACAAGAAGAACAGATCGTTTGAATTGTCTATTATTCTTCCGGATAAAACCCAGAGACAGGTAAACGTTACTTTTAAAACTAACATAAATAGTTCTCTATTTTCAATTTGTATTATTCACAATCTCTAAATTTTGTGTACGCGCGTGAGTGTCTATGTCGAAATACAACTGCTATACGTTTGTTTATTTAGAACCGAATTCACAATGTCTTAATTTTATAAGTATTAATGTACATAATAATATAAGTATTAATATGATAAAAAGAATAAATTAATTCAAAATATATGAAGAACGAAAGGTGCCAGGAGGACAAACGTTTCAAACTTTGTTTACAAAAGGTATATAGGTAGGGGTACTATATTGGTAATTCCATGTATACGTAATTTCTATACAGCCGCCCATACTGTGGATTTCTCCATTGATAATAATAAGCCGATTGCCATTTGAATCGGTCATGCATTGTTTGCCTTTGTCATTGAACCGGGGAATTGCGCACTCTTTACTCGATTGTTTGACTGTCCGCCAACTGGCTACTAGATATACTATTATGAATTATTACAGCTCCATAATATATGGCAAGATTATATATAGAAATTGAATTATTAATGTATAATTTTTCCTGGTTGCGCACTAGGGTTTAACTATATATGGGTTCGATGCCCACACGAGAAAATGAAATATTTAATATTTTCATTTCTTTACTCTGATATCGAGACAAAAGCGCGGTGTTGAGTTCCGCCACTCAACACGCATTGCCTTCAGAATATCAATACGATTTGCAGTATTTGATTTGCATCTAAAAACAAAGGAACAAGTTATTTACATTGGGTTTTAAGTTCATATTATATAATAGTATTTATTTTTTCAACAACTTCCTGGTTGAGAAGGATAGTATGTAGCCAAGTTCCGGCAAAGACTATATATTATTAGGTTTAATTAATGTAAATGTAATAAATAGTTTTACAGGGTTAGTATATTTTTTGATGCGTGAATATCAAGGACTTATAGTACTCACCTACTATCTATTGTGCTTAATTACGTATATATGTTAAAACAATTACAATTTACTATTGTTAAAGCACATCAATAGTTAAATAACTAACATAACTTACCTTAACTAAGCTTCCCGCAGTATCCCTAACGGGATAGTCAGAGGGAACGGAGTAATAAATGCTATGTTTTCTGTAGACCTCTTTCGCCTCGTCTACTATCATCAACCTCTTCATACATGCCTTCCGGGGGGGCCCTCGTGCTATTTACTTGACCTTCCTTAATAGTTAAATATAAAATATATATTTACTAAATATTAAACTATAAAATATTTTATATATTTTTTTAAATTACACAAAATCTACCGACATAATTTTATAGTTTACGTTCTTAATTAACATTCTTTTCTTATTGTTATAGTATTATATACAAATGCATAGATAGGTGACCTTATAACCAGCTCTTAATATCTCCCTGACATTTCGGACAAGGTAATAATATATTTTTTGTTAAACTGTATTAAGGTTAGGTTTTTAAAACGATCTACTTTGAGAAAAAAATATTATAAGCTTATGGTACTTGTTATTTCCATATTTTTCTCCCAGCTTAACTCTGAATCTCGTACATAGTAAGATAAACAAAGGGAACCTGAACCTAGTGTTAAGATACTCAGTTAACCTAGTGTTAGACACCCATTAAGACCATTTCATTTCCTACTTTCCGCCGAATTCTGGATTCACTGCCAGTTGAGTGACTGAACTAAACGCCGATCTTCGCCTCTACACTAGAGCGAGAGTGGGAATCGAACCCTCAACCTATCGCGCTTACAGTCATATCTACATTTTACTGTTAACCTAAATGCAACAATGCCCAGACAATAACACAGCTGACAAAGAAGCAGTTACCCTCAATGAGGAAGAACGCCCACTCTATACTTTAAGATTAAATGACGAGTATTGCAGAAATAAGAAGGAAATAGCACATCATCATACTTATTTGAAACGGTTGACTATTATAGTTGCGAGAAGGATGTTATTGCAATCAAGTGCATCTTTAAGCGACGACTAAAATTCTAAATAAACCTTTTTTTTGTATACACTGTTATTGTAACGTAATTTTCATTTCATATATTTTAATGATAAAGATTTTTCAAAGAAAAAATCTTAACTAACTAACTTAGTCAGAGAGAACGGAGTGCTAAAAGCACGGTCTCTGCATACCTCTTTCGCCTCGTCTACTATCATCAACCTCTTCATACATGCATGCATGGGGGTCCTCATGCTATTTACGTGATCTTCCTCAAGAGTTAAATATAAACAACTAAAATAATTGATATTAAGGTTTCATTATTAATTTATTCTATTCAGGTACTGAAAGTTTATTTCCAATATACTATTATATGTAGTAAGGACCAATAATTATATGGTAAACATATTAAGTAAAGCTTCAATAACAATATCGCATTAAAATAAACTTATTGAGTAAATAAACTACTAAATATTAATTAAGAATAATAATAACAAATATTAATAAACAAAAAAGAAAATAATAATTCTATAGTTTCAGAATACATGCCATCTAAATACAGTAGTCGCAAATAGATATCATTGGCACTGCCTAGCGAGTGAAAGTG
>JAEBDU010013034.1:249525-271515 GCA_016802625.1 Heliconius numata
AATGTAAATTTAATTTAAAAACAACTATTTATAGTTAAATAGTTGTTTTTAAATTAAATTTACATTTGTTTGAACGAGTTGTATTTTTGTTTGTGGTATTGTTATTTGTGTCTATTATTTATTTGAGCAGAAGAAATCTAGTGTTAAGACACTCCTTTCCTCGAATGGAAATCGAACCCTCAAGCTGTCACGTTCACAGTCACACTACTGGTCTCAAACGATATAGATACCTAATAAACCAGCTTAAAGCTAATTATTGTATGGAGTTTGTCGTTGAGAAAAGATTTTCATATGAGTTTCAAGTAGCAATAGAGATTGAACCTCACCTAATAATACAGTGGTACTTTTGGATATTTAAAAATAAGTCAGCTTCACGCTGTATCTCGTACACAGTAGAGTAGCCTCTGCCCTGCCCTGCCCTATTTGGAGGAGTGTCTTAACACTAGGATTCTTCGATCCTAATGTTAAGACACTTCTGGAGGCATTACGTGTTGAGTGGCGGACGCCGAGATTTGCCTCGACATCAGATCGAAGAAATTAAAATTTAAATAAATATTTCATTTCCTCGTGTGAGGATCGAACCCACAACCAGTCTCATTCACAACTGGTCTGGATTTTTAAATGCTTGATAGGTAGATAATAAATTAAAATAGATACTTTCTATTATTTAATCTGGTCAAGTAAAATTAAATGTGAACATTGACCATCAAAGTTGCATGTAAATCTCAATATATACAAATTCTAATAATATAATTTATTATGAAAAACATTAATAACAGCAAAATATTTACGAAGTCCCTAATAAGGTATACGAAAATAGATCGGTGTTGGAGAAAGTGACACGTGTGTCACCCCGGCAGTTTTAGGTCAGACGTAACTCCCGAATAACTGAGCAATTTTTTACTGTTCACTAAAATATTTTATGTTGGTTTCTATGTTGTAGTCTTTGTAATATAATAAAATATGTTAGGTACTTTGCTTTTAAATCTTTGTATTTTTTAAGAATTTAGCTTCACGCTGTATCCCGCACACAGCAGTGTAGGCAACCTAGTGTTAAGACACACCGTTCCCCATTTTCTGCCGAATTCTGGCAGTATTGCGTGTTGAGTCACAGAACTAAAGCGTAAAAATGAAAATATAAACGTAAATTATTTTTTTTTTAAGTATTCTATTGTAAATATAGGAAACATTACCTAGCTTGAAGAAAAATAATATATTTCTTAAAGTAATTACAATTAAGTAGATTTCTTTATAGTTCTAATACAAAATGAGTTCTTTATTTATGCAAGGAAAATCGCAGTAAAAATATGAGTTCATAAGGAAAATACAGAAAGTAACATTACTATATATTATCTATATAACAAAATCTAGTACATATATATATTTTTAAAATATTTTTTTTTATAAAAATACAAGTACACGAACCATACAAACTATTATATTAAAAATTATTTACAATTTTTTTCTTGGCATGTCATAACACTAATGAAGTAAATGTCATGCCACCATTTCAGTGTCATAAAATTAGGTGAAACAAATAGAATGTTTTAAAATCGATTATTTGTAGTCAGTGGTAGAGATGGTAGAGAATGCAGCATCTTTTCTTACATTAATACCTGACCTATTTTCATTACGTTAAAATTAATATGCTTGTCACATTCTTAATAAGAAGACAGACACTTAAAAAAACTCTTACAAACTCTAGTTTTCATCGATATTCCTGAATTTAATTAGTATGACTAATTGACTATCCTATATTATATTAAAAAAGGTATATGTTGTATATATATTGAAAAAACTTTATGTTATTTTTGTTGTTTTATACTTAAGGTCAATTCTAAGATATCATTATTTTGATAACATATTTTGAATTTTTATAATTAAGTTTCCATTTTCTAAAAAAGATTAGATATATTATTATACTAGCGGCCTGCCAGTGGCTTCGCCCGCTTGAACTACATGATTATATGTGTTACTATAAGTATAAGTATAGATATTGATTGCTTTATATTTGCAGGCAAACTCATGCCATGAGTTCATTCAAATGCCCATAATTTTTTTAACGAATCGATTTTGATGAAACAAACTTTAGATGTTAAGTTAAGTTAAAACAAAGTTCAATTTTCTTCAAACTTTCATAATTGATGAAAGTTAAAGAAAATTGGTTTAGTACTTTCGAAGATTAGCGTGATCATACATACAGACAGACAGACAAACAAGAAATTCAAAATAATATTTTTGCTTTCTATTATTATTTTTAAGTGTCCCTCTATCCATTTCAGTCAAAAATATTAAATGTACAGACAAAATTTTTTTACTATTTTATTATATATAGAGATTATAGAGTTTACTTTTTTTTTTTTATAAACTTACTATTTCAATTCGTTACTATATCGTAAAATAAAAATCTACGACGACGATTTTTTAGCTAACTATGTTATAAGAAAAGTCAATAAAAATCCGACTTATTTGGAAAAGGTAGAAGGCGTAGCTTGTACGAGAGCATTAACAGTATGTAGACATAAAAAGGATGGCACAGTTACGCAATTAGCGGAGAGAATGAAGTGTCCTCGGTCAACAACATAGCGGTAAAGTTTATTTTGATTTTTATATTTCCATATACGTATGTATGTTCTTTGTATGTAGAGAAATTTAAGATTCAACGGGCGAAAATGATTTTATAATTTGAAAATTAGAAATTATATAGATATCTCCATACATGCTTCATCAATAAATTTATGGTTAATTTTAACTGTCGTTTTTATCATTTCATCTCGATTTGCATTTTGCGTTTCTCATGTAAAAAATATTAAAAGAAGCAAATAAAATGATTTAATTAGGAAATATCAATTATAATTTGTAAAATACTATATTTATAATTTTTAATAATATAGGTTCATATTTTTTACCCTTCATATACCTAAATAAGTAAAATATACGTCCTAACCTACTATGAAATTAAAACAGATGTTTTCCCGACTGACATTTCTGGAAATCCAAAAAACAAACAAAACGTAGAGCCGTAAAAAAACAAAATAATTTCAAAAACTCTCCACATTCCCAAGAAAACAAAGACTGTCAACAATAATCTCCAAACCTTTCGACCGATTGTGTTATACTGTGACGTATTTACAGAGGCTTATTGTAAGAAAGTGAAACGCGGTCTCGCGGATACGAAACTCCCAGGGTCATCACCGTTGTGAACTTTGTCATGTTTTGCATATGAAACGGATATTGTTACTATTACTTTTATAATATGCAATTTGGTTAAATCCTTTTTTTTATCTCTTCATTGTTAATCTGGTGGGGTGAAAAGAAATGGATATTTACTATGGCTTTGTATGAGAACGCCTTACGTAATTACTTAGTCTAATAAAAAGACTGTTATGACGGTTCGGTTCGGTCGCCACCGAACTGTGGAATGGTCTACCCGCGGCAGTGTTTTCAGGTCGGTACGATATGGGTACCTTCAAAAAGCGCGTCTATCTCCACCTCAAAGGCCGGCAACGCACCTGTAGCTCCTCTGGTGTTGCACGGGGTCGTGGGTGGCGGTGATCACCATCAGGTGACCCGAACGCTCGTTTGCCTTGTCCTTTTTCCATACAAAAAAAAGAAAAAGAGTTTTGCAAAAATTTTTTTTTATTTAATTAAATGGAAATAAAATTTGAATTCGATTTGTAAAATAAATATGTTTTTTCGCCTGTTAACATAGAGGAAGTACTAGTTTTCGTAAAGGAATCCGGAAATTCCGGAATAAAAAAAATGAAAATTATATTTGAGTGAAGAGCAGTACCATTTGGAAATAACGGTATGCCATTCATTTAGCTTTTAACATTTGCTATTTTGAATGCGTTTCGCGATTTGGCGTGGTGTTAACCGTTCGTTATATTGGCTGTGACCAACTTTAGCACTTTCTATTACTATTAAACTTAGAAAAGAAGGATAAACCCAGATATATTAACTTATCGATAGATTTCTTTCTATATATATTTTTAGAATTGATATAAATATGTCTTTAAAAGAAAAAAATAAAAAGAAAGACTTTCAGTTACTAAAAATGTACCTACTAAAAAAATGAATACCTAGGAACCTAGCGTTAAGTCACTCCGTTCCCCACTTTCTGCCGAATTCTGGAGGCATTGCGAATTGAGTGGCAGAACTCTAGACACCAGAGCGAAGAAATGGAAATATAAACGTAACGTTTTTTTTATATTTAAAAAATGTACATAGATAGTAATTATTATTTGACAATAATAAAATATGATAATAAAAGGAGAATTTAGAACCGTTAAATAATAATACAACGAGTTTTAATTTAACCTTTTCCACGGCTTCCCATATTTGCGCAGTAAGTCCCACAGATGTAACGTAATACGTTAAAGGATATCGTATAACTCTTGCAGTTCTAGAGGTGACACGTAACCTTGTATTACGAGTTATTTCATAGCATAGAATTATGCACGCGATTGTTGCAAACAATTATCATCACGAGACAAAGGTTTTAATAATAAAAACATTTATTTTCAAAGTAAAGAAAATTATTTTATCGCAGCCAGTATTTAGAAAATATTAATATTTTTTTTTTGAGAGTTTGAGATTTTAAGATTCTCGTTTATATCTATCTATATCTATAGGTAGTTTTAATAAAAACGTAACGTAACGGATCGGTGTCGGTACATGCAAGATCTATATAAGAAAAAAAAATACTGGTGACGTTTAATAATGTGATAGAACCAAAAACAATTAATTAAAAAATGACTGTTTGTCTATGCGTTTGTTCAAACTAATGTTAGAAACGGCTGAACCGATTTAATTGCAACTTTTCACTATTGTATTTTGGCAACCTTCCAATAAACATTTGGGGTTTATAAATATAAAAGTAATACCATTTAAAAAAATGTTATTCGTTGTTAAATTGCTATAAATATCTGTTTTATTAAATTGGTTCAAGCTTAACTTTTCAATATACATAGATCTTATTTTTAAAGTAAATTAATTAGTAAATATAAAGTAAATTAATAATGACTTTCAAGGCGTTATATTTATATTCTCTTGTGGATTAAATTGTACTGAATTACATTGGTACTTTTTTACCTGTATTTATTTCGAATAAAGGTCACGACTAGCCTTCTAATACTGCATACCGTGAAATGGCCGGGCTGTATCTCCGGTTGTATGGCATTAAATGAAAATGCTTATTAATTAAAATATTTCTTAAAATTATATATAAGGTAAAAATGTCAACGATTAGAATCTTAGGTAATGAGTGCATAACATCTATTACGAAACGAAAAAGATGCTTTTCATAATCAAGCAATTAATAAATATATATGAAAATTATACAAGCAATAATAAATACGTATATTCTAGCTAGCTGCATTTATAGTAAAACTATTAAGTTCGTTTGACATGTGGGGTATTCGTATTTATTTAGGGGCTAAGTAAGCAAGGTAAGCCTTTTTTTGGTGTTAGTGTAAAAAGCAGAGACATACGTCACTGGTGCTATCCGATCTAGTTCTTTTGCTGATGTAAAAAGAAAGTTTTCTTGAAGTATTATAAATAATTATATTTTTTGTAAATATTTTCTGCTGAAAACTGTTATAAATAATCAGTATAGTAATTCTATGATAATACATCGAACAAATTCAAAATTTAATAAATTTTAAGAGAAAATAATACTTTTAAAAAAAGTAAACAAGGCTTAGAAAGTTTCACATCTTTCTAATATAGGTAAATCTAATTAAGAAAAACGATATAAATATAATAGCTGCGTTGACTTCCGCCACTCAACACTCAACACCTCCAGAATTCAGCGGTAAATGGAGAAACTGAAGTGTCTTAAGTACACTGGCTGGCCAGGCTGCCAGGTTTCCTCTGCCTACTTTTTATACATATATAAAAGTGTGTAATATTTTAGTTACAATGTTTACACTATTATGTTATCTTCGTCAAGGGAAATAGGCGAGTCTTTAAACGATACAGAAATAAGTTTGACGTATAATTACAATACACTGTTCCAAATTATTTTGAAAGACTATATTTCTACATATAGGTACTTAATAAATCAATTAATGAGGAAAGGAGTGTCTTAACACTAGGTACCCTTTGCATACACTAAACGCGTGACACTAAAAATACAATTAAATATATATAATATAATTATAATACGCGATAGAAATATTTTTGGTAAGTAAGCACTTAATATATAAGTTTATATAATATTCATTATAAACGTGTTAAAAATATTATAACATATATTTTTTAATTTTTTAAATTGCCATGGGAATGGTAAATTTTAAATACCGGTTTCATATACTTTTAAATAAGTGTAATGAACTTTGAGATGAGGGAAGATGAATAAAAATGCAAACATAAATTCGCACGCTAGACAATGTTATTTAACTATACGAGTGTAACTATACCTGGGCCATTCAAAAGCGTGGGTTATTATGGACGAATTGTCGACAAGAGTTCGACTGGTCGTGGTGGGGTCATGGCCGGTTTAAAATATTAATTGTTTCTGTTGATACCGATTAAGACCATATATTTGTTTAATAGTAAAAAAGCAGTGTTGTAGGTTTGATTCCCACTCGAGGAAATTAAATATTTTAATGTTTTATATTTTTCGCTCTGGCAGGCAAAACGCGGGGTTAAGTTCCGCCACTCAACACACAATGATATACAGTGGGAAGCTGAAAAGACCACTATATAAATATCTTACTTAAGAATTTAGTGTTGCAGTAACCATTATTTTTTATTTGTAAATAGGCAGCCATTTTGTAATGTAATACAGTAGCGTAAGAAGTTCTCATAGACGTCTATGGACTTTTACCACATAGTAATATTGTTCGTTTTCTTATATTAGTATCGTAGTTATGTAAATGTGTTAAATGGTATTTTAAAATTATATACCAGAAACTAGATGAAATTAAAGAAATTACCACCTAAACGAGACATACCTACGAGAATAGCAGGCTATATTGCGCGAAATACAGCGTGAGGCTCAAATACTACTCCTACAACTATGAAGCAGGGCTTCAATCATCAACTAACAGAACAGCATTTAGAAAATAGGCTATTGACCTGAAATGCTGATTCAGTCAACAACAATTCATTAAAACCATTAATTTTATGTCAACCAGAAAAATATCTAAAGTTGCTCGGTTCATATAAGCTTCGTAATATATTGTCTTCCTATAAATAACCAAGGAACTTCAATGTGAAAGGAAATTCCCTCATAGGCCATTTTTTTCTCAGATATAGAGTATACTAATTAATTTAAATTATAAAATAATATAATCATGATTTTATCATATAAAGCTTTAACTTTGCAGTTTCTAAGTACATATGTATATTAGTCGATGGTTACGCAGCTATTTGTGTGTAGATAAAATGAATGAACAATGGTACTGGAGGTGCCAACTGCGTCTGCGTCATATTATGATTAAATAACTTTCCTTTTAAGCAACTCGTATTATATTTGATTACTTTATTATAGTATCGGTAGTAACAGGATCTATTTCCACCGCATCAGGTGCACCATGTTTTACAAGAGTTTTTTTTTTGAGTTGAAAAAAAAAAGTAAACGACATGTCTATAACTCTTAATAATATCTGTTTAGTTCATTTTAAATGTACTAAATTGCTGAACTTTTATATACATATTGAAATCTTTAATTTTCTGTTTCCTTAATAAAATAGTTAACAGTAACCCGTTCTTTAGCCGATTAATTATTTCTATTGACCCCTGCAATATTGATATGAGTACCAGCTGTTATACATGTGAATAAATTGCTTTAACGGTGTAATTCTTTATAGTAAACTCTTGAGAAAACTTCAACTATTGGGCTTGCTTTTTTCTCTTTTATGCAATCGAGTTTTTTGTTTCTTTATAATGTTTTCTTTATTATTATTTTGAAGTCAGCAAAAGTGAGAGGTCGTGGGTTCGATTCCCCAATAGAGGTAATGAAATATTTCATATTTTTATTTTACCATCGCTTTGGGGTCGAAGCAAAGCGTGGCGTTGAGTGCCGCCAATCAACACGCAATGCCTCCAGTGATTTTTGTAAGCTATATGAAATGATCCATATTTACCTTTATAAGTATATCGTAATGTATATCTCTAGAATAAAACTAATATATGTACATGTAATTAATAATAATATAGAAAAAAACATGTAACATATCCTAGAAAATCAATGATTGTGTCATCGCCGTGACTATTGGACTGTTAAGTTATGAGCTAATACAGTATAGTTAACCTAATAAGTATACTAATTGAAAATTTATCTATCTATCTTTTTAATCTATCTAAATATATCTATCTTTTTTTGATGATTGCTGCGCCATAGACGAATTGATCATTTATCGGTCCATCAGTAAAGTTCACTAAGATAGCCTGCTGAGGGCTGATGAGGGCTACTAGGGTCCCCTCATCATTGTCAATTAGATGCTATAGTGTTTTAAAAGCTAGAATAGTCAGAATCAAAGATCTACGCTGTTCTTAAAATCCTTTTATCAAAATAAATAAATAAAGAACTAGGGAAAGTAGGTAAAGCCAGTCAGCCACGGCCGTCGATAGTAAAAGTTATGTGAATTAATTAATATTAAACGTCAATGCATCTATTAGTTTAGTAGGTCAAAAGGTATATATAAATGTCAATAACTATGTGTTTCTCTTATATTATAATATTAGTTTGTAGAGATTGTAGATATGTGGAAATCCATATAGATATTTGCAATTAATAAATTTCTTTTTTTTGCTTCACGCCGTATTCCGCACATACTATGATAAGCAGAGGGAACCTGGAAACCTAGTATTAAGACACTCCGTTCCCTTAGGACGCTACCTTTCCCACTTTCTGCCGAATTTTGCAGGCATTGCATGTTGAGTGGAGGAACTCAGCGTCGCGCTCTGCCTCGCTACCAGAGCGAGGAAAATGAAAGTATTAAATATTTCATTCACTCGAGTAGGAATCGAACCCACAATCTATCACGTTTACTCGACTTCGTTATTAAAATTAACTAAGAAAAAAATAAATCAATTATGTGTATGTACTTACTAAGTCAAGCCCGATTAATGCGTAATATAACCAGGTCACCTTTAATGTAAGAAAAATAATATAATGGAACTAGTACTATTAATATCTATATTAAAATATTCTATAAAAATATTTATTGCACACATATCGGAAACGTGCGGTTTTTGCTTGAACATTGTTAGCGCTCCGCTAGTCTGTCTGTCTGTCTGTCTTTTACGCAATCAGGGCCAAACCGCTAATTTAATTGTGATAAAATACTCATATAGAGATACTTGAGGGTCTCGGGATGAACATAGGATACTTTTTTTTCTCATATTTGTAATATTGTCGATATATACCAATATATTAAAATACTTATTAATTTGACATGCAATTTATTCTGCCATGTTAATAACAACCGTCGCTAAGCGACGATTTGTAAAGTTTGTTGTTAGAAAACGTCACCCAAAATGAGCTTGCTTAACGCATCTCTCTATTGAAAACTGAAAATAATTTCATAAATATATTTAATAAATATTCGTATAGTTCAAGCGGGCGTAGCCGCGTTCGGGTCCACTAGTTTATTAATAAAATTATCTTTTGTGAATCGATATCTATATATAGATACATATAGATAGATATATGTAAATACCGAATGTCTTTCGTGTCAAGGTCATATAAAAAATATACCAAGAGAAACTTACTGAAATTATAATTAAAAATGTGAATGTGAAATAATTAGTGTTGTAAATTTCTTGTTTCGAAATTAATATTTATTTGAAAGCAGATGAAAAACATAACACTTTCGAAGTAGGTTACCGGTAGAGTTTACCGGCATTTGCACATTCGCCATATGTATGTATGTAGATACCTATGAAAATATGATTAAGTATTACTCATTATACAACTGTTTTGTCCTTATATTATTCGATTGTGTGAAATGTTGGCTAATTGCAATCTTTTGTTTGTAAATATTGGTAAATTTTTCGTAGAATAAACAAAAAATATTATATGTAGATCAATGAGAATTTTTCGTCTATTATTCCAAAATTTTAATAATAAACTTGACCTAAAAATAGTAAATATTTTTCTAATTAAAAATTAAAATAGAGTAATGCATTGAAATTATTTTTAAAAGAATCACAATACACAATGCTCTGACCCAGTAAAGTACAGAACGAATACTTTTTAATCAAGCCCGCATTTTGAACATTAAAATGATATCTCTTTTGTATTCAGCACAGTTTCCATTTATGGAAAAACTGCTTCATTAGCGAGTTTGTGATGACTTCTAGGCAAAAATTTCAATTTCCTTGCCATCCTGAGGGTGGATGGTGGATTTTTCGCTTTAATGACTCGTCTCCATTAATGTATTATTCATATAGCTTTGCAAATGAAAATGAGATCAATTTTAAATTCTTTAGACCGTCATGCAAAATTTAAAATAACGAAACAGAGCCTTTCTTCATCAGGACATAATCATCGTCTCAGAACATCATAGACTCGTGGGCGTAGGATCAGAGAGGGCTAGTGGGCCGCGCCCACCCCAGAAGTCTTGAAACATAAGCTATACTTCAGAAATATAAAGTACAAAAAACATAGCCCTGAAAAAAATAACTTTTACACGAACATAGTTAAAGAAACCTCCTGGACTTTGTAAAGAAAATATTACTCCAAGACAGCCGCCTCCTCTCCTTCTAAAAAAATATCTCCAGATACTCCCACGCATATACCGAGTATTTAATATAATATCTTTAATAATATATGTCATACTACTAAAAGAAGGCAGACTGAAAGTCTGTAGACCTGTTCACAGTATTTACATAGTATGAATAGGTCTGCGGTGTAAAGTGATAATGATAAGTGTTCGTATGAACGTTAGTTACGCTCTATTATTCAATAATCGGGGTCAATATCGCTTATGTACATACACTACCAAATAGTCACTGGAAATAAATTATATATAGTAGAGATATTCTTGTGAAAATCGTACTTAATTTGTAATTAATTTTGCTATTAATAAGAGGACAAACATTTTACTTAATTATTTTTGATAAAGACTCAAAATGTAAATGTAACAGAAAAATATTTTAGTAATTTTGAGGAGTATTGGACCTGCTTTTTTCGTCCAAGTGGTTATGTCGATTATTTTTATTTATACGTATATACAGTTTACATTTCTATAAATGTATGAAATATGTGTAATTTTGAATATTAGTCCTTTAATATAAAAAAATAATATAAAAAAAAATTGAGTAGCAAATTTCCCCCTCTTTGAACAGAAAAATGTCTTGTCCAACATTACATGTAGGTAATATGTTAAGATAGTCTCTTTAAAAACATTTCACGGATTGAGATTTTATTTCAATAAATAAAAAAGACCCCAAAATTTTAAGGTATTTTATAATAATAAGGTCACAAAAGTTGTTATGAAATTTTCTCCTTAACTGTACATATCTCACGTGGGCGATTGTTTTTAGTGCCAGCTTAGTTTTACACCTACATAGCACTGGTCACCTAGATGTCCTTTTGTGTTTTCTAGAACCACTTTTATATGTTTATGCTTAAACCTATATGGTTACTAAATTAGTTATTAAAATTTCTATTTTTATATATTATATTTTGAATTAAAAAACAATGAAGTTATTTTTATTAAATCTCTGCCAATATTGTTAGTATTAGAGTTTAATATAAAATAGAGAAATAATAAATACGAAAATTGTTATACAATGAAAACTAGAGGCCAATTTGTTTGATTCTGAACATAATAGACTTTTAAGTTTGTATTACCTATTAGAGATAATAAAAAAATCATAAACGTATGCTGTATCCCGGAAATAGCAGAGTAGGCAGAGGGAACCTAGTGTTAAGTGCCTGTTCCCCGCTGTCCGCTAGAGTGGTGGAACTCAACGCTGGATTATTCCCTTGGTGCCAGAGCGAAGAAAAAGAAAAAAAAAAAAAGACGGCCTGAATAAGAGTTTTGTGCTAGGATAAGCAAACAGACAGTGAGACCGTCACCGGATGTAGGTATATAATGTGCTGAGAGCATTATAGATAATCAATGTTGTCCACTAAGCGTTCCTATATGCGTAGGCTGGTGACCGTTGTTTCATATTTACATACATTTTTTTTTATTATAATTGTATAATAATAAATAATAAATCACAGATGATTAAATTCAAATGTTAATAAACATTGTTAAGCATGTGGATTATTATTTGAATTTCATTAGCTGATTTTTTTTTCTTAGTATTAATGTCTAAATTTTCACGTGTTTTTTCGTTTTTTTTTAAAAGCCTCGTCTTAGATATTAAAACAATAAAGATCATTAATTGAGTCTAAACAAAAACAAGTTCTCTTTTTCCGTTCCGTTTCAATAAGTTTTGTATTAACCGAAAGTTGTTGTGCAACACGGAAATAAGCCTAACCTAACTGGCTGTTTGTAGACGAAGTTTTATTTTAAAAAATCGTTTAATGTAAAAGTAAAAATAACTATAAAATTAATTAATTATCTCTCGATAGAGTCAAAAGTAAAATTAAAACTTAGTGTATAAAAAATAACAAAAATAAATAGTTTATAATTTAACATTTTTTGTTAAATAAAACAAAATTATTCTATTAAGTCAAGTAGAGTCCAAAATTATTTTAAATTCCGTAAATTTTAATATACCTACATTTTGATTTTTTAAATTTTTATATTTTAGTTTGTCGACAGCCCGAACATAAGAGGTGAGCACGCGATCTTTTATTAATTACCGTAATACCTAACTGTAGCATGTAAGTATTAAATTGATTAATCACGCGTGTTATATTAACGATTCACTTCATACTTCCAAGACTTCTACTGCTACGAACACTTCCCTAATTTGCTTGAGGACCATTTTTCTTAATGAGGGTTCCCCCTACCTATACCACTATGTGCGGGATATAGCGTGAAGCTAAAAAGATATATTTTTGCAATGGCTGAAATTCCAAGGGTCCTATTACGACTTTAAGAGATTCGTTTGTAAAGCTTCTTATATATAATTGTTTTATTGTCTGAGAACTGTTTAATTTTTTGTATTCTTTTATTTTTTTATTACCAGTATAGGTAATTATTGTTAGTTCCCATATAATATTAATAAATACTTAAACTAAGTATTTCTATTTACCTGCTATATATCTATGGTGTCTTGTCCAACTTTTCCTATATTCATCCCATACTTTGCACCTTTGCATATATGTTAGTAATGAGATGTCATATGTGATTGCAACTGTTGTTATTTTCTAAGCCTTTATCTAGCTTGTCGGTAATCTTATTAGAGACATATATAGAGACTGTGCGGTTTCGTAGAAATTTCCTTCCACGTGCCACCGAACTGTGGAATGGCCTACCCGCGGCAGTGTTTCCAGGTCGGTACGAAATGGGAACCTTGAAAAAGCGCGTCTATCTCCACCTCAAAGGCCGGCAACGCACCTGTAGCTTCTCTGGTGTTGCACGGGGTCCGGCGGCGGTGATCACCAACAGGTGACCCGAACGCTCGTTTGCCTTTCCTTTTTCCATAAAAAAAATAATATGTATACAGGTCTCTCTTATATATATTATACATACTTACATCATTAGTAATTGCGGTAATTTTTATAGATTTGTTCTAGAAGAGATCACAGTATTCTATTAGACCTAAATATCAAAATGATTTAAGAAAAATATTTGTATGTAACTGAAAAAGTTTCTTTAGAGCAGGTTTCTGGTTATTATTATTTGTTTTGCTCAACGGGATCTTTACCTACTAAGAACACATAACATGGTAGAGCAGGATAGAATGAGGATAGAGTTACTTAATAATTTCAGAAATAATATTGGTTTTGGTTCCGAGATCGTACCATATTTGGTCATATTAATTTTCATAATATTGTTTCGTTGACATTATGTAGGTAAATGAATCACTTTTATACTTGAAGTAAAATAATAAACTAATCATATAAACTCATTTTGAGTGTCTATATATTCTATTTTTTATTAATTCTAAATATTATATATCAATATAAATTTATTTCTTCTTATTCTTCTATTGTTTTAGGTTTTATATAAATACTAGTGGGCCCGGACGCGGCTACGCCCGCGAAAATATAAGCCTAAATAATTAAAATAAGTTAAAAAATAATAATAAGTGGAGATTTATTATTAGAAAAAATATCTGAGTAACCGAAATGAACAAACAAAAGAAGTAAAAGTAACTAAAGGAAATTCTTAATATTAGAAAAAGTACCTAAAATTTGCCGTGCGCGCGTACTAAACATTTTTCTATATTAAATAATTATTAATTTTTGCGAGCAATATTAAATAAAACCCAAATGATTAAAATTACGATATTTTAAGTGTATAACATCGGTATAGATAACCGAACTGAGATAAATTAATTATAAGCAGCAAATAATTACATAAAAAATAATAGTAATTCGAAAATATATAAAAATTTACAAAATCATCAAAGTCATCTGCCCGTTCGCGTCGGTCATACTATACCACTCGTAGGCTAGGTCATTTGGAATCAGTGACATCTTATTTATTAGAATGTTATACAGTAAACTATAATTTCCATCTAGATGAAATGCTAAAAGTGACGTTAAGTGGTATTATATTTATTTTCATAAGGATGAATATCAAATTATAGAAATCATGTAATTTTTGTTAATGTATACAAATCTATATCGGCGCGCGCCATGTATGCATTAAGCAAACTCACTTTGAGTGACGTTTTCTTAAAACAACAAACTTTGCAAGCCGTTGCTTAGCAACGCGTAGCGACGATTGTTATTAACATGGCGGAATAAATTGCTTGTCAAATTAATTATTTTAATATATTGTTATATATCGAAAATATTACAAATATGAGAAAAAAAAAAGTATCCTATGTTCATCCCGGGACACTCAAGTATCTCTGTATGAGTATTTTATCACAATTAAATTAGCGGTTTGGCCCTGATTGCGTAAGTGACAGACAGACAGACAGACAGACAGACAGAGTTACTTTCGAATTTATAATATAGGTATGGATAGGTAGTCTTTTATAAACTATGGCATTATTTCATTATAACTAATATTTAATACCTATGCTGATACGGATATTACATATATATCTTCTTGTTATATTCAAAAGATTATGATACATGCTTCATATAACATACTTACAAAAGTATTTATTTGTTTTCAATATTTTAACTTTTTTTGTATTCCTATCAATTTATGGCTCTAACAACTATATTATAAAACTGACATATTTTCATATATTACACACTCCACAGTCCACAAAAACAATATTTTTTCAATGAGGCCATTCGTGACTCAGGAAGACAATGTCTGACAAGTTGTGGGTTCGAATCCCGCTCGAGGAAATTAAGTATTAAATTTTTAATATTTCCATTCCTCGCTCTGGTATCAAGGCAAAGCGCGGTGTTGAGCTCCGCCACTTAACTCGTAATGCCTCCAGAATTTGGCGGAAAATAGCAGACAGAGTGTCATAACACCAGCGTGGCGAGACATATGCAATATATCTGTGTCTATTTAGTTATTTAACTTTCTGAGTTGTTAGACAACGTAATCTGTTTCCAAGTATAGGCTTGTTACATGTAGGTATAATTCAGGTATAAAAATTGCTAGTCAAACTAGATTTTGATGAAGATAACCACTCCACAGGTTAATATTAACATAAATAATTATTATTGTGAGGAAAATCATTTCAGATAGCAAAAAATATAGCGTTCAGGTAAAACAAGTACCTACATTAGAATATGGTTACCTAAAGTAAAACTAGTTTTTCCATTTTAGTTTCACTTGTTATTTCATAAAGTAGCCCATACTACTATTATTTGATTATATGAAATAATAAAAAACAATATATTTACATACTATACACTTCATTAATAATTTAAATTGGATTGTTTAATAATCGTATATGTAGTAGGAACATATTTTTTTGAATAATTAATATCAATTAATGTGAAGTATAACATGCTAGTATACATATCTGTAATAAAGGGAAATATAGAGAGCCAATAAATTAAATTAAATCAGCTTCACGCTGTATCCCGCACACAGGAGGGTAGGCAGAGGGAGCTTAGTGTTAAGACACTCCGTTCTCCACTTTCTCGTTAAATGTTTATAATATGCAGATATAAAGATATAGTCCTTTTGATCTTGCTTCTTTTATAATTACCGAGTCATTGGTCTGCTATCTTTGAGGAATGTTGTATTTATATGATATTTGTATATGTAAATAAAATAAAATTTAAAATATAACTAATTTATAGTTTTCATAGACATAATTTAACTTGGCGAATTGAATATATGAGGGTATACTATTAATATTAATATTTCATTCTGGTTTTAAAATCGATTTTGAATTGTAAATATTACACTAAAATCCATTTTCATAATTATTATAATGACTTTCTACCGTATTTAAGGTAAAAAGTTTACGTAATGTGAACCAAGTAGCACCTAAGATGGTATTTCGTATATATTTATTTGGTTTTTATGCATTATAATTCAACTAGTATTGAATTGCGAAGTGAACATCCAATACGTTCCAGTTCAGTGAGTCATCCATGACTGACTCTTGTTTCCTAGTAACGTTTGCTACAACTATTGACTTCATTCTCATAACAATTAACGAGATCGGTTATATTATTAGACTAAGTTATTTTAATTACGAAGTCTTATAATATTTTAAAGAAAGTTTTAGTTAAAACCGTTGCCTAAGCAACGCTTATTATTTTAATAAAAAAAAACAGATATTTAATTTTTTAATTTTAAAAAATGTCACGTTCTGGTCTTTATAATAGAGATAAAGTAAATTAAGTTTGTGCAACTAACTTAGGAGTTTAGATACATTGTTTCAATTGCTATATCAAATAGGGAATATGAAAATTATATTCAATGTTTTCTGTCATGAATCATTATTTAACTCTTAACTTATTAACTAGTGACTCATATAAACAATATATTAACCTTTAAATAATATATATCAGCGTGACACATAATAATTTGAATAATTTTAAAGACTTATTAGTTATTACTTACAGGACTATTTTTGGGTTTTGAATTATATTTAACTAATAGTTTTCTCCATTTAAATAATAATTTTCTCGTTTTAGTAAACTTCACTACAATTTCTACCCACTTAATGTTGCTCATTCCTCCATGAAAGGACATTTGACATTTTCCTATATATAATTGGATTTATTATCAATTTTTTATATATACAGATTTTTTTATGTTTGTATACAGACTGGCGCAACGACACGAAGGTGTGACTTTAAAAGCGCCTGAATCGAGGAATTAAATATTTATTTAAATTCATTTTCATTTCTCCACTTTGAGTTTCACCACTCAACACTCCATACCTCCAGAATTCGGCAGAAAATATTCAACGGAGTGTCTTTACACTAGGTTCCCCCTATCCTGCTGTGTGCGGGATACAGCGTGAAGCTAACTTCTGTACAGACTAAAAACAGTAATAGCCATCTATTTGTTAGAATTGTTTGTCATGCCGTCTTTACCGCCATAACATATTTGTTTAAAGGGTCTTTCTTGGTTTGCGGATAATGAGAGCGCGTCACCATCGTTAAAACTCAAGCAGTGTGCCAAATTTAGAAAGTAAAGTTGACAAAGGTCGGAAATAATTTTCCAGGGTGAATGATAAACGACCCTTGACGGTACCTAAGTTCGCTTCTAATAGTAATAGTAATAGATTGTTTTATATAAATATGTTTATTTTTAAATAGTTATAGTTAGTTTTCATAAATATAAAAAATATATAAAATTATGGATTGGACATGTCCATTTTTTTTATAATATTTATCTGTACTGATATAGGGATAAGGAATATGAGAGACAATTCTTCAAAATTGTGTTTTTTTTCGTTCTGTTCTAATTTCATATCTCCATTTTTCCTGTTGTTATACTTATTGCAGTATACGAAAAATAATATAAAACAATTGATTAGAAAATAGGTCAATGTCACTAATCAATATAATTATAACGAAAATTTAAAAAGAAAGAAAAAATATGTAAACAACATTCCGATACGCACGAAATTCGAGCGCGGGCATGTGTTCTTATGTTGATAAAATAATTATAACATCGTCCGCGAGCGCGACACTGGAAAGTGTGTCAGGCGGCCTGAGCGGTCTGTCCACACTCATTTGCCGAGCAAAATTTAAGGCTCCTTTTACACATGTCTTGTTAAATTTTAATAATTTTATACCTTAATATAATATTGGAGCCAGTATAATTATAGATGTGACAGGTTATGTGTTTGATTCCCTCGCTCTGGTAACGAGGCAAAGCGCGGCGTTGAGTTCCGCCCCTCACTGCTTCCAGAATTCAGTGGAAAGTGGGAAGCGGAGCGTCTTTATATTAGGCTTCCTCTGCGTACGTTGTAACAAGCGGGATACAGCGTGAAGCTGAAAAAAAAACAAAATGTAATCAAATTCTAAAAAGATTTTTAAGAAATAGATAAATTAATGTCGAATTAATATTTGTAAGATAATATACCTAAATAAAACTTTACGTAAAGACATATATTTATTTGAAAACGTTTGTCAATCGTCAGTGTGACATAAACAGGCTACTGAGTGAAAGAGACTGACACAAATTAATAAACGAAAGTGGTCTTCCATTTTTAAAAATCACGACAGATAAAATATAAATATTATTAAATTATATTCCATATTTATGCAATGTTTAACAAAATAGATTAGAATAGAATAAATCTCTGTTGTTTTTATGAGCTGTAACATTGACGTAAATACATATACAGGGTGGAATTGACAGCGCCACTTTAAATGAAACCACAGTTTTAACTACTCTATAAAAGCCTAATATAATTCGGAAAAAAAATAATTCTCAAAAATAAAAAAGTTTTTTTTTCAAACAAAATAAATAATAAAATTATCGTTTTAAAATAAAACGCCATTTGTAAAGTATAACATAGGCACGCACACACTTACCTGTCAAAGCGGCCACGTCGCTTACGTATGTGTGCGTGACACGAAATACAGGTATGGATAAAAATGGTGAAATGAAAAAAAAATCCTACGTCCAAACCGTTGAGGTACCTTGATTATTTTTTTTAATTCTGGGTTTGAAATATTTAACCCTATATGCAGTTTCAGTAAAAGAAGCGCAGCCTCTTCCACCCTGTATAAATATTTTACCTTATTTTACCTTTTTATTTAAATATGTATTACTTACTTTTTATATACTATTTATTTAAAAGGTTTTTACATAATGCAGATGTATAAATATATTTTTTTAAATTACTTCTAAGATTAAAATGTTAAATTCATTTCGCTTGCATTAAAATTTATTAAAAACCGTAAGTACACCAGTATAATGTAGTTGTTAATGGACCGCATAGTGGATTTAGAAAGCTATGCATTAAGGCGAGAGGGCAAAACTCATTTTTCTCTGCAATTTTAGTTGTCATGTTATTTAATAAAGTATAAATAACTTTTGTATCAACAAAAGTGTTTATGTCGATCCCGTTTTCTTGGTAACGATGTTTTTTATTTACGAACGTGAAAATCGGTCATTCCCTGTTTTTCACACATTATCACCCTTTTTCTTTCGTAACTGCATACGGTTTGGTTATAAATTAGTAAATGAGCAATTCGTCGTACATTCACTCATATCTGTGTGTCTGATATTTGTATTTTAAACCCTTTTCCGTCGTTATGAGAAATATGAAAATGTTAGAAATAACAAATAAAACCGACGATAGTATGCCAAAACAAATAACTATAATGAAACCCCATGATATTACGAGTTTTCTTATTAAATGTCACCATATGAGTGCTGCAAGCATATTAAAAATTAGAACACAAACGTAATTCAATGCAATATAAATAATAGTGAAATTCATGCAAGTGAATCCGCGAGCGGGTCACTAGTAAACCTACTTATAATAAATCTTTTTGATATATAGTACCTAATATATTAACTATTTGAAGAACAATAGAAAATGCATTAACTATTACGACAGTATAAAATGACATAAACTCATTTATTATCATTCGAATAAATAAAAATCATAAGAAGATTATTTAATGACTAATTTGTGATAAAGAATACGTTTGTAACTATTAATGAATATAATCTTTACTTTTCTGGATTCAAATTAAATTATAGAGTTTATTTATTATAGATATTGCATGCTATAATATCATTAGATATTTGATACGATTTCTCTTATACTGCTAGCTTAAATATAATTTACAATGATTTATAAAAACATTAAAAACTAATTAAATAATAAGAATAATTGATAGAAAATTTGCAATATCCGTTGTCTATATTAAATAGACGCATCTGAATTTGAACAATATGTATAGGAACTTATATTCAGTTGTAAACTGGTAAAAAACGAAATACAAAATGAACGTTACGTTACCTAATTATTAGTTTTTTTTTCATTTATTCGAACGGGAGTCGAACCCACAACCGTCGGATTTACCATTTTATATTTATCTATGTAGGTACCACGACTGGCCTCTTAAATATTTAATTAATTAAACTTACATTATTTTTTAAACTCAAAGGATTAACTAATTATCTAACGTTATACAGGGTGGAAGAGGCAGCGCTTCTTTTACTGAAACTGCATATAGGGTAAAATATTTCAAACCCAGAATGAAAAAAAATAATCAAGGTACCTCAACGGTTTGGACGTAGGATTTTTTTTTCATTTTACGATTTTTATCCATACCTGTATTTCGTGTGACGCACACATACGTATGCGACGTTGCCGCTTTGACAGGTAAGTGTGTGCGTGCCTATGTTATACTTTACAAATGGCGTTTTATCTTAAAACGATAATTTTATTATTTATTTTGTTTGAAAAAAAAACTTTTTCATTATTGAGAATTATTTTTTTTCCGAATTATATTAGGCTTCTATAGAGTAGTTAAAACTGTGGTTTCATTTAAAGTGGCGCTGACAATTCCACCCTGTATATAATTTAACGACGAGACACCTATGAAACCTGACTCAAAGGTAGTAGTTCTACATGACATTTCTTAATATGGTGTACGAAGTGCTTCCGTAGTTACATAAAACCACTGCTGAATTACTTTAGGTCACCTTAAAGTATTTATTACTTCTTTTTAGGTACAAAATTTAATAAAACTAATATTAATTTGAGGCCAGTCGTGGCGCAGGGACAAACTGTGTGACTGTAAACGCGACAGGCTGTGGGTTCGATTCCCACGCGAAGGAATTGAAATATTTTATATTATCATTTTCTTCGCTCTGGTGTTGGGGTAAAGCGCGGTGTCTCTAGAATTCGGCAGGAAGTGGGGAGCGAAGTGTCTTAGCACTAGGTTCTCTTTGCTTACAATGCCACATGATTTTAATAAAATTTCAAAATCGTTTTTTACTTTTTAACTAATCTTATATATTCGAAAATAACATACAATTATCTGTTTCTTAGGACAGCAAGGATCTCTTTAAATACTTATTTCAATATTTATATCACGTACAATTTCGAATTTAAAGGCCGTCAACTTTCGAATAAACATTTTGAGCGGACCATATTAAGAATGAATGTTTTACAAGCTGTTTACGTTGGAAATTTATTAAGTTAGATTTTGGATTTTGCATATACCTACCTATTATATCATCTAGAATCCACTTCATTGTAATTAACGAATATTTCAATTGTATTGTATAATCATTTCCGTAATATTATATTCACCAGTCGAATTAATATCTATTTCAAATGAATCGAATAAATTTATTGCTACCCTATTTCATTAAATTAATTCATATCAAACTTATTAATATTTTTCTAGGCACAATTAAACATTTTTTTTATTTTTCAAACTATTAAATTTATATAAATTATTGTTATAATTATTTTGAAATTTGTTACCATAACGCCATCTGTTGTCCTATAAACGCACTACGTCTTACGAGAATTCCAATGTAC
>JAEBDU010013034.1:371515-414945 GCA_016802625.1 Heliconius numata
AGGAACAGACGTGTGTTTGCTGTCTATAGCCCTCACCTCACAAACATTACAGTAATAATTATATAAATGTTGTATGTTTTTATATTTTTAAATGTACTTTTTAAATTATTTCATATACTAGTGGCTAGCACCTAAACTGCATACAAGTTAATTAGCATTTATGTTAATAAACATAAGATTTAAGTAAACCAATTATGTGATTGCTTGCTGTTATATAGCTGTACAATTAAGTTCTTTTCTTTGTATTGCATGTGTTAGTATTATAAGTATCATTGTAACAACTGCTGGTGAACCTTTTACAAATAAAAAATAATAATAATTTGTATTTGTACAAAATTGATTTCTCTTCGATAATAAAAGTACTTGTATATACGTAAAAAAATGTTCTGATAAAAAGTAGTTGGTATAGTTGATGCCGTCGTGGCGCAGCAGCAGAAGGGTGTGACTGTAGGCGACGGTTGTGGGTTCGATCCCCACTCGAGAAAATTAATTATTATTTAATAATATTTTCATTTCTTCGCTCTGCACGTAAGCAAAAGCTCGGTGTTGAGTTCCGCTACTCAACACGCATGCCCCGTAAAATTTGGCGGTAAGTGAGTCTTAGCACTAGAAGTACAACACTAGGATCCCTGTGCCTACCCTGTTGTGTGCGGGATAAAGCGTGAAGCTGATTTATTTTTTATTTTATTATAAGTAGTACGCAAACGCTACCTTTTCAGTATTAGTAATCTCTTTTTACATAATTAAATATTGTATTAAAAAATATATATACAAGAATTAATAAAATAAATCAAGTTACCTTATTTTAACATCACTTAACTAAAGTAGTATATAAACTTAGAAAACTTTTCTTTTTCTTGTCTTCCTAGGGAAAGCTTCTTTATTTTTTAGTCTGGTTAGACCAATGCAAATGGCGTAATTAAAGTCCGCAAAATTGTTTTCTCAGAGGGATTGTCTACGCGTACTAATTTACTTTTTATATACAGACATCTGGAAAATACTGGCCAGCGGTCTGTAAGTAATATCCACTAAGGTTTATTTACCTACTTTCCCTTCCTTTAGTTAATAGCAATCTATTAACTAAAGGTAGGGAAAGTCTTAGAATAGGTGATAAAAAGGTGTTTTGTAAGAGGTACATTAATTCAACAATGATAGCAAAATGTAAGAATTCCGAAACTAAATATAGTAAAATTAAATAAAATAATATTTTTTCACCATTCATAACAAATAATATTTTCAATTTGCATAAGACGCTTGTTATTTACTAGAGCTTTATCCCAGTAAAAATACTCGTAGCATTAAAACTGCTTTTGAGTTTTGTAAATTGTAAATGTTCTTCATAAATTTCTTATTCGTTTATTCTTTTCTAGATTAAGTACTTATATATTTAAAACATTACCAAGCTGTATATTATTCATCTATCTATCTTATATATATATATAAAATCGAAAGGTCACTCACTCATCACGAAATCTCAGAAACTACATGTGCTAGGAATCTCAAATTTTGCATAGGAGTCACTTATAGGACGTAGGTGCTCGCTAAGACGGGAATTTGCAATATTCGATTTCTAAGGGGTTGTTTTTGGGGTCGAAAGTTTGTATGAAGCTTCGTTACTACAAATGCTAGGAGTCTCAAATTTTGTAAAGACGTCACTCGGACGTAGCCATGGAGACATAAATTAATAATAAAGTAGTTCACGCAGGCGAAGCCGCGGGCGGGTCGCTAGTATCATATATATTGCATTTTAAGCGTAATACGATATGACATGAATGAATATGAATATTTCTCTGCCCCCATTCTCTTCACATAACAATAAATAATAGCTACTCTTTGTTTATAAGATGTGAGGACGCCCAACGAATAATATTAGCTTCCATCCCGAAAATAGGGCTAACAAATAATATTTTCTTACCGCTTTTAGTATATTTTATTATATTATTGTTGATTTTCTTGAATGACTGAACTATTTGGCACTATTCCAACCATCGCTTAACCATCTAGTTATGCACTACTAAACTTACATAATATAAATTAACAAAACTTACTTGAACTAGAGTTCGAAGATAACGATAACGATTCTCTTCGCAAAGTTAATTTGGAGAAAACACAGCAAAACATTTTAGTTAAGTTAATTTTAAATTATTATTTAATTAAGCACATACGTACAAAATACACGAGAATAGAATTGCTACTGTCTGTCTGTCTGTATAATGGATGTGAGTCAGTCAATCGATGCGGCATTCATTATAACTTTCAATAAGGTAGGTGCCGTTTATGGCGAGACCTAATTTCGTATGTCGTGACGCGGGTCTTGTCGATATTATACATAATTATAGTATAAAGTATATACATATAATAGTTGGCTCAATAAAATAATTAATTAATTTTTAACTAAAAGAAAAACCGACTTCCAACAACGAACTAGAAAGTGAAAAATAATTTTAAAAAGATTTTATAATTTTGAAGTCCGCGTCAAACTAATGCTATAAAGCAACAACAAAAGGTTTAAATTCCAAACATAAAAGAAAATTATGGTAATAATATTATGTGAATAAATAATCGTATCGTCCAGGTGTGGGAACCCGCAGGAGGGCTGTTAGCTCTTTAATAGTGATAGTTAATAAATGCTAAACATGTATTACGAAAAAAAAATATTGTTTTCAATGTAGGTTATCCCAAAGAGTAGAGAGAGGGTAAGAGATAGAGTTTATCTCAAAATATAATTTAAAATTTTTACATTATCTGTACAATAAAAATTCCACCAACAATAATTCACCTGTGTTATGAGTTCAGTTAAACTTATCAAAGAAAGCGTCAAACAAAGCGAAACTTTTGTAATAAATCTGCGTAGCCAAAATATACAGACGGACGTTTAACAAAAAATGTTATTATTAAAATATATAAAGTAGAACACCACAACATTAGAACAAAATGAAATTAATTAATTAAAGCCAACGAATATTTGGTTAGCAGATTTAAATAGACAATCTTAAGGTGGTACCAAATGATGATGATGATTTACATAATATAAGCAGGATAACCTGTGGTAGGATCTGGCGGTCGATGCCTCTGTCTGCCATTCCACCAGCATCCGCAGCACGGCATTATATACAAATTTTAACATCCCATTCGTAGTCAGATACCTCAGTTCGCGAAATGCATCGCTTTTAACGACTAACTTTTAACCATTTAATTTTATTATTCACACACATTTAACTTTTTTATTATATATTACTGAAATTGAATCCTTATTGGAATGTGTTATTAAATGATGACTTTTATTTACGTGGCTAATGTAAGTGAAAACTGGAGGTAACATCGTCAAATCTAAATCGGCAGAGACAACCGTCGCTGGCCGCGCTCTGCGTTCGACTGCGGTACCAGGGTTATTTACAGGGTACATTTTCAGCATTCTCATTATTTGGAAAAGCACCAAATTGCTGATTTTATTCTCAAATACGGCTCATGCCAGAATTTAATGTTTAAACGGAATTATATTGTAGCAAATTGACACATTAAGACAGAGAGATAATGGAGTTTAATTAATTATACTATTTGCGTGTTCGCGTCTTTAGTTAAAATTGTAATTGCCCCATTCTCTCGCTTCCTGGCTTCTTGATATTTAATGATTGACTTTGAAAGTTATAATTGAACAGAACTTGCCATTTAGCTTAGCCCAATTTATATGGATCCCGAAATATTTGTTTTATTTTAATTTAATTTGATAAAAAAATATTTAGGTAGTTACGTAAAGGTATTTAGAAAAAATCCCCTAAAATTTGTCAGTTTACTTTTTAATGGTATTTAATATTTTATTGAATTTTAATTATATTTATATTTCATAGATATTTTACAAAATATTTGCTGAAATACATGACTATTTATTTCAAGGTATCGATAATCGATACCTTTGTTATCAGGCCAGCTAACTCTATGTGAATTTTACATTTTGTAATTATTTTCAAGCCACTTATTAAAAAAAAGATGATTGTCTTAAGTATACAGTTACATGTAGAATCTATGAGTCTACTAACATATTTTTTTTCTAAGTGGTGTGCGAAAAATCGCACTTTTTCGACGATTATTATAAAATTCAGGCAGTTAGCTGGTTTGCAAATTAAGGTAACTATCGTTTTTTTTTTAACTTGACGTATATGCCGCTCGCAGCAGGGTAGGCAAAAGTAAGATTAATTAATTATAAAAGTAATAATTATTTTCTATCTAAAACTCAGAAACAATATGCTATAAAATTCCTCAACTAATCAACATGTTTTTTTACGAGTCGTCCTTCGCATCTTCAAATTAGGGTCAGAAGTCGTGACAATTTAGAACGTGGATGATGGAACGTATTAGACGCAGATGAGAAAAGTATCGATTTTTTTTTAAATATTTTCTTATTGATAAAAAAAATACGATTTAACGTCAGTGATGAGAGGTCGCTTATATGGTTATTTACATAAACGTTTGTTTCAAATGGTTCCATTTCTTTTTCATGTTCAAAAAGAGTTGTGGCGTTAGGTTCTGTCGCCAAATACATAACGTTTTCAAATAGTTTAGTTGAGAGAACTTCCGGTAGAGCAGCATACTGTAATTTTATACGAACCAGTTGGTATTATTTAAATGTTTTCACATATCAATATCATAAATAAAATAACATATTCAAATTAGCCGTAACAAGATGGTATTTTTTTACTTTTATGCCAAATTTAACGACAGAACACCAGACCTAAAAGTTGTAAAATAAAAATTGCTTCTCACAGATAAGTTAATCAACTTGAAATATTCTTAGCTTTGATGATTACGATTGTTTTTATAAGGTATCTTGTACGGAAAACAGGACTTGAAACCTCATCTATCGGCAGAGACAAGAAAAGATATATTCCTTAATATTGAACTTGGCTTCTTTTTTCATATTTACGTTGTCAGTGGGATGACAGGTTTGTTTCAATAACAGAAAAAAAAAAAAATTAAAACGACTTACCAGTAGCTGATGCTGCGTTTACAACAGGTCTATTCATGGTGCTTGACTGTTTTTTTTCGGAGGGTTCATCTAAGGATTTGTTAGAGCGTGTCTGAAGCGGTGCCTTTGTGAACGGTGTAGGCGACGTGGGTAAAGATAAAGGTGACGACAATCTTAAAGGTGATGTTGGTGTGCCAAAACTAGCTGGCAAGGATAGTTTTGAATCTGAGTTCACAAAAGCATTGGGATCGGGCACGGGATTATCAGTGGTATCTGTGCAGAGGACAGTCGGTAAGGATATTTTAAGTGAATTACTTCGTGACGAGGACTCTTCGTCTTGCAGCTTATCGGACATGTCGATCTGAAAAGAAAAGTTAAACGGAATAAATCACAGAGTATCTAGAAGTAAGTAATAATAAAAAAAATCAGAAAGGTAATTTGATATTAAAAGGTAAACTTTGAATTATAAAGCAAAGTAGGGAGACGGAACCTAGTGTTAAGACACACCGTTCCCCATTTTCCGGGGTCGAATACTGGAGGCATTGCGTTTTGAGTGGCGGAACTTAACGTCGCACTTTGCCTCGACATCAGAGCGAAGAAATTCAAATATTAAATATTTCAATTCCTCAAGTGGGAATCGAACCCACAATATGTCGCGTTTACAGTCATATCTACGCTCCTGCGCCACGACTGGCCTCAATTTTATATTTATCTTAATTAAAAAGTAAGATATGACTTCTGACATCCTACAAATGCTATTTATTTATTAAAAACAAGAAGATAACATTTTAGACAACAACCAAGTTTTAACTGAATAAATTACGTTCTCAAATTATGCTAAATATGTTTTTTATTTTTAGATTATTTAAATATTGCTAAAACATAACTACAAAACGAAATATCATATTTTTCTAATCATTTAAATAAACACGAGAATGGTAGCAGTAGAATAAAATTGCAGATATTAAAATTATAAATTAGTATATAACAAACTTTTTCTCAACTTCATAAATGACTGGCAGACAATAAATAGCCGAAAATATTGATGTATTAAGCTTAAATTTGACAGGTGGATTTTGTGGGAAATTTATAGAGAAGCAATAAGAGATTTCTCTTAAATTTAAAATATCAAAAACGAGGAGATAAGGCGATTTTGCGGTCCACAGACTCTATTCACAAATTCAATCTTAAGGAAAATGAAGACAAGAGCTAGTATAATATAATTCATATTCTATACTAAAACATATAAAGCATATTATTTAAATAATAAGACAAACAGACATTTTGAATTTGAAAATAACTTTTGACTTGACTAACATATGAACAAAACAACATGATCTTTAAAATATTTGAAAGTTTTTAATATTTTTCTTGAAATTAAATTATTTTACTTCAATATCTATATATCTCTTACTAATCAATATAGATGAAATTTCAGTTCCATCAATTACTCTAATGAATATATGAATTTTCAGATGAATGAGCAATAGACATGTAAACTATTTATTGTGAAGCAACAAACATAAGTGAGGTTTAAGGAGAAAAATAAATCTACAAATACGTCCTATAGAACTTACACCGGAAAACAATTTTATTGTACAAAATAAAGATTAATGCGGTTACAAATTACAATTCCACGGATATGTGCAAAATTGGTGTAGGTGTCAGTGTTTGGCTGTATGGCGTCCACTTTACGACGTGACGTTTCATAAAAAAGTCAACGGGAAAGAGTGAGACAGATGACGTTTAAAAACTCGCGCTCCATATTGTTAGTTCAGTTCACAATTGGATTTAAGTCGTCTATCTACAGAGCGCGGGGCGGTCGTGCGAGTTGTTATTTTTATGATTCATTACGATAAAATACGTAATATCAAGTAATTCAGTTCACACGGCCATTAATATTATTATTCTTCTGTAATTCTCTACACTGCACGCTTGTAAAAGTGAAAATGGATGCCAACGAAGTACAATACCGGCCTGTACCATTTAGAGTGCATGTTTTGAGTGCATTGAGAACATTAATCGATGTGATCACCGCTATTTTATTTAAATTATATTATGGCACACAAGGAAATAGGATACCGCCGATAAAAGACGAGATTCTGAAGCAACCGGCTGTGGAGGTTGCAAGGAGAATAAGGACTAAACAGGTTTGTGTACATACTCTATGTCCTTGAAGGATTTATTACATGGTGTTTGTAATTATAGAGCAATTTGTATAATAGGATTAATCACATGATTTTCTTTTTTTTCCTTATTGCAGCAACTTGTCTATTTACTAAATATCTACTTTGCGTGTTGTAAATAGTCATAAAACTCATATTTATAGTGTTGTTTTATTCTTCTATAAGAACCTAACATAAAATTTTATGTTTTTATACAAAATATCCAAAGAAATTTAATGTATATTTGCCATTAATTATCTTTATCACGTCAGTCACTCTTTGTTTAGTGATGTACTTATACAATATCCTTATACCTAAGAACATTCATGGAGTATGTATAGGTACATCATTACTGAGAAGCATTTGACGAATATCTGAAGTTTCACTATTTCTGTCTTTATATTCACAATAAATTAATTTTAATTTAATGAACATACTGGTGTTCCTGTGGAAATATAATTTCTTTATCATTTTCTAAATTACAATTTTATTAATTGCTATTGAAATTATTATTATTAAAATATCAAAACAATCAATGTTATAGTATCAATGTAAAAAAATCATAGAGCCATATTTGAAACTAGAAACGTTTAGAAACCAAAATTATAAAAACATACGAAGGGGGTTTTCTTTATTATATAGAAAGACATGTTAGGTAAAAATATATGTATATACCTTTATAAATTCCTGGTAAATGATTGAATCATAATCCACAACTCATAGATAGGTAGGTACAAAGTTTACAGTAAAAATGTTGACTCACTTTGTTTAAGTTTCGCAACGGAATTGTGTAATATCAGCTTAAAAAATATTGCTCCAAATAGATATGTTATTGTATTTAATATTTATAAAAACTAAGTTATCTTGCATTCGTAGCGGATAAGAGCGACGTATCGATTATAAATTAGTTAATGTAAGTACGTGTCTGATTGTGCCGAGCAATTTTTTTTTAATATTTTTTAGGGATCCGTACCTAAAGGGTAAAAACGGGAGCCTGTTGATGAGAAACCGATGCCCGTCCGTCCGTATGTTTGGCTGTCCGACTGTCACCAGAATCTCATGAAATATTATGTTAGACAGTGGAAGTTTTTTGTTCAGATGGTGTATTTCTGTTGGCGCTACTAAACAAATACAAAATATCAGAATAAAATTCAATACAACAGACATGATTTTTCCGTTTTTATAGATATAGAACCATGCGTGCTCGAACCCGTCTCGAACTTTGCTGGTTTTTTTTATTACATTTAATAACTTCTAATTAAGATAGATAATTATATCTCAATTAATAATTAAATAGTGACATTTCTGCAGCATTTTTGCGTTTATAATTTAGCGTGGAAAATCTTTACGTTTGATATTTACGTATACTTTCGGTTTAGTTAGACAAGTGAATATTATTCTTGTTTATAAATATACTTTGTAAGAATGATTAGTGTATTAAATGTTGGTGGAGGCCTATGTCCAGCAGTGGTCGTAAATATGGGTGTTATGATGACGATGATGACGATTGCATAAAAACAAAATTATTGTTTTTTTGTTTTTACTTTTTAGAACAATATTTTTATGTTAATATTTATTGTTAAAAATTACAGATAAGCAACGCTTGTAAAATAATAACTTTTATATATCAATTATTTTACCTATAAATGATATTTAATAATAGTGTTTGCTAGTGGTGCGGTTGTGACATTATTGACTGAATGTGACCGTGGGTGGATATGGCTTTATATACTTATATTTATATATTCGGGAAATGTACATAAATATTAAAAATATAGCAAAGTTAACATTTAGATATGTAATTAAATTGCAATCTTTCTAAAGTTACTAATATATATATGTACCTGCATAATAATTGTATATTAATAATTAAAAAAGAATAAATATAAAGATTTTGTCATGGTTTTATCACATGTTTTTACATAGCATAAAAGTTTACCATTGGTGCCTTTGTGTAATAAAGGAAAATGGTCAATGCAATACAACGTAAAATAGCTGATATAAATAATATGTGTACTGTAAATAATTTTGAAATGCGAATTTTATATTATAAATTCCAGATAAGCAGTGAAGATGTAGTACAAATATGTATACAACGGATTCGAGACGTAAATCGTCAGTTAAATTGCTTGGTAGAAGAACGGTTCGAACTGGCTCTGGCTGAAGCTAAAAAGGCTGATGAACTGGTAAGAAGTGGTTCGAAGACGGAAAATGAATTGGCAAGGGAGAAACCTTTCTTGGGCGTTCCGTTCACGACTAAGGATTGTATTGGTGTTGAAGGTATGGATTCGTGATATGTTAGTAGGCAGATGTAGTACTTAATAGGTACATAATATATTGGGATATTTTTTTTTATTTTTAAATTTTAATAGATTTAAAATATTTTGTTAATAGAAAAGTGAAATATTTTACTTGGTCGGATTGTCTTAAAACTAGTGTTAAGACCTTACTCTGCCTCGCTGTGGGCGAGATACAGCGTGAAATAAAAAATAAACAATGAGTACATATCACATTATTAAAACCTAATTTTTGAACTATTTGTGTATATTTATAGGTTTTTTATAATTTCCAGGACTTCATCAAACAGCCGGAGTGGTTATGCGAAAGGATTTCATAGCGGAGAAGGATGCCGAGGCAATTAAATTATTAAGGGACGCGGGTGCCATCATTCTAGGTCTGACAAATGTTCCGGAACTTTGCATGTGGTGTGTAGAATTATTTTTTTATTGTATTACCCATAATTTTGATATGACAATGAGTAGAATTAACAAAGATAATGAAAACGTAATAGAAAATATAAAAAATAAATATTATTATACAGCGAACCAAAAATAAGATATTTTATTAATAATAACTATAAAATTGCTAATGTATTTAAAGGATAATTAAAATTATACATTTATATTATTTATTGCGTTTGAGCCATCTTGTGTTGAGAAATATAGGTAAACACACGAGTAAGTCCTGGCTTGCGTGTAATGGGCACGCTGCCAATTTTCTTAAAATAAATTAATAAATTTAAAAAAAAAGAATAAACATTGTAAATAAATTATAATTGTTTAGGCTGGTTTCCATCAAAATATTCCGCTGTGTATGCTGATATTGAATTTATTTTCTCTCTAACGATAGATACAAATAATAAAATAGCTTGAATATGTAGAAAAATACAATTTTAATAATAATTATCACAGAAGATGAAGTCACAAAGTATTGTTTAAAGTTCAGGGTAATCTAGTTTTTGTACGTGCCACTAATATACATATTTAGTTTTGCCATAAATATTGTAATAAAGAAAAAAAAAATTTTTACTGCATTTATTACTATTACAATGTTTTAGATTAATACATTAATATACAACCATTTAAAATATATAAAACTTATTCGAAGTCTCCATTTTTTGCAACACAGTCCGTTAAACGTTGTGGCCAGTTAACAATAGCAGCATGCTCTCCTTCTATGGGAAAATTCTCTACTGCCAATCTTTTGGATTGATTTAGGGACTCCAAATTATCAAGACATGTCCAGATTATGATGGTTTTAGGTGCTATTTGAATCTCCCGTTTTGTACAGGATTTCTTTGCATTCTTTCCTTTGCTGTTTTGATCGCCTTTTTCGTATGACGCGGACGGCCAAGGTCTCTTTTTGTCACAAACAGAAGAGATTTTATTGTATCTATCAATAGCTTGGTACACAAGCATTTGACTAATATCAAGCACAAGGATTATTTTAAAAATTGTATTTGGCGCGAAAAAAAAGAAAACAGAATTGAATAATCGTATAAAAATGACAGATTCTAAATTCAAAAGTAATATTTTGTTTATTTTTTATTGCAACAGTCTTTATGGCCAGACTAAGTATATACATACGTAACTTTATGCACGTATATCAATAAAATAATAATATGGTTTATTATTAACTTCTATTATTAAATAACAGGTACGAAACTTACAACAAAATTCATGGTAGGACGAATAATCCTTATGATACTAATCGAATTGTCGGCGGATCGTCCGGTGGTGAGGGATGCATACAAGCAGCTGCCGGCAGTTGTTTTGGAATTGGTAATATTTTTTCTTAAGTTGCTAAGGCTGTTTGTTTATTTTTTTTTAAGCACGCTGTATCCCGCACATAACAGGGTAAGCAGAGGGAACCGGGACCTAGTGTTAAGACACAGTTCCACAATTTTTTGATTTTATTATTTTTTATTGTCAAAAAATTACAGATATTTGTCAATTTTTAAGGAACTGAAAAAGTTTCAACTATTGCTTAAGCCTTAAGTTAGCAGTATAAATATAATTTAGTTTAAAAGCTAATTGCGTTTTGAATCATTTTGTTTAATAGAATTCAACATGGCTCTACTATAAATAGATACTTATTTACATATGTACCTACATCGTTAATTGCATTATTATACTGTAACATATGTACCTATTATATTAACTGTAAGTGCAACGCAGTATTAAACTATGTATTTATTACCACATATAATGTTGACCAACATTTATTACTTCCAGGTTCCGATATAGGCGGATCTATTCGTATGCCCGCTTACTTTAATGGGATATTTGGACATAAACCTTCGAGGAAAATCGTTTCCAATGAGGGACAATATCCTCTTGCCTACACAGAAGATCAGGAAAACTTTTTATGTGAGTTTCAAACATTTTATTTCATCATTTCATAATTCTAAATCAAATAAATCAGCTGCACGCTGTATCCCGCATACAGCACGCATATACGCACTTTCCGCCGAATTTTTCGAGGCATTGCGTGTTGAGTGGCGAAACTATTTTTTGTCTAGGTGCCAGAGCGAAATGAAAATATTACTAAATAATAATTCACTCCTCCGAGTGGGGATCGAACCCCCAACCGTCACGTTAGTCAAACCCTTGTACCACTGACACCACGGCCTCGTCTTTTGATTTCGTGTTAAAAAGCTTAGATCGCTCTAAGCCGAAATTCGAGTTAAAAATAGCATTCCATTTAAAAATAGCGAATATTTAGTTGCGATTTTAGGCACACGCTTATTAAAAAATGTATTTCGTATGACTTACAGGCATTGGGCCCATGACAAGATACGCTGCTGATTTGAAGCCTATTCTCAAAATCATATCAGGAGGAAATAGCAAGGAGCTTAATTTAGACCATCCAGTCAATATAGGTAGTCTCAAAATATTCTATCAAATTAGCATGAATGCTCCTCTATGTAGTGATATTGATCCAGAAATAGTTACCGCTATGAAAAAAATTATAGATCACTTCAATGTAAAACACAAGATTTCAGCTGAGCAGAAAAATATTGAGTGGTTACAGAAATCGGCCCCGATATGGCTTGTTACAATGAGGGGTAACAGAAGCTTTGGGGAAGCTATAATTAAAGATTATGCATACTGGAAGAATTTTAGGGAGATTGTCAAATGTGCAGTTGGTCTATCTGATAATACACTGATAGCTCTCCTTACTTCAGTTATAGACAAAAGAGTTGATGAGATGGATAACAATAAGTATCAACTTTATAGACAAATAAGATTGCAATTGGAAAATATTTTCAAAAATATGCTCGGCGATAATGGTATATTTTTGTTCCCCACTCATCCAACACCAGCACCATATCACAATCAGCCATTAGTAAGACCAATGAACTTTATGTACACAGCTATAATTAATTGCCTTGGTCTTCCTTCAACAACTGTGCCTTTAGGATTAAGCAAAGATGGTCTTCCATTAGGAATTCAAGTGATTGCAAATCACAATAATGACAGGCTGTGCTTGGCGGTTGCTGAAGAGTTGGAGAAAGCGTTTGGAGGTTGGGTAACACCACAGTCATAAGATATTATGGCAACAACCAAAATCTATGCAAATATTTGAAATATAAGCATTTTAAAATTGCACAATTACTATTTACTTCAAAAATATGTTTATGATGATGCCAAAAACTGATCTTTATATACGACATTAGATTGATTTATATAGTGTAAAAACATATTTTACATAATAAGCCAATTGAAGGGAAAATAGGTATATAATAAATTAAACATATATTTTGGGTAGATTAATTTATTAACAAAATATTTCAATTAAAATGTATTAATTAGAATGAGAAAGACTTTTTATGATATTCAAGATTTCTTTTCTTTTAATATCAGGATTTATTTTCACTGTCATATCACATGAATGTAGTTCTCCAAAGTTTTTTGCATGATTGGCCAACAGCTCAGTATTGCATATGACATGGACTCCACAATCATAACCATTGCCTTGTTGTCGACATTCCTTATCAACAAAATTTATGTCTAAAAACATAAAATATATTTTTAATATACTAAAAACATAAAGAAATGTATATTTTATTAAGATTATTATAATATTTTATATTGATAAAATAATGGTGTATATTATTATTGTTATTATCTTACCTCCTTTTCCTAAGTAAGACATTAAGTGACTACCCAAATCCCAAGCAACATTGTGATTGCTTCCAGATGATGAATCAAAGTGATAAAAACAATTTTCATTTCTAGAGAAAACAAGTAGACTCCAATGAGAGCCTCCAGCCATTTCAGGTGAATCATTATCATTAAGGGCGAAGAATACAAATTTCTTCATCTTAATGTTGAGTGGTTCCAAAAATATTCCAATTTCAGCACTCTGAACCATTTTTATACATTGAGTAACTTCAGGAGAAACAAATAATATATTTTTTTCACTGCTAAATTTAACTTTTTCTAAGTATTCAAAATAAAATGATATAATGGTATCATTAAGCCAATGTGGCCCGTTTAAAAGTTCAACATCAGATTGATGTAATAAAATTTCATGAAAACTTAAGACAACTGAAGAGTTTGCCATATTAAATCACACTATTTATTTCTATATATTCTTCTAATGTAATTCAGTTTCAATACATTGCTCTTATCACCAAGTTATCTGTTAATTAGAGAATAATAAATCATAGCAATATTTATATTTACTTTCTTATATATAAAAAGAACTAATAAAAATAAAACTTACCTTTTTATTTTGATGTTTATATAACGCAACAAGTGTCTTTTCGAAATGAACAAGAAATAAACATGAACTTCACAAGCACCAGTAAGAAAAATAACAATTAAATTGATAATTTTAATAACCTTTCAATAAAAAGATATATATTGTACATGTGTAGAATAGTGTTCAATTATAAAGACAAAATAAAGTTAATTTTAACACATAACATTAAATTAATTTAGAAATCTCTAGATTTACTCATCTAAAACTAGAACGTGAAGTTGACAACTGTCAATTCGTTAATAAAATATTGTCAATGTCGTCTTTAAGATATGAAAGCAGCATTAGGTGCTGCCACATATTCTTTTTAGAAAAGATATTATTTAATAGACGAAAGCTTTTAAAAAAATACTTAGAGGATTAATTTAGTATATTTTTTTATTATACATAGTTAATTGTAAAGGCGTGATATAATTGACATTAAAAATATTTCAGTCTAGTGTCTGGTCATTATTATTACAGACCTACAATACAATATATTATAACTGTTAACAAGTAAATAATTAATTAATTATTAAAGTAATCAGTTATTTTATGGCTTATATTTTCCATTCCTTCTTTAGCGACATCTAATGGATAACATTGAAAATAATATCGTTGGTTACTTATATAACTCGATAGGTAACCTTGAAACTGCAGCTATCTATCGTATAAGAGTTACGACTTACGAACGAGGATTACGTCAGCTAAGCTTTATCCACGAGGACAAGGTTGACTGTACATGTGATACAACATAATTCTATTATACATTACTTTCTTATCATAACTATTATAGATAACTGAATGTCTGTTATATTAATAAATATATAGTAGGCAAATTTAGGCGTATTTGTGAGCTTAGAATTTTTCTCTATATAAGATATTTCAGCTATCATACTTAGGTAGGCAGAGGGAACCTAGTGTTAAGACACTTCCCTCACACATGTTTCCAATTTTACGCCGCATTTTGGAAGCATTGCGTTTAGTAGTACTCAACACCACATTTTGCCTCGACACCAGTGATGAAAATATTCCATTTTCCTCTTTCATCAAACCCACCTGTCGCATTTAGTCACGTCTGTGCCCCCGCGCCACGGCTTGCCTCTAATAATATCTATTAGATTTTATTATTTGCACAACATGAAAAGCTTGAAATATAAAAGAAATATGTATAATAATAAACAATTTAATATATAAATAATTAATACAGTATAAAGGTAAGGATAAAACAAAAAAAACGTTTATTTGGATAAAACTATAATTAAATACAGCTAGGTATTGGTAACAATGGTTACATAAAACTATTTAATTTGTTAGGGCCATTTACAAATGAAAAGCTAGTTAAGACTGTACTATTAATAATTTAATAACATTACACTCACAACATTGCTATGCTTGGCAGATAATGTTTGTCATACATAATTTACAATTCACCCAATTCACACAATCTCCATTGTAATAGTATAGATGGTATAAATGAGTAACAAGTTCACAATTGTCCAGAAATGTTAACTCAAAATAAATATATAAATAATAATGATACTGATTGCGCTAACAAATAAGAAGTATCTCCCATATAATGGGATATTCTTCTTATTTCATTTTACTTTTCCTAATGTCATTAAAGTTACTTAGTAGATTCCTTAAGGTATGCAATAAGATCTGCACGTTCGTTGGCCTTCTTTAAGCCAGCAAACACCATTTTGGTTCCAGGGATGTACTTCTTGGGGTTCTCCAAGTATTCAAAGAGTGTGTCATCACCCCAGGTGATACCTGTACAAGAAGAAGGAAGAATAAGTTTAAAATGTATTATTAGTTAATTTTTGAATAATCACACTGTATCCTATATGTAGTAGGGTAGGCAAAGGAAACCTAGTAGTGAGACATTCCATTCCTCACTTTATGTATTGAGTTTTGGAACTCAGCACCTTGCTTTGTTATAAGATATGATAATTAATTTCTCTGTTTATGCTGTGTCGATGCATCTTTGCAGTCTCATTGTGTTGGTTAAATTATTATATAAAGATGAAGGATAACTTAAGCATATAACTTGTTTTATTTTATCTGTGGATCTACTTTTGGCCTTTAAATATTATCATATATCTTATCTAACAAATGGAATTATTTAAGTCTATATTGATTACCATAGAAACTATTTTGCACTAATTAATAAAATATAAATTATTTAGTGGAATAATTTCTTTTAAGTAAAAAATATTAATTCTTTCTTAATAAAAAATATAACTAAGATTATTATTTACTTATTAGTTTTGATGTAATATTTCAATTACATATATTGTAGAGATATCATTTGAATTGACAATTTCATGAAATTTAAGTGAAATTGGTATCATTTACATTATTAGAAAATAAGGTTATTTTTTAATATTCTTTTGCTTCACTCTGTGTCCAGCAGTTAAAACCAGGTTTCCCCTGAACCTAGTGTTAGGTGAAGCAATTGTTTGCAGTGGCGGAACTCAATCCCACCATTTGCCTTTTTGCTAGTGTGAGGATATGAAAATATTAATTTATCCACTTCCTCAAGCGGAAATCCCAAACCCACCCACTTGTGATGACTGGCCTCATAATTGATGATTTAGTCAAATAATATTAAAAATTTTATAAATATGCTGCTTTCTGTTTTATTTTATTATATTATTACATGTGTAAATTAGTTGCTTAAAAAGACTTTTTTTTAAAGAAAAAATAACCAAATACCTTTAGCCTTGTTAGCTTCTGAGTAAGAGAAGCCAGGAGCCTGACCAGTTTTACGTCCATAGAATCCATGAAGGTTAGGTCCTACTTTGTGTTTTCCGCCTGCTTCAACCTAAAAATATTGTTCAATTGAATTTAGCAAATACAAGTGAAAAGAAAATAATCATTTTTTATAGGTCAATATACTTTAAATGGAAAATTTATGCAATAACCCAATTGTATTAGCATAACTTGTTTTTGTGAGACTTCCTTGTAGTATAAAAATAATATAAAAAGTGTAGGTATGATCATGGACATCCTTGTTTAGATAGTAATTAAAATGTAAGTCTTGAGGAAAAACCTTATAACAAACAAGACATGGCTAGGTGCAGTATAAAGTAAATACATAAATTGAATTAACACTTACGGTATGACACTGAGCACACCTTTGCACAAAGATTTTTTTGCCATTTTCAGCATTTCCTGCAGGAACACCCATTCTAGCTCTGTAATTGAAATGAGTTAAAAAATTATGTAATGTAAAGTAAGTGTGATATAATTAAATATTTAATCACGTTTAGTTCTAAACAATACAATTGGTATTACATAATGTACCATTTGTAATGAAAAAAAGCGCGAAATATTGATTTTATCAGGTACGATGTTACTTAGAAATTAACATTCGTAAAATAAGCTTTGAATGAAAATAAAAAAGAAAACCAAAATGTACAATGACCTATGAGATCAGAAATCAGGTCACCTAAAATGGATCAATGTCAGTTGGGATAGGGAATCGCCAAGAAGCGTGATAATGACACCATTACGTAAGCTTATGAAATTTATATAGGATATGCAATATGAGCATATAAATTGCAAGAAAATATTTTAAATGTAATGTATTTAATTTATAATAGCTCAATTATAAGTTTTTGGATTGGGTTATGACAAAAAAAAGATTTATAGGTTAGCCTTGCAAAAATGTTCAGATGTTACATTATAATTTGTACCAAATTGTGATGTAATAATATAATTTTATTGTATAATTTTTAATAAACTAGCCCAATAGATACACAGGTACTCACGTGTTTTACTCAAATAATTTTAAATACTGATTAACGTAGGAAAATCCCAACGATGTAGACTAATCGCGACGTCTCCTTACAATGAAATCACACGACTACCGATCGCAAAGCCGACTGGTGCCGAATAAACGTCACGAGTGACGTGACCGGTATTGAAATAAATTAGTGATTGAAAAATGAAGTCAAAATATCGATAAAATATTCATATTGAATTATCAGTAAGAAAAAGAAGAAAAAGGAAATATTTTTTGAAATTGAAAAGATTTAACACGTAGTTTGCATAGTATATACTCTTCATAAGCTGTTGTCTCTCAATGTTAATTTTTTTTTTATAAGTGACTTAATGTAAATATAGAAAATGTGTAAAAAAATATAATAATCATACAAAAAATTAAGCTGCTTAATAAGAAATCGTAATTTTTTTACGTAGGATTAACATATAAGGCCATCTAGTGTAAGTATCCCTACATTAAGTAAAATGTTTTCTATATTCTAGCGAGATGTCGTTATAATATATAATGTACTACTCAATGTAAATTATAATTTATAAATTTATTTTAAAAGCGAAAACTTTTAAACTAAATAAAAAATATTTCAATTATAAACATAACTCAGAGAAGCGATAACTGCGTCGATTGCCTATATACAAGAAGAAATTTAGAGATAGAATGATAATATTTTAAGCATTTGAATATTCTACTTATTAATTAAATGATAATATTTTCTCCATAACTTATAAGCTATGTATGAAATTATATAAAACGTTATTTGCTTTCATTTTAACGCTTAAAGAAAGTTATTAATGCCTGCTACAACCTGTTGTGTGTGACTGAACGCGACAGTTTGTGGGTTCAATTCCTACTCGAGGAAATGATTTTTTTTATATTTCCATTGCTCTTATGTCGAGGGAAAGCCGGCGTTAGGTTCCGCCACTCAAAGTGGGGAGCAGAGTATCTTAGCACTAGGCTTCCTCTGTCTTTCCTGCTGCATGCAGAATGCAACGTCCTTTGTAAAGTTCCTTTAAAAATGGTAAATTCTAAATACGAACAAAGAAAATTGTGGGTTAAATTTTGTATAGAGGCCCAGTGGAAACAATCTCCCTTTGTCTGTGCAAGATAGAGGACAGAACAACAGAAACAAATTGAGAGCCTGCTTTAATATCGGCAAGTACTTGATAACGCTGTGTTTGGAATACCTACGGCTTTAACGTTATTTCGTTAAAATGAAATGACCAGAGTTAATTAATTAATTGATGAATAAATTATTAATATATTTCTTTAGTTTGGAAAGTATTTTTTGCTGTAGTGCATAGATATTAAGAAGCTATATATAAATTTAAATGTTTCATAAAATTCAATTCAATTCACAATATTATAAGTATGTTGTTTTTTTAGCTTCGCGTTGTATCTTGCACAGAGTAGGGTAGGCAGAGGGATCCCGGGAACCTAGCGTTAAGGCACTCCGTTCCCATTAAAGCACTTCCGCTCCCCGCTATCTGTGGAATTCTGAAGGCTTTTTATTCGTGTTGGCGAAAAACAAATCAGAAATGAAAGATTAAAGCTCAAAGTAAAAAGGTAAAACTGGATTTGAGTCTGAAATAAAAGCTGAAAAAAAAAAACAAAAAAGTATTTTAAAATTTAAACTAAACTAAAAAAGTATTCTAATTAAATTAAGTTAACCAAAATACAAATATATAATATATAACAACATTCTTTTATGTAAAGTCATTGGCGTTGGTAGCGCATTTGAAGAACCTACTTTGGAATTTTCCTCTCTTAATCTTGGGAACGATATGGGCGGGGATTTTCTTAGTAAGAAAATTTGCAGCAGAAATAAAAGATACATTTTCGTTTCAAGCCGACTCCATTTTTTTATGTTATCTACTTATTAGTACTGATTATCTTTATTTTCTCTCTAAGACCTGTTTCACCGACCTGGTTTGAGGCCGTTGCGGCGCAGGGGCCCAAGGGTGTGACTGTAACGCGATGGTTGTGGGTTTCCATCACCATTGGGGGGAATGAATGATTATTTATAAGTATTTTTATTTCTTTGCTCTGGCACCAAGGACCGGCGAGTTATTTCTAGCTAGTAATTTGGCGCAAAGTGGGCAACGGAGTGTCTTAACACTAGGTTCCTTCTGCCTACCCTGCTATTCGAGCGTGGAGCTGTTATTTTAGCAGTTGTTAGAAGGCGTTGTATGGAGAATAGATGAAGCGACGGTGTAATATAAGAGATTTCTTTTGCTGGCAATTTCAATGTAAGGTTATTTCTTGATATAGTGCGAAAATATAAGGTTGTCAACATGTTTTATTCTCTTAGTTTGAGTTTTAATGTATAAAATCTAGAGTCTATTACGTGGCCGAGAACAGTTTCCTTATTAAATTTAAAATAATATTTATTATACATCCAAAGTTTAATTTAGTACCCAGTAGGTATGTATAATCTCTTTTTTTAGTCTAACGTCTCTAAAAAATAAAATAATTGACAATAACATGGCGTTAAAAAACAACACGCCAAGTCTTCATAATTCGGCGGAAAGTGGAGAGTTCAGTATCTTAACACTAGGCTCCCTCTGCCGATGGAGTACCTATATGAATATATGATAGAAATTATTTTAAAATGATACTCAGATAATATTAAAATTACATTATAGTATTTTAAAATTTTCCGTAGTTGGCGTACGTATATACTTTACATATTATTTACTTTATCTATGAAATTAAAATAAAAACCTGTATTTCAGCCCTATTACAGTAAATAGGCTAAATTTTCTCGTTGACACAGCTTCCTGATGTTGCCCTGAGGTGAAACGTGGAATAAATATTCAAAGGGGTCCGTCTGAAACTTCAGTGTCGTCTTTAATATCTACTATAGATAAAAATATACCAAAAGTAATATGGCACCATACTTATTTAGAATAGGCGTGATTTACACAGCTATGTATATTGGTCGTTTTAATTTATACTTTTTTTATTTATTAATTCCACTTTTTTATTAGAATAGGCCTTTCTACTCAAAATACTCCAACTGAGGAAATTATTTTTATATTTGTAATGGATAAATTCTGTTTAATTGAAACGAATTTAAATGATTATAATTTCTACATTAAATATTGATAAAGCACACACCACATCCTGAATATATAATCAAATATTTAATTCAGTAAGAGTTAGCAAATATTTAACGTCGAAATTATTAATATGTATGTGCATTCGATGTTACAGCTTCACGCTGTATCCCGCACACAGCAGGGTAGGCAGAGCGAACCTAGTGTTAAGACACTCCGCTCCCTACTTTCTGCCGAATTCTGCAGGCATTGAGTGTTGAGTGGCAGAACTCAACGCCGCGCTTTGCCTCGACACTAGAGTGAAGAAATGGAAATATAAACGTAAATAACTATTTCACTTCCTCGAGTGGGGATCGAACCCACAACCGTCGCGTTACAGTCACACCCTTGTGCCGCTGTGCCACTACGGCCTCTGATTATATGTTATTGGTTATATGTTGTTACTTCTGAAGTAACAACATATGGTGGCACTACGAATAGAAATGTGTTCAAAATCGATGGTCGCGACTTCAAATCTCACTCATATTGTTTTGTTTAAGACAGATTTAGACAAAGTTAATAAGTCTTCATGTCATTCTTCATTTCTCAAATTTGTGTTTAAAATGTAAATGTAAACCAACAAGTATTTTTTTTATTTATGATAAAAAAGTTACATAGCATATTGTTTTATTAGAATTATTAAAAAATATATTTATATCTAAAGATAATATTGTATGCTTAGCGACTTTTTGATAAGGGTAAATAACGTCGAGGTTTACGAATACCTAATTCATCATATTTCAGTAAACAATTTTGTGGCGAGAAATATTACTTTAGGATGAAATATATTCTTAATATGAAAATTTGTGTAATTACTAACACACTTAGAATATTAAATAATAGCTATAATTATCTATTAACTAAATTATTACTTTATAGTCTATTATGTTTTAGTTTGGTGACGGTAAACGCGACATTTGTGGGTTCGATTTCTACTCGGAGCAATGAATTATCCTATCCTATCCTATCCTATATCTTATAAAACAAAGTCGCTTTTCGTGTCTGTCTGTTGTTTCTAACTCTTCTTCTTCTAAACCACCCAACGGATTTTGATACGGTCTTCACCATTAAGTCGAGTGGTTTCGTAGAAGGTTTATATATAGTTTATTATTTGTACATTCTTATGTAAATTAACATAAATACGATAAATGTGTATAAAGTCCTACCCGTTGAGACACTTTCGCGCATGCGCTGCTCTAATGGTAAGTACTACATGAAAAAAATGTACTGCAGTATTGTTCCTCTTAATAAGATCTACAAAAAAGTCCGCGACGGCATATTCGTATCTTTTAAGAATAACGTGTAGTGATCATATTTCTGTCTAAAAATTGTAACTTCAATATATTTTTTATTGTGAGGGAAATTTTTCCATAATGGTATTAATCCTTATCCTTTAAAACACTTTATTAATTTTCTACGTTAAACGAAGATAAAATTTGCTTTTTACAATATTTCGAAATTGCGAATAGTTTTACAGAAAAACGCATTTAATTGTTGACACATCCCGCCGTTGACACATCAGCTGTATGTTACTCAAGTTTCACTTATCCCTTACTCTCAGCATATAAATAAGTATATTAGTTAGGTTGGCCATTTAATGTAGACCAAAACTGTCTTTTACTGTTTTTCAATTTAATAAGTACTTTAGAAGTTGTTACAATATCAAAAAAATCCTTGCTGCAAAACGGCTCGCCACTCGCCATGTGTCCGCCGCGCCCGCCTGCCTTACACGCATCGGTGGTTCAGTGGTAGAATGCTCGCCTGCCACGCGGGCGGCCCGGGTTCGATTCCCGGCCCATGCATTCTATTTAATTTTCCTCACAGGCAGCCACGTCGTGCTTGCTTTTCATCAGGGACAGAATACCCCCTTCAGCATTAACCACAAGCTCGAAAAAAAAAACCCGGCTGCCTCTATAGCAACGAAGATTTAGTTAGATGCGTTTGCACGTATTGGATAATTGGAGTTGAATGTATTATTTCAGCGCGATATATTTGGTTTCACATTTTTTGTAGTAGTTAGTAGTAGGTAGGTTTTTGTTTATAATTTCTTCCGTTTAAAAATAGTCATTTAACTATCTAAAAATAGTCATTTAAATATATTTTAATAAGTACTTGAAAAGATTAGTAGCACAGATTTAAAATTACGGTACCTACTAAAAAATCCTTGCTGTGTAAAACAATTGGAAAATCCTTATTGAAACTACAAAAATGCGGGTTGCATTAGGGTTTAATTAATTTTCACATTATCTTAAGTGCTTTGCAAACATACATTACATGAATAATCCAGTAGTTAAAGCGGGCGAAGCCGCAAGAGGGTCACTAGTTATTAATATTTTCATTTATTCGCTCTGGTGTCGAGGCAAAACGCGGCGTTGAGATGCGATGAGTTCCGCCACACAACATGTAATGCCTCAATAATTCGGAAAACAGTGGGGGATGATCTTAATACTAGGTTCCCTCTGCTTACCTTGTTATATGAGGGATACAGCGTGAAAAACTGAAAAAAAATATATGAAAATATGAAAAAGTAAATTTTAAATTTAATTAAATTTATTATATTTATTGAATAAGTAGAATATTATATTGACAATAATTATACTCGTACTTAATAATTTGTACAGTTCAATTCGTATACAATTAAAAATTCGACGTAACACTATAAATTACTCATATAACATTTAAAATTTTGCTGAAACCACTCAACTATTCTTAAATAAATATTTATATTTCAGTTGACGTGTTCCAAATAAGAAAATATTTGAAAACATTTTACTTTTCATTAAGCAACTCTCAAAAGGAAACAGGGTAGATAGGATCTAACTACTTCTAAGAGATGTCGATTGAACCTTCCTCTAACGGAAATGGGGAAGCAGACCTGAATAAAAGAGATTTCTTGGCATTTCAAATATACTTGCCATAAAAGATATCATAGGTGCATTATATAATATTTGGCATCATTTAAACAAATATTTTTCTCATAGAATTAATATTTAGATATATTTTATTTATATTATCCATGACTTTTTATATGCTTTAAGGTGGTTGTCGTAACATCGTTTTAATTTTTCAACAATTTAAGCAATATAAGTATTAAAAATATAAAATATTGACTTTTCAAATAATGGGCGTTGTTGCATAAATCTGTATAGCAGACAGTGCAAGAGGCGAAAGACTCGCTACTTTTACCAAACGTCGTTGAAATGCAGGTACTCCCACATTCTCTTACCACGTAACTTGCACCTGGAAAAAAATAAGTGGAATTATTTTGATGAAGTTAAAAATTGCAAGTTTATCAAAATTATCCCTATTGGTAATTACCGTCATGAATATAAAGATGTGTTAAGCACACTTGATGCTGCTCGCGACAATATTTAACAGCAGTTTTTCTTCCAGGAGACCAGCAAGAAGGGTCGTAAATACTATTGCATACATAGCAGAGTCTTGGGTTAGTCACTGTATTTGAAAGTTCAGTTACATCCAGATCTTGAAGGTCTTGGCCCTCTTCGTGGTTGGTATCAAACATTCTTCTAAAATCTGTTTCGTTAGCTTTTCCAATAATATCTGAACTGCAATTTATTGGGTCATTGTTTTGAGATATAGATAAGGTAGGTAATTGTTGACTTTCATTTGATGAACTATTTTTCGTCGTTGCTAGAGTATCTGATGGTGATAGTTTCTCCGATAAATTCGGTGACAATCGTCTGCTGGAATTTCCAATAGTTTCTTGGGAATTTTGCGTCTCTTCATCATGTTTTGAATCTGTTATCGTTATATTTGGTCTTAATTTATCTAACGTGCCATTTATATTTAAATTATCTCTAATTGCAATTTTATCATATATAATTTTTTCTTTAGTTTTTTTTAGGTTTGCATCTTTATATTGACGTATGTTAAATTTATTAATATTTAAATAAATTATTGGACTGTCTTCATCGTGTAATGAAGTGTTTGCTACTGGCAACATTTTGTTATTATTATATTGTAATATTTCCTGTGAATCTTTTTCATTGGGTGCTTTATACATATGTTTCTCATAAGTGTTTCTTCTTGATTTTGCAACTATGGACTCAGAAGGCATGGCGTTTCCCGGTTCCCATATATAAACTAAAAAATATAAAATATAATATTTTTGAAGTCTTTGTTAATTTATATTAATTAATATAGAATTAAATTATCGATACATTAGGGGAGAGCGGGGCTAAAAGTTACCGAGGTAAGTTGTTCCGATGGAAATAATTTCGCGGGGAAAAGTGATAGGAATATTTAGTAAACATATAGTGAAATGCAATGTGATAGCGCACCCATGTCCAGCATATTGAACAATCCAGTGGCATCCGAAACCAGTGGAATAGCACACGGGTGTCGTTGGTGCACGTTTGTAAATATTTTCGCATTTGATATTTTTGGTCTATCTCACAAATTTTACCGATTAGCCTCGAGTATTTTAGTGTTTCTTTTACATATATTATCTACTATTTCGGAACACTATTTGTAAATTATTTGTGTTTTTCCTAATCTTATTTATATTAAATTTTTTTTCAACACGTGTTTTTGGGGCTAGATGTTCCCTTTTTTTGGGGCATGTTGTGACCTCGGAAAACTTTCGCTAATTCATTTGTACCCATAATGGGATGTAAATATTGTAATTTTTCATACTAAAAAGTATTGTAATTTAGTAACATGCGGACTTATGCTCGAAAATCAACTCGAGGTTATGTGACATATGAGTTGATGCAAAAAGCAGCGGAGGTAGTTTTGAAAGATTGCAAGAATAAGATAAAAACTATTACCAAATGATTACATATACATAGAATAGAATATACTTTATTGCATACATAAAAAGAAATATATACAAAGAACAACACAAATAAAATTGAAAGAAAAACACGTATGCAAAGGCGGTCTTATTGCTTTAAGCTTCAAGCATACATATTGAGCGCGAAAAGATAAAGCTATAAAATCTTTGTTTATTATTTTGGTTTAACAAAATCAAAATAAGTTTTATTTTATATAAAATTATCTTTTACTTTTTAGTTCGTTGTTTTTCGGTTCAGTTTTTTTTTGTTCAAAATTAATTCTTTTTACGATTTTAAGTGATAAGTAACCTTAAAAGGATACTTTTTAAATGAGTGTTAGTTGTGGTGGTAGTGGTTGTTAACAAGTGGCATCTGTTGTGATATGTAAAACTTGACTCAATTAGGTATTATTTTTGTGGAAACTAACATTTTGGTATATTGACAAGAAAATACATAAAAAAATATTCGGGCGAATTGGGAACCTCTCCCTTTTTTGAAGTCGGTTGAAAATGAAAACATATTTTTTGAGGTTGGTTGAAAAGAAATGCAACGATGGGGAATCTTACTTCTGACAATAATTTTAACAAAGTTTTCCCTTGTAACTATTCCAGTATAATTAAAATTTACCAAAATAAAAACAAATTTTCTCAATTTTGACTAAATTTTATAATCGGAACCTAACCAAATTTTCATCAAACTATCCTTGAAGTGTATCCTTTTAAATAAGAAAAAAATCATTGGAATCGGTTAGCGTGATATTGAGTTATTCGTCATTTTGTCGCACACATACCAATATAAATTTAATACTTATGTGATTTTCTCATAGATACCATTGTCAAAAATAGAATTTAAAAAAATTGGTTCCCACATGGGAAGCACTACCTTTCAAATAAAAAAAATCATCAAAATCGGTTCACCTAATCAAAAGTTATGAAGTAACATACTTACATAAAAAAAACAGTCAAATTGATAATCTCCTTTTCTTACAGAAGTCGGTTAAAAAAGATTTGCTTTTGCGCCTGGTGATTATTATGATACTGTTGATTATTCCTTAAATAAACAGGCTTTGTTCGATTATTTATTGTTTTTTATTGTGCAAATAATAGCTTTAAAAAATATGGTAACAATTTACCCCGGTCTGTTAACAACTTGCCCCAAATCGGGGTAAGTTGTTACTTTCCGACTTCAGTCACAAAAAAATTCATAATAAAAAAGTCTTACAAAGAATACTCCAAATTACTGTTTTAATTGCAAGTCTAGATATGTAAGTTCAATTTGATTATATTGTATAAATACTGAAATCAAGTATTCGTAGCAATATCTGAGGTTAAAAAAAAATCGGAACTTTTGGCCCCGCTCTCCCCTACTCTCTTTTATTAATATAACTTACCAAGATAAAAAAATAAAGTTGAGATAAAAAATATTTTAAAAACCATATTGTTCTCAGCTAAGTATAAAAATGACTGATGCTAAATATCATTATAAATAATATTTATTTTTTAATAATATTTATCAGTACATTGTGATCGTTGAGTGGAAAGATATTTTAAGATCGAACAATGGACGTTCCACAAAAGTGGTTTTTATTGTTTCGAAGTGCTTTCGTAAGTATGTCTTGCTTGGGGCGATGTTTTGGACATGATTGTACTACTATAAAATATACGATGATATATACATATATATCTTAGTCATAGTTTGTACTGTGTCGTGCTTTGTTGTTATTTATTACTTCTTTATTCACACTGTTCCCGCATCAGGCAGGGTAGGTAGAGGGAACCTGGTGCTAAAACAATACGTTACCGTTACCGTTACTGAGCCAAAAGTGTGGCTCAGTATTCGATTTGGACGCCACGGACGATTCAATGCCGAACTTTGTCTACCAGAGCGGAGAAATGAAAATAACTTAAATATAATTATTTCCCCGAATGGATATCGAACCCGCAAGCATCGCGTTTACAGTCACACATGATCCCACTGTCTTACGATATCCTCAAATACTTTATAACAGTAAAGTACTATTTGTTTTGAAAGATACTTTTAATTACTAACTAATGTTATTCAACACTTTGGAAAATTCCACTTAGGAAATTTCCAAATAAATACTTTCAAAGATTTTATTTATAAATATCATACATAACTGGTACTTTAATTTTCTAGTAACAAAACAAGCAAAAACCTCGTCCCATTTCAAATGCTTGTTAGCGACAGATGACAGCGGCTGGCGAGGTTTTGCTCTAGCCTAAATGTCGAATTCTGTAGACCAAAGCCTCAATCAACCGGAATTAATATCCGTATTTCCTTATTTATTTGTGTTTCGTTAGTCTGAATTAGGTTGTTCTAGACAACATTTATATTTAAACTATTTTATCTTCAAATAGACACAATTAAAACGATGAATAAAGTTTTCAATTAATGTTACATATTATTTATTCGTACCAATAGGTTCCGTACCAATTTCAGGATTATACGTCACTGTTAAGTACAACTTTTAAAAATTGACAAAATTAAGTTTGCCGGCATATGCACTCATTTTCTATGAAATAAACTACAAATATAAGTTTGAAATGATTTTTATTATGATATAGCTACACCTACCTATAAATTTAACTTTTACAATTTTCCCCTTTATTTGTATTGTAATTTCGTAATAAAGTCCACGGGAAGTTTCCCATAGGAAACCCCTGCCCCCCTAGATTTCTAGACATCTTTAAATTACATTAACTTAAATGAGCTTCATTTTTTCTACGGTTTAAACATGAATATTTGATTTTAATTTTAGCTTGATACCTCTACGCCAATCCTCTCAAGAAAGACAGGTCTTGACAGACAGACGGACGGGTGAGAAACCTATAAGGGTTTTATTTTTTCCTTTTAAGGTTCGTTAATCCTAAAAATATACTTTTTTATATTCTACGTACATATGTTAAGCTTATTAGAATATTCCTGTTTCTTACCAATTAATTCAAATCACTTTTTGTTGTAGAAAATGTAGGCAGAGATAAGCGTAGGCAAATTATTTTAACAAAGGCGAGGGGTCGAAGTGTCACTCAGCGTAATTGGACATGCGTTCACAATTCACGCGGAATAAATCGTTAGGCTTACGTGCTTCTGTTTCTGTTTAATATTAGTATTTTTTTCTATAAGAATTTCATGTTTTAATTATTTCTTAGATAATATTGGGCAACTATATAGGTGATTCTTATTAACGAAAGCTTTTTAAAAGCTAATTAAGGCTAATTTAACAGATATACAGAGGGAACCTGGGAACTTATTGTTAAGACACTTCGTCCCTCGAATGGGAATTGTACATATGCGTTTGCAGTTAATTTTTAAAAACATATTTAATATTGATTATATTAATTAAGAGGCAGTTGTGGCCCAGGGGCACAAGTGTGTGACTGTAACGCGACGGTTGTGGGTTCGATCTCCACTCGAGGGAAGGATTTATTATTTATCAATATTTCCATTTCTTCACTCTGGCATTAAGGCAAAAGCTTGAATTTCGCCACTCAACACGCAATTTCTCGAAGATTTCAGCGAAAAATGGAGAACGAAGTGTCTTAACACTATGTTGCTTCTGCAAATCCTGCTGTGTGCGGGATACAGTGTGAAGCTGATTTAATTATTAAAAAATAAATATTTCCTCACTGCAATGTTCTGTTGAAGTAACAAATGAATTACTTTAATTCCATTTTCTTTGATAAACGATCCCGTGTTAAAACAACAAGTTTTTACAGGTATATACAGGCTAAATACTTTAAAGTCTTAATGTAGCTTACATTAAGACTTTAAAGTATTTAGCAGATGTTAAATGTTCTCCAGGTGTTATAATCGTTATACAAGTTTGTAAACTTAAAATAATGTATTTCTTTTTCTTTTCTCAAGGAAGCCGTCGGTGAAAATACGAAGATTACCAAGTTTTATTGAAAGAGGGGAGAATTTCTTAATGTAGCGGAAACTTCTTTTTTGTATGTACTCAGTTGAAAGATTGTAAATTTAAATAGACTATAAAGGTATAGGCAGACAGGCAGACAGTGTCTTTTCCCTCCTTAAGCCGGAATTTGAACCAGTGTGTGTTGAGTGACGGAATTTAGGGTATCGGCTTTGATTTCTGTATCAGAGCAGGGAAATGGAGGAATTCTCTTAGTGGGGATCGACATAGCTATCGCGCTTATGGAAAACCTTAATAAACTACAACGATTATATTTGTTATATAAGAAAAATAAAACAGCTTCACGCTGTTTCCCTGTTTGCAGCAGGGTAGGCAGAGGGAACCTGGTATAACACTTCGTTTACTTTCTGCCGAATTCTGGAGGCATTGCGTATGTAGTGGCAGAACTCAACGCCGCGCTTTGCTTCGACACCGGAACGAAGAATTGGAAATATAAGTTTAAATAGATATTTCATCTACTCGAGTGGGAATCGAACCCACGACCAGTCGGTGTTACAGTCACACTTTGTGCCTTTGCGCTGCAACTGGCCTCTCTAGGCCAGTCTATTTGTTATACTAATTGTATATTTACCAATGTAGCAAAATATGATAACTTTTTTCATTTTTGTTCGTAAAACTCATAGCATAGGCATTAGGTATATAAAAACACAATGAAATATACGAGTATATGTATCTAGAGAAAAATTATATATCTGTATCGTAGGTTAAAAAATGAAAAAAGAAGTTAACTCATACAATATAATAAAAGAAAACAAGCAAATAGTACCAAAATGTCGGTGTTTCCAATAAAATTTATTGCTATTGTATATATCTTTGTTACTACATTTAAGTTTAATAAAGTTTTATCAACGAATGTTGTTTCCTTTATTTATCCAATTCTGAAACGAGGTTGTTTTGTATGGTGTTGAGGTATGTTATCCCAAACTTAACAGTATCTAAAAGATTTATAAGTTTTCAGTAAATTAGATTTACTTTAATAACACTAAATTAGCAAACTCAGTATTTTAAAAATGAGAAAATCTAATGGTAGGTGGTGTGTGAGCACACATTTTCCTCTTTCCGTTTATTTGAAGCTCTCTTAGAAACTCTCTTGCAGGAATCACTTTTAGAAGTCGTAAGTGCTGCAATACATTGTTTTTTCATTTTAGACATCTTTTTCATTCACCTGTAAATCATACTTCATCAAAAAATTATAAAATTTGATATTTTTTTTGTACAATTTATCAACAGCTAGGTAGTTCCTATATTCAGCGTTTATTTGTTTGCTTAGCTCGTTAAATTACAGCTAAAGCTCTTAACTTTAAAAATTTTATAAAGTTGATGTAGAATGGAGGTTCCATTGTAATGAGAATGTAATTAATATAATATAGTAAATATACATTTTATTTTTCTAAATAGATAATAAAATATTATTCTATTTGTAAAGTAAATTGTTAAAAGTAACAAAAGATTTCAAGATATATATCCTAACTTATTACTTAAGAAACTAAATATCATTTAAGGCTATATTACTACATTCACAAATTGAAACCAAAATTCATATTTCTAGTACCAATGACAGAGGGACAGGCGTTTTTCAATCCAACAATAGTCTGGGACAATTCAAACGCGGAGTGACAGGCTTAAAAGGAAGTTTTGCTTTTCTAGTTGGAGCCTTACCTATGGAATTCCCCTATGGGGCACTGCTAGCAAAAGTAACATCATGTGCATCCAAAGAGTTCAAAATAACATTCTGCGTAATATAGCAAATGCCCCGTGGTTCTCAAAAAACGACGAGATCCACGAATATCTTAATGTCCCCACAGTTCAGGCTGAAATTTAAAAACACAGAAAGAAGTACGCATACCGTCTCTCGATCCATCCAAATGTCTTGGCAAATGATCTTTTAAAACCCTTACCTAGAAGGCTGAAAAGGAAGGATGTGCTATAAAAAGGCAGACGAGTCGCTGGCCTCGTCGCCTTAACGCCATTCTCACTCAGGCCACCTGCTTATAGTCTTGCGACTGATTGCAGGTTTAAATACTAAAAAAAAAAAAAGTTGGAGCCTTACATTGAGTTCCGCCACGCATCACGCAATGCTTCCAAAATTCGGCGGGAAATGGGGGGCGGAATGTTTTAACACTAGGTTCCCTCTGTCTACCTGTCAAGTGAGGGATACAGCATGATGAAAAATAAAGATTTTTTTGGCAACCAGTACTTATAAACGAGTATAATAATATAGATTAAGATAAGGATCTGAAAGGAATCTCATCTCAAGTGGAAGAACGATCATTCGTGTGGGGCAGTCGGAAATGCGCAAAGTGCGCTATTAGCGAGGCAATGGAGGTTTTACCTCCATCCATTTTACTAGGAAATTGTTTACTCCATATATGTATTATTCTTAACCGACTTCTTTAAAAGGAGGAGGTTCTACATTCTGGATGAACCTATTTTGATGATCCTTTTTTATTTCAAAGCTGATGCTTTGGTCTAACTTTAACAATGCCATCCATGACAAAATCATATAAGTCTTAAATTTGCATTAAATATGTACGCGATAATTTAAATAAACTTTTTAACTTACTGTTTGAAGTCGGTTTGTAAAAAAAACATTTGATTTTAGCTTTATTCTAATTTTTATAAGTATTGCAATAATATGATTTCGCTTATGAGTTAGTGGCCTATTTGATTTATAATATTATTTCAATTCTAAATTTCATTTCCTGTACTTATCAAAATGTCGGTTTCTAAAACAAGAGGGATTGATAAAAATTCAACAAACTTTAAAAATTGTTTTTTCTTCGTTTTTAACGCTGAAATTCTTGACAAGTACCTGAAATAATTAAAATACTTGATTAACAAAGTTGTATTTAATTAAGAAAGTTTTTTTTAATTTAATTCACAATGGAATCACATTCTTGTGTTGACTCTATATAATTATATTTTTATAGTTTTATTCGATGTTTCAATTAGTTCAGATATTTTTATATTATTAACGATTGTATAAAACCAGTAACGTTGTTCATTTAAATATATTTAAATATTTTTTTATGTTATATAACATCAATTAATTGGTTAACATTTAGGTATCTTAAAAAAAGTAAGTTTAGGACATTTGAGGAATAGAACGTCCTTTTATTTTAAAATCTTAGGCTTTGCCTTGATAATTAACGTTATAAGCTATATTATCGACAAGAATTACACTTTTATAGATATAAAATAATAAAAAACTTACAAATTTCTAGTAGAATAAATTAGACAAAATTACACAAGCCGAGTTCCCGTTCAAACATCAAACAAAACTACATCGACCTGATTTCTATTGTCACAGCTGCGTAGTCTAGAAATTGCTGGTAAGGCTCTATTTGCAACAATTCTAGTTATCTAAGTGCTCTATAATTTTGAAATTATTATAAAATATATTTAAATTGTATAAATTAGAAATTGTAAATTATTAATTGTATAAAAAATATACTTATCGTAATAAAACAAATAATGCTTGTATTTTAAAAAATGTATTAACAATATGTATGCGGGTTAAAGAGTGAACTAAAAGAAAACACCATATAAATCTCGCGAAGCGTAAAACATTAGTATCATTGTTACTATATCCGTATAATATACAGTCGAAACTCGATTAACCGGACTAATTGTTGTCGTTAGTCATCCGGATAATCGAAAATCAGGATAATCGAATGTTTAAAGAAAAGCTGTTTTTGTGTAGCATAGCAGTTTATATGTAGCACCAAATTGTTATATGTCTATTAAAAACCATATGTTCATATCAACGAAAATCAATTTTTATTAAGAAATTATTAACATTTGCCAATCGTTCGGATCGCCAACAACAACAAACAACATTTTTCAACATAATTACGATTTATACATATATAAATTACGCACACATTTACGTAGTTAGTTGTATAAAATAATTATCGCGGTTGATAATCCGGATAATCGCGAATCCGTATAACTGATAATCCGGATAATCGAGTGTCTACTGTAGTGCATAGCAGTACTACATTAAAGGATTTGGTAAATAATGAAGTCATTAGTTACAGGAGTCCATGGTGTCAAAACGTCCCGCGAAGTGACAAATTATAACATTGTCTTGTCTAACATTGCTATATGCATGTTCGTGGGATCGATGTTGTCGAATCCGCAATATCAATCAATGGATTTCAACAATCACTGCCAGAACGAACATTTATCATAGAATTATCTCCATAATATAGGTAGCTAGTTAAATTTAATTTATAATTAACGTAACGTAACGGTAACGCAGTGTTAAGACACTCCGTTTCCCATTTTCCGCTGAATTCTGGGTGCAATTAATTAAGTGGCGGTTCTCAAATTTTACGGTTGCATAAAAAATTAAGTATAGAATAAGTTTAGTTGCAGACAATAAACAATTGGGACTTTTAAAAGTTATGTGTCCAAATTATAGTTTTATTTAAAGGATTTGGAATTTGTCCAGAAATAAAGAGTTCTGGTTTGTGTTATTTTAAAGAATGAAATTCTTATAGTAGTGACAGTGGGTTCTATAAAACAGGACAGCTTGTGGGTTCGATTCCCATTCGAGGAAATTAAATGTTTAATATTTTACTTTCTTTGCTCTCGCTTTGGTAAAGATGCAACTTACAACGCCTCGAGAATTTGGTGGAGAGTGAGGTTCGACAGTATCTTAATGGTAACGGAGTGTCTTAATGCTATTTTCCCAAGTTCTCTCTGCTACTCTGCTATGAAACTAAATTAAATATAAAAGTACTTATATGAAATATCACAATTTATTTCTTGTAATATTGTGAATTTTACACAGTTGAATGAATTTGAGGAATGCTTATATCTATGTTTTTATCTAAATTTTCACTCATGCCTACTATGGAATCGCGGCTATCGTCGGTTGTTTATCTTAACTAAAAGATAGACATAGATATATTTATACGTAGATACTGTACATATATAATAATAATAATAATAATAATGTAATTTTTTTTTATTAATCATAACCAACTAGTATAGAACGAATGACTAAAAATATATAAAAGTCGTCATAGCAAGGGCACAAGCGTGTGATTCAATCGCGTTGTGGGTTCGATTACCAATCGAGAAAATGAATTATTATTTATTAATATTTTCATTTCGTCGTTCTGTTACCAAGGCGAAAGCGCAGCGTTAAGTTCTGCCTCTCAAGACGCAATTCCTGTAAAATTAGGCGGAAAGTGGAGAACGGAGTGCCTTAATACTCCCTCTACCTATCCTACTACAAGCGGGATAGAGCGTGAATCTGAAAAAAAAAAAATATTAATAATTATCTCTGAATTTAAATAAACCTCATTATAAGATTTTGACATTAATGATAAAAAACAAAATTTGGGTCTGACAGTTACAAAGGTGTGCCATTGAGCTAATAAGCCAACAAAATTCCTAATTCCAATCACGGCTATACCGGAACTGTTTTAATAAATAAAAACCTATTGGAATTCCAGAAAGGGTTCCTTTGGGATTTTAATGGAATTTACGGTTGGAGTTTAATTCTTCACGTGCGTATCATTGTCATGAAGGAATCCTTTGTCAGTAAAGGCCACAATCAGGTCTCTTAACCGTGATTTATGGTGACCCGGCGCCCGTTGACCCTTCGTAATACTTGTTCTTAGGCACGTTGTGAAATGAACGTGCTCTTTTGAATATTGTAATTTGTTCTAATGATGTGGACGTGAGTGGGTTGAGTGGGAAAGACCCTGGTTATTGCTGGGATTAATGCCAGGAAGAAGAAGAAGAAGATGTGAACGTAAACGTTTTTTCAGCTTCACTCTGTATCCTGCACACAGCAGGATAGGCAGAGGGAATCCCCAAACCAAACCAAAGTGAAGAAAAGAAAATATTCAATATTTCCTCGAGTAAGGATCGAACCCACAACCAGTCGCGTTTATAGTCACATATTTGTGGCCCTGCGCCACGACTGGCCCCAAATTTTTCAAATTCTAGAGTTTAGATTTAATTTGTTTATACTCTTAATATATTCTACTTGAATCTTAGGTGAATGGGGACAGTATCTAACTGGGAAAGCGTTAGATGAAAATACTTCCTGAAGTATTTTCATTACCCTACTCTGGTAAGGCAAATGCGACTTTGAGTTTGGGCGGAAAATGGACAGAGTGTCTCTACATACCTTGCTAATATATAAATCGTAAAGCTATAAATGTATATATAAATATTTTAACTTTAAGGTACATATCTACCGCCATTTGCGAGGTAGGAAAAGATAAAATACCGATTCCTATTTCCAGGATTTTTTTTTTTAAATGGATTTTATATGTAAACATTTCTATTTGCACTGACGCGTTCAAACCGTCCGTCCGTTCGTCCTTTCAAAAATTAATGGCTGTGGATAATTGATAAAGAAAATAAGAAAAATATTTTTAGTGTCTATTTATTATATAGCACTATTGCATTGTATTGGGAGGAGGTAACAGTAGTGCCTGGAATATAACTCATATAAAATTATTAAAATTGCAATTGCAAAATTTGATTCAAATTTGTTTTAGATTTCTTTTATATCTATATAATTTTGTTGATAAATAAATAAATATAAGAAAAAACATATTTAATATTATATTACTTGTAATTTTCTGAATGCGATAACCATTCTTAAATGTGGTCATTCGGTCGGCTTAAGGGAATTAGGCAGCGACAATGAAGGGAGTTTCTCGTCTAATGACCCGCGGGATTACCACTCCTTGGATAACGTTTCCTTGTAGACCAATGTATATTTATATATATATCTATAACATATATAGTATATACATATGAATCCATTAGGATAAGGAAGTCGAAGGAACCCGAAGCGGCGAAATATGTACGATACGTACTCGCCTAGTAACATAAAATGAATATCATGTTTAGTAAATGTATGTAATCATACTGTTTTTATTTCTGAGCTAAATGATAAAATATGTACTGTGACGTTTTTTGGGTAACGTTTTTAGATTAAATGTCTATTATTTATTAATTATAATTATTTTATAATGAATATTTTCATTTTTGAGGCCGTCATGGTGCAGGTTCTGATTGTTAGTGTGATGATTGTAGGTTCGATTCCCACTAGCAGATCGATTTAATTTTCATTTTCCAGATAAAAGATAAAAGAAAAGCGCGGCGTGGTTATAATCATTGGAGTAAATAAAATATATATAATTTTCCTTTAACTATGAGGCGCATTCATAAAAAAAAAGAAAAATATATATACATATTAACTTTTTTCTCCCATTCCCAGTATTTACACCTATATAAGTTCAAATAGTAAATAGTAAATGTCAGAAAAGTGAGCAAAAGCTGTAGTTATAATGGCGTGAAAAAATATATATTTTATGCTATATAAAATTATTCTAGCGTTATATTTGACACACCTTCGCGCGCGGTGAAAAATCACACGCGTCGTTGCACATCTGTTCAATGTGGGAATTTTATATTTATTTATGAAGTGGGAAAACTACGAGTGCCTTTATAGTTACTTGCAAAATTAATCTCATAAATTCATTTTGATTAAGCAAAATTGATCTATTTATATAAATAAAGGGCCAGTCTTGGCGCGGGAGCACAAGTAGGCTGTGGGCTGTAAACGCCACTGGTTGTGAGTTCGATCCCCACTCGGAGAAATTAAATAAAAGTAGTGAAAATAAAAGAGAAGACTAGAAATTTTAACAAGTCTGTCACTTTTATAATATTTATACTTTTGTATCAACTTGACTATATATATTTACTATATTTTTTATTCTTGACAAAGAAAAAATAATTTTAAGACATTCCGTTACCCAATCATCACGTATTTCGAAACACTACGAGTTTTCAAGAATTTCTGGTTATATAATCAGCAAATCGTAATATAATAGTAATATATAATTTATCAATAGATAGAGAATGCAAAATAGAAAAGTGCAATAACTCAGCTTTTTTCGAATTCAAATCTTAAGAGTCCATAGAAATAGAACACGTCCAAACTGGAGCGACATGGCCGCGAGCGACTGGCGCTCTCCGAGATGTGAAGTGCCGCCGGGGTAATGGCGCCCCCGCTGTTTACACTAAAATAAAAAGATGCTTGATGAGGCATGTTTATTATTTAAGTATGAATGCAAGTTTTTTTTTATGGTTTCAACTAGCTATTTGTTTCGCTTTTCTCGATGTGAAAGAAAGTTTTATTTCGATTTTTTGTTATATTTTTTTTCAGCTACACTCTGTTTCTCATATAGCAGGGCAGGTTAGGTCTTAAGACACTAAGCTTCCCACTTTCCATTTAGTTCTAGAGGTATTGCGTGTTGAATCGTGGAACTCAACCGCGCTTTCCTCGACATATAAGCGATGAAATGAAAACTTAAACATTAATCTTAAATTTTTATTTAAATTAAATATTTATTTTTTTCGAATGGGAGTCGAACCCACAAGCTGTCGCGTTAACAATCACACGCTGGTGTTGTTGCACCCCTGCGTTGCGACTAGCATCTGGTATATTTCTCGTGATAGGTTTTATGGTTTATAAGATATTTTCATGTTACTTTTAAGTAACGAGAACACTATAAAAAGAGTAGTAATAAAAATATTTATGTTATTTTTAAATGAACATTTAATTATGATTAAATGTGATATCAAAATAAATAAATTTTATGGCAACATTTTAAATAAATAACTCCTACCCACCGACCACGTATTTAGCAAATTAAATAAAATTGTTTCACAGTATAATTGATTTGGGGTAGGAAAACCTCATTGAAAATGCAAGCGACTGAAACCATTACGTAATGAAAGAGCTACTGGTCGTGTTGGAAAATAAATTGTGGTTTAATATTAAATTGATGAAAAAACACAAGGACACACTAGGTTCCCTCTGCCTACCCTGCTGTGTGCGGGATACAGCGTGAAGCTGATTTTCTTTTATGAAAATTGTCTTTTCACCTCAATTTTTATAAGAGCACCAATATTTATCATGCTTACAGACCTTCATTCATAAAGGTAGAGATAGAGAGGTAAAATCCAAAGGTAAGAGCCAATACACCTCTGATCTATGAAATCAAGAAATATTGATTTATTCATCAAATATGTATTGTTTACGTAATTACTAAAGTAGTCGCGGTTGAGGTTAAGGTCGTAGGGAAGGGGCACAAGTATGGGACTATAAACGCGACAAGTTGTGGGTTCGAGGAAATTAAATATTAAATATGTTATTTCTCCGCTTCGGTGTCGAGGTAAAGTGCGGTGTTGAGTTCCGCCACTCAACATAATGTATACAGAATTCGGCGAAAACTGAGTAACTGGTGTTGTAGCTCTAGGCTCGCTCTACCCATACTGCTATATGCTATATATAGCATGAACCTAAAAAAAATACAGTAGAAAATGCGCCCACATAGACAAATATATGGCCATATTCTGTGAATTAAATTACTGATACCACAATACGCTACAGTTGTACAAAAGAGGCTTAATTATGCCTCAGTAATAAGGGGCTTTTACCATACATACATTCATAAATACAATATGGCGAAATCTTGCTTCTAGTTTTAATAGATAGCGGGTAAGTTTCGTATTCTTACTATTGTCTGAAAGTCTTGTTAAAATAAATTAAATGTTGCAATATTTAACGATTCTTGTTGGAATATATTTAAATTTAATTGTTAGTTATTATACTTTTTTGTAGCTTTACTCTGTATTTCGCACGTAGCGGGGTAGGCAGAGGGAACCTAGGAACCTAGTGTATTCTGTCACATTTCTGTTTCAAAATAACCGTCGGATTGATAAGCCATTGCGTGTTGAGTGGTGGATTTTCTCCTTTATTTGTATTGTAAATTTTCATTTCGTGTCAAATTTCATAACTGTTTGTCCACGGAAAGATTCCTATAGATTTTAACTTTATCTCATAATAGAATAATCTCATTATTTGTTATATAACAATATTATTTAATAATAATTGCATTTGACAGGAAGTCCTATAAGAACGTAAAGCTTACTTATTCATTCCATTCACAAAGCCGTATTAAAGCGGAGAGGAAACGTTAACTACGCCTTTAGCTGGATCCTTTTCTGATACCTTCCGTAATGTAATATGTACATCCGTGTTTTAGTATGTAAATGTTATGGAAAGTTTTATTGTTTCTAAATAATAGTGTCCTCTAAAAAACTTTGAGTGTATGGCTATTTTTTACTTTCTTTCATCTTTATATCTTATTTAATAATGCGCTGTAGAGAGTGGAGAGAATAAAGTGATAATAATCTGGATTTAAATTATATTTTTTTCTATGCTCATCAATTATAAAATAATATGGCATATTACAAAGACAAATATAGTTTTTTTAATGTCTTAGATGAGTCGATTTTTTAATGTCTTTCAAACGCACTGAAAGTAAAAAAAATATAATTAAATAAATATATATTTCAATGATTGAAATGCAATTGTTATTAAATTATATTGTGTACCTACTGTAAACGCGACTGGTTGTGGGTTCGATCCCCACTCGAGGAAATTAAATATTTATTTAAATTTATATTTTCATTTCTTAGCTCTGGTGTCGAGGGAAAGCGCGGCGTTAAGTTCCGCCACTCTAACGCAATACCTTCAGAATTCGGCGGAAAGTGGTAAACGGAGCTGTTGTGTGTGGGATACAGCGTGAAGTTACTTTTTTTTAAAATATTGTTGTCAAAAGTCAATTTTCATCAATTTAATATTAAACTACAATTTATTTTCCAACACGACCAGTAGCACTTTCATTACCTAATGGTTTCAGTCGCTTGCATTTTCAATGAGGTTTTCCTACCCCAAATCAATTATACTGTGAAACAATTTTATTTAATTTGTTAAATACGTGGTCGGTGGGTAGGAATCATTTATTTAAAATGTTGCCATATAATTAATATGTTTTTATATCATATTTAATCATATTTAAATATTGATTTATAAATAATATATTATTGATAAAAATCACTTCGAGGGAGAAAAGTATTTGTTGTTGAATTTTATTGTTTTTTATATTTATAAGTTTTTTATTTGTATATTTATATTAATTTATTTATTACATTTTTACATTCAGTGCGGCTTGGTGCCGTAATCGAGTCTCAAGTAAATCGAATTTCAAATTTGTCAAAACTAATTTCAAACTTTGACGACTGTCATTTAGGGTTCTGTACTTCAAAAGTAAATTACGAAATATCTATAGGATCACAGAAAACTGAAGCTTCTAAAGCAACGCATGGCGGTAATTTTTGCTGCCCTAACTTATATTTTTAGTACAAATTTCTGCAGTAGTGGAGAAATAATAATTATTCTGATGAGGAATGAACCTGCGACAATAATTTATCATAACATCCTTAACAATTTATTAAAGATATACTTACAACAAACAAGAAACAATGACCAACTTACAAATAACAAAAAAAAACAGTTTCATAAGTTATTTTTTTATTTTCTTTTATGGTGTATTAAAATTATTGGAAGATATAAATATTATTAACGTTAGTGCCTGATCGAAATCTAGGCTCTATGTAACGTCACGTTCGCCTCTCCAATTTCACGTTGGTTCGGGTCATGAGACATCCAGACGATCGTATAACTAAAGCAATATCCATAAACTTAAAAATTTATGGAAAAAATCTTCCCTTTTATAGACCCAATGGGATTTACAGCATTGTTTTACATTTTAATGGAAGGTAATGTGTTCCGGTAGTCAGTAACTAAAATAAATGTGAATTCTATTAGATTTTTTTTTGCTAAGGAAACTTTGGACTTGGTTATTATCAGCTCGTTTAGGTATTATCATGAAATAATATTGAAAATTGAAATATTTTAGGACATGGATTATTCGATTTCTTAATATTTCGATTTTCCAAAAATACACAGACACTTTATGTTTGTTAAACTATTTAAACTTAAATTATATATCGTTTATTAATCCTAGAAACTTTGTATTTAAAGGTCTTCACTAATATTTCTTTGTTTTTGTAAAATTTTATCTTCAGAATATAGTTCTTTGTAATCGAACACAGTGTAATGTATTTTATACAAATTATAAAACAGAAATAATAACCTATATATCTATCTATATGTTAGGTTAATGACATCTTTTTAAAACCATTTCTTTAAATTAAAATTTGACTGAAATTAAAAATTTTACCGATCTTCACTATATCTACCTAAAGAATATTGTTAATAAATTAATTTTTAACAAAAAAAAACCGACTTCTAACAACGAACTAAAAAGTGAAAAATAATTATACAAAGATTTTATAATTTTGAAGTCGGTCCCAAGTAAAACAAACAGGCTTAGTAATTAGATATTGTAGTAAAGGTGTTGTAGCATTAGTTTGACACCGACTTCAAAATTATAAAATCTTTGTATAATTATTTTTCACTTTTTAGTTCGTTGTTAGAAGTCGGTTTTTTTTTGTTAAAAATTAATTTATTTCACGATTTTAAGTGATGGGTAGATCTTAAAATGATGCTTCTTAAACGAGTGGTGATGGTGGTGGTAGTGGTTCTCAACGAGTAGTTGTGATTGTCCTATGTAAAACTTCATTTAATTAGGTATTATTTTTGTGCAAAGTTACATTTTGGTATATTAACAAGAACATACATAAATTAATTTTTAACAAAAAAAGAAAAACCGACTTCTAACAACGAACTAAAAAGTGAAAAATAATTATACAGGGTGGAAGAAGCAGCGCTTCTTTTACTGAAACTGCATATAGGGTAAAATATTTCAAACCCAGAATTAAAAAAAATAATCAAGGTACCTCAACGGTTTGGACGTAGGATTTTTTTTTCATTTCACGATTTTTATCCATACCTGTATTTCGTGTGACGCACACATACGTAAGCGACGTTGCCGCTTTGACAGGTAAGTGTGTGCGTGCCTATGTTATACTTTACAAATGGCGTTTTATTTTAAAACGATAATTTTATTATTTATTTTGTTTGAAAAAAAAACTTTTTTATTTTTGAGAATTATTTTTTTTCCGAATTATATTAGGCTTTTATAGAGTAGTTAAAACTGTGGTTTCATTTAAAGTGGCGCTGACAATTCCACCCTGTATAAAGATTTTATAATTTTGAAGTCGGTGCCAAATTTAATTAATTACTAAGCCTGTTTGTTTTACTTTGCACCGACTTCAAAATTATAAAATCTTTATATAATTATTTTTCACTTTTTAGTTCGTTGTTAGAAGTCGGTTTTTCTTTTTTTGTTAAAAATTAATTTATTTTACGATTTTTAGTGATGGGTAGATCTTAAAATGATGCTTCTTGAACGAGTGATGATGGTGGTGGTAGTGGTTGTCAACGAGTGGTTGTGATTGTTCTTTGTAAAACTTCATTTAATTAGCTATTATTTTTGTGCAAAGTAACATTTTGGTATATTGACAAGAACATACATTAAAAGTATTCGGGCGAATTGGGAATCTCCCTTTTTCGAAGTTGGTTGAAAATGAGAACATCCTCTTTTTTGAGATTGTTTCAAAAGAAAATCTCACTTCTGACATCAATTTAAAAAGTTTTTGCTTGTAACTATTACAGTATAATCAATTTTTTACCAAGAAAACACAAACTTTCTCAATTTTCACCGGATTCCATAATCGGAACCTAACCAAACTTTCACCAAATTATCCTTGAAGTGTATCCTTTTAAATAA
>JAEBDU010013035.1:0-24305 GCA_016802625.1 Heliconius numata
TTCCATACAACGTGACATTGGCGAAATGAATTGTGCTCAACTGGCACGCTCGAAACGCCATATATCAAGAATTCAATTCAACAAAAAAAACATTAGATTACTCAACTTGCAATCTATTTTTATTTTTTTTTGTTTTGCTTTTTATAATTAAATTTAATATAGCATTTGGAACGTAAACATAAATAAAGACCAGAACAGAACAAAAAAAACTAAATATGAATAGGATTGTACAACAAAAATAGTTAAAGAATACTGAAACTTGTATAGTATTGGTCGAATCGGCATTTTTTGGCACAGCTCTAGTGGAATATAGCTTGACACGTAGACTATGCCTCAATCCCTGACGTTTAATGGTCGAGAAACTACGTTAGCAATTTTATGTGGCTCCCGGCTCCCATACTTTAGCTCCTGCTTGTCCCGGCTTAAGTTACGGCAGATATAAGATGCGCTTGTTGAATTTAAACTGTGCTGTATATTTTTATACACCCTATAGGTGCTTTAGTAGTTTGTTTGTAAATTATTGCTTATAGCTGTTAAAAGTTGCAATTAATAGTGTTTCTGATACCAGTCTTAGCAATGGCACATGGAGACTGTAAAAGGTACAGGTTATTATTCCCACTCGAGGAAATTAAATATTTAAAATTTTCGTTTTTTCGCTCTGGTATATATTTTCTTTTAACTGATAATGGTATAACATTACAAAAATGATCCAGGTTTTAGAAGCCGCAAGAAAGTCGCTAGTATATATTTATTAGGTAATTTATGGACATATTTTTTTATTTAATTTAGACCTTGGCTATATTTTAGAAAACATTTCATTTCTTCATTCGTAATAATTGACTTGAATCATTCGAGTTGGCAATTTTCTACGGTTTCCAGCTTCTAGTATAATGGTTACGGGAGATATAAGGCGCGCTTGTTGAATTTAAACAGTGCTCTATATTTTTAAACACGCTGTAGATGTTTTAGTACTAGTAACTTTGTACTAAATGGGTTTGTAAGAAAATTGTTGTTTATTGTTCGTTGAAATATTCTTTGTTGGTGCCGCTTGTTAATAAGTTATAGTTAGTAGGTTCGATTTCTAGTTACGAATACGGCACATTTTATATATATTTCTCTTCTTTACTTGTTCGATATATACATATTGGAGAATATTACTTCTAAAAATCAAATAAAACATATTTAATGTGAAAAAGTCATATAAATTATAAACCACCAATACAAAAACCATTTCATCCACTAACCTCTTAAATTACTTAAACCAAATAAACATAACCTTCGTATAAAAGGGCTGACCAAACCACAAATGTACCACAAAATTGTACAGAATTCGCGACCGCACCTACAATGGACGATGCAGTTAGTCCACGACTAAATCTCACTCAAATATCTCACTCAAATAGTTCACTCAAATAGTTCAGCCATGTAGGATAGGATAGGAGTATGTAGTAGGTACGGTTATCGTAATGAGTGACCGCTTGTGGAATGCGGTTGGGGTTTTGGGTGATTATTGTCGTTTTATATTTGAATAGCTCTATTTTGGGAGAGAAAAGTATTTTGTTTCTGTGTTTTTTAATTGTAAATCACTTACGATTTTACAGCTGGAAGGTGTCTAGATGATATAGATGGATATTGGAGTTTCGAAAAATCACTCTATTAGTGCTTTATACTTTTCTAAGGTCTTAACCTCTATATGCTAAATTTCAGCGTTCTACGCCGTACGTGTAATTTCGGCTATCTGGTGTGGTCAATCACTTAGTAACGAAATACTTTAGTATAGAAGTAATGATTTAAAATTTCATGTTCTGTTCTAGGATTATTTTTTCAGCTTGTGAAAAACATATAAAATTTCAAAGTAAAATTCTTATATTATAATAGACTTTTACATTATATAAGATGTGCCCCTCACATCTTTCTAGAAAAAGCATTTCTTGGAACATTTTATACGCTCTACGTAGAGCATACATTAATAAGTCATACTTGTCTAGAGGCTCTCTACTGCGTTTCCTTTTTCGTCTTATATTAAAGAAATTATTTTCAATAATAGAAGAACGCGAACTTTGATCTTGTAGGTTGATTATTTATAAAAAAATTAAATTATATCAGCTTCACGTTGTATCCCGCACGCTGCAGGGCAGAGGGAACCTAGTGTTAAGATACTCCGTTCCCCTTTTTCTGCCAAATTTTGAAGTCATTGCGTGTCGAGGGACGGAACTCAACGACTTGCCTCGATACCAGAACGAAGAAATAGAAATACAAAATTAAATAAACATATTTTCATTTATTCGAGTGGGAATCGAACTCACAACCAGTCGCGTTTACTGTTACATACTTATTCCACTGCGCCACGACTGGTCTTTTCGATTTTTATTAAATAAATTATACTCAATCATAGAATAAGGCTGTCTTAATGTTGTAGCTGGCTTTATTAAATAGTTGTTATTAACAACGACGTAACGTTAGCATGTAAGAAAGCTAATATTAAAATGTATTCTCTTAGAAAGTTTATTATTTAATAAATTTAATATTTTTCTAATCCTCTAGTTAGGATAATATGAAACGTTATTTAAAGAATTTGTTTTTAATCTGTGGAGCCTTGATTGGTTTTTTTGTATTATTTTTTTCATGTTTCTTATATTAATAGTTTACAGTTTCGTTATTTTGCTCGATCGAAGTTATTGCATGGCAATTAGACAGTTGGATATTTTTTTTAAATTATGTTATAGTGTAAATAGTATTCTTTAAATTAAAAAGTTTATATACATTCAGTCAAAACTCATTTATTTCGTATAAAGTGACAGAACTCTACTGTATTTATATGTAGAGTTATAGCTTAGAAGGCTTAGAAGGAAAATAAAATTTCATAACAAAATTTAATTAATAAATGAAAAAATCACCCAATAAAAAAAAACGATAACCAAAAAAATATATTCCCCCCCAAAAAAAAACCACTTAAAAAAGACAATAAACTTTCATAACTCAAATCAAATAATACCATCGTGTTCAAAAGGATTATAGAGTAAAACGAAACGAACAGACATGGCTTAAAGAAAAACTTTGTAAAAAAAATTAACCAAATGCAAGATGAATGGAGGGTCTGACAGGTAACCAGCGAGCCTTTTTGTTACCCACTTTTACAGGGCGCTTAATCAATTACAAAAACAGGACTATACTGTAAAAGGAAAATTTACTTTCTTTTGCCAAGATATAAGGTAATTAGTGGAGAAATTGTTATTTGATGGGATATTATTTTATTTTTATTTTTCGAGGCCAGTCACGGCGCTGGGGCTATGTGGCAGGTTGTGGGTTCGATTCCTACTCGGAGAAATGAAATATTTCTTGTTTTGATTATTCGCTCCGGTGCTCAAGCAAGGCGCGGCGTTGATTGGGCAACAGAAGTGTCTTAATGGAAGCAGAGTATTTTAACACTAGGTTCCCAGGGTCCTCTGCCTACCCTGCTATGTGCAGGACACAGCGTGAAGCAAAAAAAACATTATAAAGGGCTGTTGATTCGTGGCGCAGTAGGTGTCTGCTTGTAAGCTCAATGGTTGTGGGTTTAATATAATAAAAGTACAAAGAAAACATAAAAAAGTAATAATTTTAAACTAATAACGCGCTAACAAGTTCCTACTAATAAAGCTGTATATAATATTTTATATTGGCTTAGTTGTATATTACTAGCTGAGCAAAATACGATATTGTTAAAACTTTTTAAGGCATCTACTTCCCCTTGTTTGTTTTAGTTTTCATAAGAAACAAGATAATTTTCACTTTAAGTTGTAATATAGTTTCATTATTGCAACCACTTTTACTGGTTGCAGGCAACCTTATAACACAGAATTTTGTAATAGTATAGCAGAGGAAATGCTTATTATTATTAAAGCTGAAAAGTTTGTTTGGTTGCACGCGCTAATCTCAGGAAGTAGTGTTTCGTATTGGAAAATGATTTTTATATTGAATAGTCCATTTTGAGGCCGGCACCAGCAGGGCCAGCATATGACTGTAATTAGACGGTCGTGGACTCGATGCCCACTCAGGGTAATGTTATATTATTTATCAAGTTTCTTGTCTCTTAGAAGTAGTCTTCGCTCTGGTACCAAAACAAAAGCGCGGCGTTTAGTTTCGCGACTCAACAAGCAATGCCTCGAAAATTCGGATTCGAAAGGTGAAGAACGGCGTGCCTTAAGTCTAGGTTCCCCTTAGTTCCCCACCTCTACCTACCCTGTTATATGCGTGGTACAGCGCAAAGCTTAAAAAAATAGTCCATTAATTAAGGAAGTCTATAGATTATATTACCATACTATATGGATGACTATAGACCAGAGTTGGGAATTTAAAACATGTATTGTGCCATACACAATTAAAAATAAAATATTTTCAATTGAGAACGGAAATAAGAAATAGTAAATAATATGAATTTTTGATAAAATTAAAATCTCATTTTACATTTTAATCTCATAAATTTCCAATCTGAATAATAAAGGACATAATTATCGTCCAATTATACAATATTGACAGCCACAAGCTACATACAACTGAAAGTTGCGTGACTTTAACCAGTTAGGTATTGTACGACAGAAATGAATAAATAAGGCAGACTTACGGTGGGAATTGTAAAAACATATTGTATTTAGATTTACTGTATTTTAATTGTTATATTACTGTAATGAGTTTTAATGTACTGATAACATAAATTTTACTCAAATATTTTATAATTTTTTAATTGTTTATTTGCACACTCTACTTTTTGAATATGTTTTTCTCGTATAGCAGAGTTAAGTCACTTTTACGCGTAGAGGGAACTCTGTTGTTAAGTTTCTTTGCTTCTCACTCACAGCCCCATTTTCAAATTGCGAAGAAGAACATTATCCATCAGATCAAGATTTTTTTTTTTATATAAGGAACCTATTGTTAAGACATTCTATTCCCCACTTTCCACACATTCTGGATACATTGCGTGTTCAATGGTAAAACTCCACGCCGTGCTCTGCCGCGTAATCAGAGCGAGGAAATGCAAATATTAAATATTTCATTTCCTTGAATGGAAATCGAACCCATACCCTGCGGTTACAGTTGTACACTTGTGCCTCTACATCAAGACTACCTTCATTAATATATCACGCCAATCTTTGCCCCGACAAGGAATCGAATCCACAATTACTGTTAGACTGAGATTCCTCTACAAACTAAATCAAAATATTTTTTAAACATACTGTCTCACGTCTACGTTATACCAATCGGCTGGTACGGCCAGCACTTTTGTACTATATCTATGAAAAGCTTAAATTTCTATAGGAATATTTGACATGGGGCGAACATTGCTGCGCTACTGAATTTTATTTAGGGCCTCGACTGTGGTGGCGACGCTATTTGATAAATGATCGTAAAATGTATAGTATATTCGTACTTTGATATAATGGCTACCGTTTAAATCGTTAATAATTATAATAATAGGGTGCTTATTGTGAATTTTCAGTTATTATTATGTTTTAAAGTGAAATATTAGGTGTAGATATGAAGTCATGTGGAAATTTGATATAAAAAAGAAGGCTTCACTTTTTTTTCTACATAGCAGGTTAAACAAACGAAACTTTGTGTTAATACACTCCGTTCCCCACTTTCCACACATTATTTTTAGTATGTTTTTTTTCATGAAGTGTAGTTAGAGAAAACCTGGGAACCTCGTGTGCTCTGTGCCGCTGTGCTACAGCATCCTCAGCTTAATAAACATTTACCCTAACTAGATTTGAAGTTAGAACTCTTCTACTGACTATTCTTTCCAAAGCTATTACATAAATCATATATATCAACATAAAAATAATATATAGGCCTATAAACATATAATTTTTCAATAAACAAACATTCGTCTATAACAGTTTTATTGCGTTCACCGGTTAACGATAGCATTTCCACGTGGCCCCATTTTATTTATGACTTGGAATAGCGTCGCGTATATTAATATATTCACAGGAAAATAGAGTTTCGGTAAAATGGTGAATAAATTATTATTATATAGTAGGCTGCTATAGTAGACTAGCTTCACGCTGTATCCCATATGTAGGCAAAGGGAACCTGTTGTTAATATATTTGGTTCCCCACATACATTTAGCAGAACTCGATGTCGCGTTTTTTCTACCAGATTAAGAAAATGGAGATATTATAGTAACGGTAAATATAAATAAATGGTAATACTATTAACGAAACCCTTATCGGATGGAATGTTTGTATTAATATAATGCTTTAGTTTTTCATAGCAAAATAATCTTCATATAATGCTAATATTATGTGTTTTTTTTCAGCTTCACGATGTACCCTGCCTATAGCAGGATAAGCAGAGGGAACCTAGTGTTAACGCACTCCGATCGCCAAATTTTCGATGTTTAGCGTGATAATTGGCGGAACTCAACGCCGCGCTTTGCCTTGTTACTTGTTCATTCTTCCGAGTTGGAATCAATGGCCTGAAAAGACGGTCTCCAATATTATGTGTTAGCTAGTAAACTAAGTGGCATGTAAGAGAGTCTCGATTAACATTTATAATGTGATTGACATTAATCCTTATCCCTACTTAATACTCATGTAAATAAGACATTACACAGGAAATGTATGCAAGTGAAGCGCTCTCTGCATACATGGCATGGAATCATACTAAGCTTAATTTGTTTACATTGGAGAACATCTATAATATAAATAAAAATTAGTCAAGTGCGAGTCGAATTTGCTCATCGAGGGTTCCGTACTAATTTCATGATTGTATGTCAACAAAAAGTACAACTTTTAAGAGTTGGCAATTTTACTTCAACTGGTACATTTTGTGTGAAATTTATTACAAAAAATATACTAATTCAATATTTTCGTTTTTCACATAGTCTCCAGTACTTTTACAGTAAGTTCTCACTTCTTGCCAAAATTTATAATAGTAGATATACGAAAAATACTATACAGGTTCTGATTTAGCGGCAATTTACATATTACACGGCAAAAACATAAATGCTTGAATCTTTTTATTACATTAACTTAGAAGCTTAATTTTTCGGTGCATCTAGGGAGTATAGACGTAGACAATTAATATCAATTTCAGCTTGATACTTCCACATACAAAATGATCTTTTAAAGTGGGAAATCCTAAAAAACACAATAACCGTTACCGTATTCTGGAACAAGTGAAACAAATAAATATATAATATAATATAAAAAAAATAAAAAAAACAGAGGCACAAAATGTGACTGTAAAACCGACTGTTTGTGGGTTCGATCCCCACCCGATAAGATGAAATATTTATTAAAATGTATAATTCCATTTCCAGAATTCGGCAGAAAGTGGGGAACGGGGTGTCTTAACACTAGGTTCCCTCTGCCTACTCTGCTGTGTACAACATACGCTGAACGTGAATGAGGCTAACATTTGTATAAATATAAGCTGACTGGCTATATACAGGGTGGAATTGTCAACGCCACTTTAAATGAAACCACAGTTTTAACTACTCTATAAAAGCCTAATATAATTCGGAAAAAAAATAATTCTCAAAAATGAAAAAGTTTTTTTTTCAAACAAAATAAATAATAAAATTATCGTTTTAAAATAAAACGCCATTTGTAAAGTATAACATAGGCACGCACACACTTACCTGTCAAAGCGGCAACGTCGCATACGTATGTGTGCGTGACACGAAATACAGGTATGGATAAAAATCGTGAAATGAAAAAAAAATCCTACGTCCAAACCGTTGAGGTACCTTGATTATTTTTTTTAATTCTGGGTTTGAAATATATTACCCTATATGCAGTTTCAGTAAAAGAAGCGCTGCCTCTTCCACCCTGTATACATATAATATAAACACACTATAATATCCGTATTCATCCATGTTTACTTACTAAAATAGAAATATACGTTCAACCTAGAATGCTTGTTAACCACTCTAACGATCATTCGACGTCATATAATGCAGCCGTGGATAATACCCTAGGCGTTAATAGCTTCACATATTGTGAGTTCATGTTGTATTTACATTCATTAACTAAAGTAAACTGTGTCATAATATTTGTATATACGTTATAGTTGTGTCATCCGTGGCTTAGTGGAAGTATGTACGGATTTGCCTTGTGAAAGTTTCAGATCAAATTTGCCTTAAATTTTAAAGTTTTATAGACGTGTCAAGCAGATAAATATTTAACAAAGTGATTCTATGAAGGTTCCGTTTTTACTTTTAATAAGTGGGGAACCCTAAAATCATAGATACGTCACTAGTCATCCAATATCCTCAGAAATATTTTTTTTTTTTTTTTTTTTGGGTTAATTAACAAAGTTTCACACGCATAAATTAATAATTAATATGTCAAATTTACAGGTAGTTCAGTAAATAATTCATATTGGAACGAAATCTGCTCACATATAGAGCGGAAGTCATTAAAATTGATAACGAGATATTTTTAAACATTATTATTATTTCCACACATTTGTTGACGTTATCTTATAATTATTTTCTCATTTACTCTCATTTACTCTCAATAGAATTTTCAAGCGGTAGAACTCATTTTATTTCCCCCGAGTAAGAACTGAAGCCACTACCACCGCGTTTACCGTCTGTACCTACTATAATGGTAACGATAGTTAAATAAAACAAACATAACACTAATTTATATTCACAATAACATAAAGCTGTAATTTCAACTCATCTAGAAATTCATTTCTCAAAAGAGCAGACAGGTAAGCGGATTTACCTAATGTTTTAAGGTAAACTAAGACCGAGACTAATTACGCAAACACTAATTAAAGGAATAAAATTCATACAATTTATGTTTATATAATATATAAATAGTATTCCTGCGGCTGACACTGAATGGCACGACGTCTAACCGAGGTAAACGTAAGCACGACAAAATCTGCTTGCTGACTTCTTTAAAGTATGGGTTTAAAGTATGAGATTTGAGCGTTTTGGTTAAAAATATTGATAATAAATTTCACTGTTATTACCAGAGGGAAGAAATAGAAATTACTTATTTCCTCGACTACGAATCGAATCCGCAACCATAATATTTACAGTAAAATCAGATACAGTAAGATGGCCCCAGATTTCTGTTTTACTTAATTTTTTTTTTGTTTTTAGCATCGCTGTCCACAGCCTTTATAATTATAAAATGTTTTAAATACAGTTAAATTAAATGGAAAATTAAGTCAGATTAGATTTTACCACATAGCACGTAATGCTAGAGACAGTTGGTTGGTGCAGGCGGAAATTGGCGATCTGAGTGATATGTCATTAGATTCAGATTGTATACCTATTAAATTATGAGGAAGGATGCTAGAAGATATAACAAAGATACATATAAATGAGGACGTTATGGTGCAGTAGCATAGCGTGCGATTGTAAACGCGGTGGTTGTGGTTCTGATTCAATTCTCTAGTAAGAAAACACAACGCAGCGTTGAGTTCCGCCACTCAATACGCAATATCTCTAAAATTGAGCGGAAACTAAAGCGAACGGTGTTTTCTAACATGAGGTTCACGGTGCTTTTATACAAACATACTTACAAAAAAAAAATCTTATACATTACCCAAAATACACATTCAAATCCTCTGCTTTAAATCTTTCCATTTTTTTATAAACTAAAAACTTTTAAACCTACATTAAAACTCTTGGACCATACATTATTAAACTAAAGGAAAAAAAAGTTCGCGTGAGTACCGTCATTAATTTGCTGCGTGAAAAGAAGCGAGCGACGAGTTCAGCGAAGGTTCTTTGGATTGTAATGGATAGGCTCAGTACAAGAATTATGGGGTTACTTCAATAGCTTTACATAACTTTTGAAGGCCGCACGCAAATTTTATACTTTTTAGATATTTTTAAATTTTATGTAGGTAAGTAATCAGAAACTAGTGTTAAGACACTCCGTTTGTCTATTTTGTGCCTTAATTCGAGATAATACATTAGGTAACGCAATTCAACGCCGCTTTTTGTCATACGAGAGCAAAGATGTGAAAATATTTTAAACAAACATTTTCCCTAGAGCGGAACCCAAATCCACTATCATGGTGATTACTCTGACGCTGTTTTACTGTGCCTCTATGATGTATTCGCCAAAGCGCGACGTTAAAATTGGTGAAAATGGAGAACGGAGACTACATTCGGTTCCCTCTGCCTACCCTGCTATATGCGAGATACAGCGTGAAGCTGAAAAAAGGGATAAATCTAATGTAATAAATTATAAAGAAAATTTATAAAAAAAATGCAAGTAGAAAATTGCATCTTCACTAAAAGCTTGGCAGACGCCCGCCTGCCTCTGGGATATAACTCAAAACAATGCAATCGTGAACTTGGCACGTTATGTTATTACCGTATTCGTTACTTGACAAACATCTTGGTGATTCTGGAAACTTTTGGAGGGTAAAATATGATTTTGAATACTACTTTGTAGTAGGTTTGATTCTTTTAAATATTATTAAAACATGATTACGTTCCAGAGTAAATGATTATTTCTTCACTCTGATGACGAGGCAAAACGCAGTGTTTTCGCGCGAATTTTTATGATAATCTTAAACTACTGAGACCGTTATAGCATAGTAGGATAAGGGTGTAAACGCGGTGGTTGTAAGTTCCACTCTCACTCGGAGAAATGAAATATTTAATATTACCGCTCTGATGACAAAACATATTCAGCGGAAAGTAGGGAACAGAAGTGTCCTAATGGGAACGAAGTGCCTATATAGCGTGAAACTAAAAAACAAACAACAAATTCCTAAATAGGTTATTCTATTCTCATCACTTGTCAGATATCTCAAACAATGCGATCTGAGCCTGGCATGCTGGTGCTTGCATGTGTAGGCATCGACGGTGACGTCTATTGCACTTGTCATATACTCGTAATTGCATTAAGACTATTCAATTGAGTCTACACTGAAATATAATAGTTGCAGCCCCCAACTTTGCTTACGTGGACTAAATATCAGAGTTTTCTCCACTGTAGGACACTTCTTCTCCCAGGACAGTTCTTCATGCGAAATTTTGACTTTTACTCATATATCATATCCTCCTTGATAAATCTGATATTTATAAAAAAAAAAATTAAAAAAAAAACAGCTTCACACTGTATCCCACATATAGCGGAATAGGCAGAGGGAACATAGTGTTAAGACACTCTCTCACTTTTTCCCACTTTCCGCCGAATTTTTCCGGCATTGCGTATAGAGAGGCCTAACTCAACGCCGAGCTTTTGCCTTAAGATGAGATTAGATATTTTTATAATAAACGAAAATAACAAAACAAATAATATTTAAATTTAAAATGAGACAAAAGCTTGTTATCTCTAAACATTTAAATTATTTCAGAGCAAATAGAGTGTGTCGCACGCACCGGGCGCCTTGCATTTGGTAGAACGCCAAGCCAGTGACAGTGGCAGCGAATATTAAATTAATGCATACTTGTATAGCACCATAAACGTTATTTACAGAGAAAGTTAATGGGATGAACTGTACTGAGCTTGTATGATAATATATTTTAGTTTTTTTTAGCTTCACGCTGTATCACGCACATGGCAGACAGAGAGAGGTAGTTTTGGACTCTTCGTTCCCATTAAGACACCTCTGTTTATCACTTATCGCCGAATTCTGGAAGCATTGCGTTTGAGGAAATATTTCGTATTTTCGTTATGTTTTGTAATATCTATCTGCATAAAGAGTATAGACTTACGCTAATTACTATTCTAAAGGAACAAAAGTGCCAAAAGGAACTTAGTGCTAAGACACTCCGTTTCTTTCCGTTGAATTTTGAGATGCAGCGTGATCAAGGCAAAGTGCAGTGTTGAGTATGAACTCAAAAATAATTCTAATATTCAATAATTTTCTACGACGGAATCAAACCCACAACCATCACGTCTACAGTCAACCAAAATTTTATATTTCCAATTTTATTATTTAAGAAAACCGATCTTATCAAAAAAAAAAATTTATTCGTATCGTCATCGCTTGAACTACTTATTTGTATACATATTTCTGTCGACTTGACCGATATTTCTTGCGGTAATGAGAACGAGCGTAAGCGTTAAGAACACTTTTCATTATTTTAATGAAACTCACAGCGGCAACTAAACTGAAACGAACGCTGCTAGAAATATTCTTTAAATATATACCTTAGGGTATAATGATTGCTATTTTAATCTATACTAATATTTTTAATTGAAAATAACTTTTTAAATTGTTATTTTATGCTAAGTTTTATCAAGAGTATTAGACAACGAGAGTACATCGACGTACCTCGACGAATGGCTTATTATTTTTTCAAGTTCAAGGAACTGACCCACACCCTAGTGTCAAAACACTCCGTTCATATTAAGATACTTCCGTTCTCCACTTTCCGCCATTCTGGAGGCATTTTGCAACTTAAAGCCACGCTTTGCTTCGTTCAAACTAATTTAAAAAAATATTTATGCAGAAAAAAAAATCTTTTTACTTTTTTGTTACCGGACGTGCTCTTAATTTGTGATGGATTTTGATTTATTCATGAAACATGTCGCGATCAATTGTGCACAGTTTTTAGTAACACGACTAGATTAAAGTTCTTATTACATTTTTTTTGACATAAGCGTCTAACTGTAAACCACGCTTGTGGTTCAATTTTCACTTGGTGAAAGAATTATTATATTACTAGCGACCCTCTTGCGGCTTCGCCCGCTTTTACTACTGGATTATTCATATAATGTACGTTTGCAAAGCACTTAAGATAATGTGAAAATTAATTAAACCCTGATGCAACCCGCATTTTCGTAGTTTCAATAAGGATTTTCCAATTGTTTTACACAGCAAGGATTTTTTAGTAGGTACCGTAATTTTAAATCTGTGCTACTAATCTTTTCAAGTACTTATTAAAATATATTTAAATGACTATTTTTAGATAGTTAAATGACTATTTTTAAACGGAAGAAATTATAAACAAAAACCTACCTACTAATAACTACTACAAAAAATATGAAACCAAATATATCGCGCTGAAATAATACATTCAACTCCAATTATCCAATACGTGCAAACGCATCTAAATCTTCGTTGCTATAGAGACAGGCGGGTTTTTTTTTTCGAGCTTGTGGTTGCTGATGAAAAGCAAGCACTATGTGGCTGCCTGTGAGGAAAATTAAGTAGAATGTATCGGCCGGGAATCGAACCCGGGCCGCCCGCGTGGCCGGCGAGCATTCTACCACTGAACCACCGATGCTTGTAAGCCAGGCGGGCGCGGCGGACACATGGCGAGTGGCGAGCCGTTTCGCAGCAAGGATTTTTTGATATTGTAACAACTTCTAAAGTACTTATTAAAATGAAAAACAGTAAAAGACAGTTTTGGTCTACATTAAATGGCCAACGTAACTAATATACTTATTTATATGCTGAGAGTAAGGGATAAGTAAAACTTGACTCGATACGGCTGATGTGTGAACGGCGTGATGTGTCAACAATTAAATGCGTTTTTCTCTAAAACTATTCGCAATTTCGAAATTGTTTAAAAGCAAATTTTATCTTCGTTTAACGTAGAAATTTAATAAAGTAATTTAAAGGATAAGGATTAATACCATTATGGAAAAATATCCCTCACAATAAAAAATATATTGAAATTACAATTTTTAGACAGAAATATGATCACTACACGTTATTCTTAAAAGATATGAATATGCCGCCGCTGACTTTTTTGTAGATCTTATTAAGAGGAACAATACTCCAGTACATTATTTTCATGTAGTACTTACCATTAAAGCAGCGCATGCGCGAAAGTGTCTCAACGGGTAGGACTTTAGACACATTTATCGTATTTATGTCCATTTATATTCTTATGTACAAATAATAAACTATATATAAACCTTCCCTGAGAAATATTCGACCTAATGGTGAAAACTGCAACAAAACTCCGTTGGGTGGTTTAGAAGAAGAAGAGTTAGAAAGTTCAGACAGACACAAAAAGCGACTTTGTTTTATAAGATATAGGATAGGATAGGATAGGATAGGAAAAAGCGGCCGGTTGAGTCCCGCCAATCCACACGCAATGTGGGTGAAACTTGAGTGAAGGCATATTTTAATATAAGGCTATTTTTGTAACAGTCTAGTACTATGTAATGTAGGCTATGTTTCTAAAATTTGTATTTATTGAAAAATACGGAAATTATTATTACTGTCAAATTAGTAACAAATTCAATATTATATACTTATTTACATTATTTGTCACAAAATAATTACAACAACTATAAGCTATACAAAATAAATAATAAACAATTTACTTGAAACAACCTAAGCTCTAAGTCAAATGAATAATTTTGAATATTTAAAAGCTTAACTGTTTTACAGTATAACAATTGCTTCGAACGCCCCAACTTGAGTAACTTGGTGTAAATTGTTTAATATTGTAATAATAAATTTTAAATTGTATTTGATTATTTCAGAACAAAGGAATTTCAATGTCAATATCTGTCAGTTCATACATTATTCTTAATACTTATAAAGTTTTTTTTTTTATTTTTTCCGCTAGATTACGATAGCAAGGTAGTAAGTTCAACCATTTAACAAGCATTATCTCGAAAATTGAGCAAAAAATATGGAAATTGTACTCTGTGGACGGCGGCAGCCTAGACACTCTGTTCTTCACGTTCTATCTAATTTTTGAAACATCACTTGTTGGATGGCATAACTCAACGCCACGGTTTGTCTCTACCAAAGCAGAGAAATAGACACTTCAATTATAATGGCATGACCAGGCAGACCCTGGTAATAGTCGGGAATAGCCAGGAAGAAGAAGAAGAAGAAGAATTTCATTGAGTGGAGAACTAGGATATATATTTAAGGTCCACTGACCACGATGGTGTAGACAACCTATATATGTAATACAGACATTAGTAATAATAAAAAAAAACAATATTCTCAGTAGGTTAATAACACATAAATATGATAAAAAGTAACATTCAAACATTCCTTATTACGTACTTAATTGTATCGCTGCTCCAGCGCTGGTGGCGCGTGGTACCATTTAGTGATAATATTTTACTCAGATATAAAAGAACTTGGCTATTCTTTTTGTTTTTTTTTTATTATTTAAATTTGAATTTGAATATTTACCCTGCCATTCAATACGCAATACAGAATTCGTCAGAAAGTGGGGAATGGAGTGTCTTAACACTAGGTCACCCTTAGGTTACCACCAGGTCTGCCTACCCTTCTGTGTGCGGGATACAGCGTGAAGCTGATTTATTTGATTTGATTTTATTTACCCTGATGTATTCGGGATACAGCATAGAGTTGTTTTTTTAAATAGCGTTAGGTAAGTCGTAACGAAGCTAAATGCAGAGGGAATGAAAATGGTTCGCAATTGTAATCGAACCTAAAACTATCATCCTTCCAAATAGACTGTACCGCTGGGCTACAAGGACCTCAAAACGCTGCAATAAATTACTTTAAAAGTACAGGTCTTACAATTAAAAAGCCGCAATGATCACTCATTCGATGCAATCATATATAATTACAGTATAACTCGTTAACTACTGAAGTCGACCGAGCGTGCATTTCGAATTTTATTTTATGGTCAAATGTACCTATGAAGTATGGGTACATTTGACCATAAAATTACTCATTTAAAACGTCTAATTATGGCTATAAAAATCATATAAAACGCTGTACGTTTCGACGTAGTGGGGTAATCTGAATATTTCAGTCTACCTAAGGGACAAATACTTCTTGATTCATGATTTTATGCATAATTTATATGGGCTCTGCAGTTTATGGGCTTGCAGAGTCATATTTTTTTATTATTTTATTATTAATTTATTCTTTTAATATTATAAATGTGAAAGTGTGTGATGAATGTTTGTTTCACTTTCATGCAATAACTACGTAATGGACTTAGATGAATCTTAGTTACCTTTTTTTTGATAATTTGTAGTAAAATGAATTACGAAAAATAAGCAAATGATTACAAAAGTCGCCATGGCTAGGTTCCCTCCGCCTACCATATGCGGGATACAGAGTGAAGCGAAGAAAATACAAAGAATTATATGAGATTTTTTCGTTTTCGTTTCGATTTGAGATTTTTTTTTCTATGAAGTTAATCATTGCAGTATTATGGGATAATTGGACTACAATACCAAATTAAATATCTCAGATATAAGAGCCCGCTTAAGCTTATTATAGCCAAATTATACAAATAGACCGAGATCCCAGTGCCCCCCGACCTACGTAATTTTAGCAAAGCTGAAATTTTGTCATAAATTGTATCCTATATGTTACTAACATAATTTTAAAGAATTAAAAAGTAAAAAAGTTCACATAATATAATTCTCCAAATAAATATTCATTACCTACTATTTAGATATAAAAAGATTGTCTCTTCCACCAACTAAAATACATCCTTGGAACGTCTTGCCGAAATTTCGGAGCAATATGAAATCTAATTGCGACTAAACATGCTAGCGTCGCTCAGATTTCTGTAATCGAGGTATAAACGATCATAATATTATACCTGGATAAGAATGTTAATGATTTCTCGTCTGTATTGATATTTTAAAAATAGTTTAAATGTGTTTGCTTGTTTGTTGTGGATAATCTCAGAAATTGCTTAACTGATTTAAGATGACGCCAAATTTCCCTCCGAATTCTCTAGCCATTGCATGTTGTAGTATAGTTGCAGTGGCGGAATTCAACACCGCGCTTTACCTGGTTACAAATGCGACAATTCAAATGTTAAATATTTCATTTCCTCGAGTGAAAATCGAACCCACAACCTGTCGTGTTTCCATTCACTAGTACCACTGCGCCACGACTGGCCTCACAATATATACTTATAAAAACAAATACAACAATAATTAACTAATTGAACTTAAATTTGTTTCATAATAATAATATTCTCTTCCAAATATAAACCTATATCACTAAACTAAAATAGCCTTAGGCTGCAAAACATATACATTATATGTGTATATAATTAACTAACATATTAAATATAATTATAATAATTATTAGTTAATACTCTAGCTAATTTAATGAAAACAATTGAGGCCCTAGTGGCGTAGTGGCTTAGTACGTAGACCTTAATCGCGACGGTTGTGAGTTCGTTATGGGAGTCTTTTTCCTCGCTCGCGAAATTCAAGCAGTGCCTCGAATATTAATAGTAATGGTGATGAGCGGAATGTCTTAACACTACGTTCCCCATATCTACCCTGCTACGATGGAAAAAGCGTGAAGCTGACATTTTTTTTTCTTATCTACATACAATGGGGGAATGATTTTTTTTATATTTTTTATTTCCTTGTTGTAAGTTCTTCTCGCTTTTTCAAAGCGCGGCGTTGAGTTCTACCACTTAACACGCATTGAGTCAAGAATTCGACGGAAAGTAGGGAACGGAATGTCATAATGGGGAACAAAATGTCTTAGCACTTGGTTTCCCATGTTCCTTCTGCCTACCCTACAAAAGTCAAGTACCAATATTAAGTTTAATAAGACGTCACGTTTGCGGCATTGATGCATCCTTTTACGATTCGACCATAAAAGTCCCTTCCTTATAGAAATGTATAGCAATAACTTTGGCAGATGTATTTTATATAGAAAATGTTATATTCTTTACGTGTACGCACAATAAAACCGAGTAAGTTAAGCAAGATTTGGATTGCGAGGGTAAGGGCGGTTGTCCATTCGTGACATTGGATATGCGGAATAAGATCTATAACGGAATTTATAACGGAATAACGGAATATTATTTATAAAGGAATATTATGTACATTATTGCTTCACAGTTCAAAATTCAAAGATTTCAAGTAAGAGTTAGATAGACAAACTATAATATTAGAATTCGTTAGAAGTTAGTGTATTTGAATTTTAAGAATGAATTCAATCCATTTCACACAAAAACGAGAGGTACAAAGAATAGAATGATGTATTATATATTTAATTATATCTCTATAAGATTATATATCAACAAATACCATTAATTAATATTACTTTTAAAAAAACCAGTAAACCACAAACTTACATAAACAGAAATCGTTTTACAATTTAGCAAAAATTTCAGAAAGCGAGTATTCAAATCGCAATAAACTAAAGGTACATACAAAACAAGAAAACTGAGCATTCCCGAGGACGTCCAAGTACTTGGCTATACAATATTTTTATTGCAATCCCAAACCGGCACCGACCTGCCCGTACTATATATAATAAAATATTTCAACCAACTTGGAAGGTATTATTACAGGGTTTACGTTCTGAGGCCCTCCTTTCTTTTCCGAATGTTTTCATTTCTTGATTTTTTGATATTGTATGAAATGCTAACTCGGCAATATAAATAAATAGAATAATATTTTCAGCATTCCCTAAAGCCTATTGAATCGGTAATACAATGCCTTTATAAAGTAAAGATTTATTTCGGTTTATTGTTGGTGGTTATGTACTCGTATATTTACTTATCTACCGTAAACAGCTTATGAGTAAGAGATTATTATTATTTATATTTTTTCATAAGTCATACATGAACGTTATAAAGTTTTGATAGTGACTTAAGTCTCTTTTTTAGGGATCCGAATGTCAGAAGGTAAAAACGGAAACTTTATAGATCCCTTTTTTGCTCATCTCTCCGTTTTTTATAATCGTTTATCTCGAGATCGTGCGAAGATATTAAGCTGAAATTAACATCAAATTCTGAAGTCTAAGATAAATTCTAATGGAGACCTCGGTGGGCCAGTCCGATTCGCACTTTACCGAGTTTTTTTTATAAAAGACTACATCTTAAAAAATAGAAAACGTAAATATTTGGATACAATTGTAAAAAAATTTGAAATATTGATATAGATTTTTTTAAACATATTCAAATATTTTATTAAAAAAAGCAATCTGATATTATTAAGCCAATATTGTACACTAGCGGCCCGCTCGCGGTTTCACCCGCGTGAACTATGTTATCATTAATTTCTGTCTCCATGACTACGTCCTAGTGACGTCTATGCAAAATTTGAGACTCCTAGCATCTGTAGTAACGAAGTTTCATACAAACTTTCGACCCCAAAAACAACCCCTTAGAAGTCGAATATTGTAAATTCCCGTCTTAGCGAGCACCTACGTCCTATAAGTAACTCCTATGCAAAATTTGAGATTCCTAGCACTTGTAGTTTCTGAGATTTCGTGATGAGTGAGTGACCTTTCGATTTTATATATATAGACTAGCGGCCCGCCCGCGACTTCGCCCGCGTGAACTACGTAATTATTAATTTCTATCTTCATGAGTACCTACGTCCTATAAGTGACGTCCACGCAAAATTTGAGACTCCTAGCATTTGTAGTAACGAAGTTTCATGCAAAGTTCCGACCCCAAAAACAACTCCTTAGAAATTGAATATTGCAAATTCCCGTCTTAGCGAGCACCTACGTCCTATAAGTAACTCCTATGTAAAATTTGAGATTCCTAGCACTTGTAGTTTCTGAGATTTCGTGATGAGTGAGTGACCTTTCGATTTTATATATATAGATAAAGGATTGTAGCAAAGAATATTTATATTAAATTTAATAGAAGCTTTGCTTTAATATTAAAAATAATGGTTTCTCAAAAGATTAATTTATTCGTAGTTAATTTATTTCGGCGTCCGAAAATATCTTTGTTCCTTACACAATTTGATCAAAGTAATCGATGTTTATATTCAATGAATCGGGTTATTCATCTTTTGGAAGGTCAAAGGGTGTAAAACTATTAATATCAAAAATAAAACCTTTTTAAAGAAAATGGACATATATAAATAATATCAATCTATTTATGTTATACCTGTAAAGAATATGGAATTCGGTCGAAATTTTGAAACTTAAATATGGGCAAAGGAGAATAAGAATCGAACCTACTGTTACTCAAAAGTCAATTTAACTCTATAAAAAACGATTATTTCATATTATAATAAACGGAATACAATTTTAAATTATTAAGGCAGTCTATACAACATAATATCTTCCATTTGACGGGTACCGTAACCCCAATCATTCAAATATTGAGTACTTGACAACTTAACAGAACGAAACCTGTAGCTATCAAAATTAGATAAAGGTTTACGTAATAATAAATGAATATGAAATGTGGAAAATGTATGTTTCTTTTTAATTTAATTTTACATGAAGTAAGAAAGAGAAAAGAAATGATGAGATTTTTAATTAATTGTCTAAGATGCCTTCGCGACTATATCACAGTTCTTTATGTGAAACGGTTGTGAGTTCTATTCTCACTCGAGGGAATTGTTATTAGAGGTTCCCTCAGTCTACCCTATTATATGCGGGATACAGAGAGAACCTTACAAAAAATATCTAAAATCAGTCTTCAACTATAAGCAGATTTGATGGGTATTATTAATTGGCATAACTCTCTCATTCTTCGTCACCTGGTTTTACGTGAGTTCAAATTGAGAAGTTATTAATAATGTTTTTTTTAATATATGACTTAAATCAAGAAAAGGGAGAACGATACCCAAAAATATATATAAAAAAACATGAAAATATTATTACGGCAAAAAAACACATATGTATAAAATCAAAAATTACCTACAAATCTGTACGAATCCTAACATTTTTCCATGAAAAGCAGAAATAATCTAGCTCTCTAATTGAAACGCCGTACAAACTTTATTAACTGGCCCAGTTTTAGTGCAATAAAGTTTCGAGCGCGTCTAATAAATATCACCATTCGCAATATGGGAAAGAAAGGCTATTCTAGCTTTGGCTTGAAACTGATTATGGACTGTAGAAATGGTAAAAAGACAATATATTTTTTAGGCCAGTCGTGGTGCAGAGTATGATTGTAAGCGCGACTGGTTGTGGGTTCGATCCCCACTCGAGGTAATTGAATATATATTTAGATTTATATTTTCATTTCTTCGCTTTGGTGTTGAGGCAAAGCGCGGTGTTGAGTTCCGCGATTCAACCCGCAATGCTGCCGGATTTTAGCGGAAAGTGGGGAACGGGATGTCTCAGCACTAGGTTCAGTCTGCCTACCTTGCTATGTGCGAGATGCAGCGTGAAGCCAATCACCAGATCAATAAATTAAAAATATTTAATATTTCATTTCCTCGAGTGGAAATTGAACCCACAACTACGTTTGTACTTTGTACCCTACGATTATCCTCTAATATTAATTAAAATCTTTTTAACACTTTTTACAATAACTTAAAATATTTAAAAATAAGTATATCTTACAAAATCTTATAAAGGCTTTGTCTCCACCAGCTCTAAGGTAAAGTATAATTTATCCACTATATCTATACACCGTACAAACACCTCTCGTTGACCGCAACAAGCGCTGTGTAAACTTTTAGTCTCGGCTCGAGCTTTTCTAAAGAGGATTGTTCAGAATTTGGAAGTAACAACCCTAATACCTTAAAATGTTCAGCTTATAGTGTTTTGTAATAAATTTATAGGAAAATCTTAATCAAATTAGTTAAATACAAAATAGATATAAAATATTGTATTAACTTTAAAATTAAAGACAATGTGAAGAGATCAATAATGAATTATAAGCCCAAATTTGAAAATAATAAGAACAAGTAAGTAAAATCTCCTTACGTGTAAGTACTAAGAAAAACAGCGTTAAGTTCCGCCAGTCAACACGCTAAGTCTCGAAAATTACGTGGAAAGTGGAAAATCTCTCAGCATATCTTATCATTTATGTAGGAAAAATGATAATAAAAAAAAATATAAGCTTATAATCCATCCATCCAATCGATGGGGTTTTTAACATAGGAGTAATATTTATGCTTAATTTAATCACTCATTATTTAATATATAAAATATAGAGTTTCATTTTAAAATTCCTAGAGATTTTAACCTTTAAAGTTTTAGAAATATTAACATTTAATATGTTAATTTATTTTCATATTAATAAAGGTTTGTTTCAATAATTTTCTACTAAAAATTGTTAGATCATTTAACGATTTAGAAGGGCTCTATCAAATCTCCTGTGTTTGTTTAGGATTTACAGAATATGCCCTGATTAAGGCCCTAGTGGCGCAGTGGTATAAGCGTACAACTGTAAACGCGTCGGTTGTAGGTTCAAGTTCCATTCGGGGAATAAAATATTTAATATTTTCATTTCTTCAGGTAAAGCGAAAAACGTTATATTCCTACCCTGCTATGTTCAAGATACAGTGTGAAGAACTTACTTTTTTGAATTTCCACTATGAAAAATAAAAATGTGATATCACTTCGCATATGCATAGCATATGCGAAGTGATATCACATTTATTACCTATTTTACACAAAATTTGAACCCGTAACGATCTCTAAACTTCTAAAACCACAGCATTTCTTGTTCTAATATAGATATATGTCAAACTAATATAGCTATTCATCATAAGATATACTTTATATGATAAAACTTTGCACGCCGACCTTCACGCAACCCCACCATGATCGATATCTAATTCGATTAACTGTCTTCACTTAAACTTTCCTAATTACTGGGAATAGCAACTTGACACTCTTAGATTAATTGTGCTCTCGGTTAGCTAATAATAATCATATTAGATTAAAAACCTTCGTGACTTAGTGGTACTGTTGATGGGATTAAAACTGTACATTTGTGGTTAAATCCTATAAAATAATAGCCTGAAAGGGGCAAAATTTGGCGAGCCTGACTCGCGCTTGACCAGTTTTTTTTCTGTTCTTAAATAAAAAAATAAACGTAACAACTGCACTATAACACTTAGGTAGGTAGGTTCATTTTTCGAGAAAGTCTATAGACCTGTACCTATTCTGTTACTTGCCATGAAACACACACAAATCTTAATTATTTGGTCCTATCACCATGCGGGCGAAGCCGCAGGCAAAATTTATTTTCCATACAAAATATTGACATTATAACATATTTATCTCCATCAAATATTAGAACAATGTATGTATAAACATATTGTTTGTTATATGAAAACCAAGAGGCATACATACGAGTATATACATTGATAAAGCTAACAAAATAAACAAAACTGGTACCGAGTGTGCCTACAATGCTTTTACTTCGAGAGCTTTTACGTATAAAAACAATTATAATATAAGTATAATATACTAATAAAAATATATTCATGTTACACTATTATTTTTTATTCTATTATCTTTTGTTAGTTATTTATTTTCATTTATTTTGGTAAGCGAAGAAAATTTTGTGGAAAATCAATAGTTGTATGAGATTTCAATGCTTTCAATAATTGTCAACCAAAACATGAAAATTTTTAAATCATAAATTTGTCTCTCATGAATTTGAACCATTAATTTTGTATATAATGAGATTTTAAGAAGAGAGAAGAGAAGAGAAGAGAAAAGATTAAGAGATTTTTTATTTTATTCATGTTTCAACACTTGGCTTAAAAACGACCCAAACATTTAATAATTTCATTTCCTCGCTCTAGAAAGAAATTGTAAAACGGAAGTATCTCAACGAAAACGAAATATCTTGACACTAGGTTCCCAAGTTCCTTCTGCCTACACTGCCATGTGGGAGATACAGCGTGAAGCAGAAAAAATAAAATTCTTATTTACCCATCACTTAATAAATCACAATCATAAATAACCACCATACAAAAAAAAACACCCTAATCTGTTCCCCAAAGTAACCCAAGTTAATCAAAATTATCTAAAGTAAGCGATATCTACAAAAACAAAATCATATTATAAGATTTCCCACCAAAGCCGAACACTCGACCACTCAATTGACCGAGTTTTTCCAATTTCCGCGCTGTTTCCGAAGATCAAATGTATATAATCTTTTCTTTGCGGAGATTTCAATTCTTAGATAAACAATTTATACGTTTTTATGATTCCGGTAGCTAATGGCCCGTGGTGGGGGGTAGTTTGTAAATGTATAACTTATGAAAATAATAAGGAGAAATAGGAAAAATTCTAATTTCGAAACTACAATCTTCGAGTATCTTATAATGGTGTTACAGATTTATTTTTAACTTTACACTGTATCTCGCACATAGCAGGGTAGGCAGTGGGAACCTAGTGCTAATATACTCCAATCCAGTTAAGATACCTTCGTCCCTGACTTTCCGAATTCTCGAGGCATTACGTTAAGTAGTGGATGTCAAAGACGCGCTTTGCTTCTTTAAGAGGAACTAAACTAAATATATTAAATATTTTATTCCCCCAAGTGGAAATCGATCCGACAACCATCACGTTTACAATTACACGCTTTTGCCCCTGCGTTAGGACAGGGCAACTCTCCACCTTTTAATGTAAGTTATATTCATTGATATAACTTAGATTCACACTCCCGTATATAGCGAGGTAGTTAAACTTTCTAATAGTGGATTTACTTTTTTAAAAATAAAATACT
>JAEBDU010013036.1:528-10529 GCA_016802625.1 Heliconius numata
ATGAATCTGGTGAGAAGTTTTCATTTTGTTTCGGCTCTGTTGCCGAAACAAAATGAAAACTTCTCACCAGATTCATCTAAGAACTGATCCATAGCTAGTTGAATGGAGTAAACATTCCACCATCGTTCAACCCGTTCATCGCTTGCCTTGGTATCCATACTAATGCAGCGCATTGCGATGTGGCCGCATTCACCACACGTGAAGCAAGTTGGAGTAATCACCTTCATATGCACACCAACTTCCTTAGACTGTAGAGATGAGGTAGTATCTGAAAACTCACAACGTAAATAAGAAATTGTTATTACAACCACTATTGCCACAAAAATCACTGGGTACGTGACCCTGCTTGTCACAGTTATAGCATCGCTGTGATAATTCTATTAGTGGCTTTTTCACTTCCATAGTCAGAGTAGTCTTCTCACCAATCGGGTGTCCTCTTTTTCTATATTCAAATTCAAAATACTCTTTATTCAAATAGAGAAGATAGAGATTATAAGCTCTTTTGAATCGTCACGTAGATATATTAACAAAAAGCTATAACCAGTTCGGAAGGCAGTTCTGCTGAAAAGAGCCGACAAGAAACTCAACAGTTGCTCCTTTCAAAGTCAATGGTATAATTTATTTATTACATTAGCTGGCAGCGCCCGGCATACGCAGATAAACACTCGTCTTCTCTTGGACCACCATTGAGTAATCGCCATAAATTGCAGCTGGATTCTCAACAGTTCAAATCTAGCTAAGAATAGATCTTTTAATTGTGGCCTTTTAATTCCGGGACAAAACTAGATTGAGGAAGCCAAGATGACGCCGATCCCTTGAGTGCCTGAGCATTATAAAAGGCTTGATCCCAGGTTTCACCTTTTACCAGTAAAACGGTGTCATCAGCAAAAGACACAATTTTCCAAAGTTTATAGGTAAATTAAATATTAAAATAGTGTTGGTCCCAATATACTTTCCTGTGGAATGCCATATTTGATAGGAAGGTTTATGCTAGTATATTCTTCTATTTTAGTGCATTGCATTATATCCGTAAGATAGCTTTCGAATAGTTTGTGTTCGTTACCCCTTACACCAATTTCACAGTCAATTTTTTTTAATGAATTTATAATTATTACGACTTCAATTTCATCAGTATCAAGTAAAACGAACGACAGTTTGATGTCATCTATTTGTGGTTTTCCACTGATATTAGGAGACTCTTTTTTTTATGTTCTCGGCAAGATTTCCACCAATGCTAACGAAATATTCATTAACTATATTTCAGTTGTCCTGCGGGGAACTTAAGTTCCGTATTAAGTCAGAAGCGATATTCTTATTGTCACGAATACTTAACTTATTTTTTAATACTTTCCAAAATTTCTTATTATTTGAGTTTGTTCTCACAATCTCGGATTTGTCAAATTCTCAAACATTATTTTTCTTAATGTTAGATACCAATGGCTCCCGTAAAATTTTGTTTCTGCATGTCAAAAATAAATTTTTTAATTTATTTATAATTTATAAAAACACATTTTTTTACAATTTTCACATCTTGTTTTTACACTCTTTTCTGTATTTTGTTCCTCATTCGTTGCTGGTAATCCCACTTCTGATGTAGAAGCATCAGAAGGGGCCTCAAAGCGGTCTTGGCTGTTACTATTCTTTTGTGGGCGTTGTAGCAACAGAGATGTTTAAATAAAAGTCACACTTATATTCTTCAATGTCTAATTACTCGTTTACAAAACAGTTTTACAATAAATCTCACAAGATTAACAAAAATACAATAGATTAGGAGCCAATAGGTTAATTGGTGAACATCTCACGCCATAGCTGTCAACTAATGACATCCGCTATTATTCGTGGCTACACCTACTACCCTATTCGGGGTTACCCGCTCCATTTTAAATATTATTCTAATATAATCCATTACATAAATCAATTAAAATCGAAATGTAATAATTGTGAAATTATAATTAAAACTAATACATAGCAACGCGCCGTCATATATATATTTAGTTTCTTATACCTTCACGCCCTATCCCGTGCATAGCAGGGTAGGCACAGGGAACTCGTTATTTAGACATTCCATTTTCTATTTTCCTCTCAACTTTTAAGACGTTTCCGTGTCAAAATTCTTTACCAGAGCGATCAAATAATAATAATTCATCACTTCCAAGTAAGAATTCAATACACAAACAAATAATTGAAAGTCAGACGCTGCACTACTGCGCCTCGCGACGAGTACGATGTAGGCAATCACAAGTGTCAGCACACGGCCGGTCCACGCGGAGTATTAAAAATGCAACGTGCAGAAACATCCATTTCTACGTGCAGGTGAGGCTGAGCTCGTACGCGGGGCGCGGGGCGGGGTGTAAGAGTGAGCGTGTTCCATTATTTGAAACAGGTAGCATAGCCTACACATATCACGTGACTGCCCTCTTGAGATTCGCGACTTCTCTGTATTTTGTACATTTGAAAATTAAGGAAAACGCGTTAAGTTTTTAAAGTTTATGTCCGATAAGCATGGGAAAGCTGCACTGGCTTCGAATGAATTATTTTAATATGATTTTATGGCTTTTTATCTGAAATAGCGATAAACCCGCGATAACACTCGATTTTATTGCAATCTATCAGTTATTCATAAGTTCATTACTATATTTTTTTAAATTATAAGTTTAAAAAAAATTTAATGTTGTAATTAAAATTTAAATATTGTGTAAAGAAAAAAATGATTTCACAAACAATTCATTTTGAAGTCGGTTCCAAGTAAAACAAACAGGCTTAATAATTTGATATCGTAATAAGGTTGTTATAGCATTATAATAAATATACGGGGAGTTTTGATAAATTTTAAATCTTATTATATGAACTAATATTTCGACACATTCTAAAATTCATAGTAAATTCATTCCGTTGGGCAGGTCAGGGACGGTCAGTCACAGCCGCCATCACCAGACAGCAGACACAATGTATTAAGTTTGCAACACATGGAAATATAAAATATTGCAAATTTTACTTTGGTCATAATTTAGTGCCGACGATTCCAACTCCAGGGTAAAAAATTTTCAGAACTGGGGGGGGGGGGGGGTCTTAACCCCTAGGTATCCCGTACTATGAGCGCGTTACAGCGTGAAGCTATAAAACAGAAATAAAAAACAAAAAGATAGAACCATCGCGTCGCGTGTTCAGTCATGCAAGTTTATAATGTCCCTTTATACATATACACGTACATTGAGTTTTACTATATACATAGATAGATATTATTGACTTTTCTAATAACTACCAACCGCTAAATAAATATAGTACAAGCCTGTCTGATACTCGTGTATTTATTTACGTATATTTGCACATGTACATGTACGAGTAGGTAATTCGGACGCAGCTATCGGCCGCCCCACGCCGACCACCGACGGGCGCTCTAGTTGCGGCCTGAGTTCCAAATTACTTACGTTGGGAAAACTAAAATACACTTAAATGTCAAATTTTCGTACTTTGTATTAGGTCAAGATCTCATCGCTTAAATCTGCAGGGATCTGTTTTCTTATATTAATCGCAATCACCTTTAATTACATTATTTTGTATTTCGTTTTTGGAGAAAATTTGCACTCATTTGTTTTTTATATGAATCGCACATCATTGGAAAGAAAATCGCATAAGGAATTGGAAAATTAAGGGTTGCCAGCTCTCAGTCTACCTATAAGCGGGATGCAGCGTGAGGCTATAGATACGTGAGTTACATATTTAAAGGGCATCATTAAAGTTCGATTGAATGGACTAACAAGTAGCTCTAAGCACCTACAAACATATTAGGAGCTAATATTAACAACTTCTTCATATTAGTTAATCAAAATTAATAATAAATCCTTCTTCTTATAACTTTGCTATATTATATTCGTAGGCACTTGTAAAGAAAAAAAATGCTTTATAATTTAATGTTTTTTTATTAATTTTACGCATTTATTCTATACATTTTAGTAATTATCAAAGTAACAACAAGATAAATTCGCTTTACATTCGGTGTGCCGGACGTGAACGAGGTGTTCAGTATGAACACGACGGCCTCAATACCGATTTCACATTCAAATTCAAATAAAAAATATTCTTTTTTCAAATAGACTACACACAAGCACTTGTGAGTCGTCGAATGAACATATGAACAAAAAACTACCACCGGTTCGGAAGGCAGTTCTGCTGAGAAGAGCCGGCAAGAAACTCATTAATACGAATATCACATTACTTGAAATAACAAAGAAGAAATAACAAAATATTTGTGTACAATGAATCACTAAAGTGGGCTCATGCGTGGTGGTGTGGCCTCCTGCGGGACGTTACAAATTGTATGTTGAAAAATCAGTACGAATTCTGCGTCTAATAAATAAAGTCGAGCTCTACGTAATACTCTACGGTATCGAGTAATGTATCGTTTATATATACACACGTATATGCACAGTGCCGGGTTTAGTACTACCGGCGCCCTAACGCCGCTACTGTATATGCATATCCAGTTTTAAAATCAAATCGGGAAGTTAATTCATTTGAGTTCAATATCTATTAATTATATTCGATATATCGAGCTCTAGATTCATTATATTATTTCCAATTGTAACAGGTATAAGAGATATAAGAGACATGCAACTGACCGAGCCACTTCCGACACATTTGCTGCTGCATGCGGGTGAGTACCTCCAGCGCTTAAAGCCTTTGATCGTCGGTAATCGACAATCCTCGCAGTAAAATGACCTTACATTGAGATTAGTTTGATACATGTGCATGTATGTCTGTTTGTTTGTATATGTAACTATATATATTTACATACCACAGTGCTGTACTGCGCCACGACGCGACTGTCAAATTCAACGTAATCAGGAAATCAAAAGATATAGAATTATTCGTAAGAATTCGTATCTGGTTTCCATTATCATCACACATAAAGCGGCGACTAATCTAATAATGTGTTCAGATTAATACTATTGCTGATTGTTCTGGGAAATTTGTTGGTACATAATTATTAGTTGTAATTTAGATAAAATACTTTAACAATATCTCTTCGTTTCAGAAAGGAACAAAACACAACAAGTATGTTAAATATTATAGCCCAAGATCCCAGGGCCCCAGATCTACGTGATTTTAGCAAAGCCAACTAAATGCCAACTAAATGTACATCTCTGTCTGGGAGGGTGATGGAGCCATCAGACTGGTCTGGGTGCTTATGAGGGATCTTGAAATAGTCCGTAAATATCGAGCGTTTCTGTAACTTAGGTACCTCTGACGTTGGCACTACTTTTATGTTAGTAAGTACGCCTACCGTCTTATATATTTGACTATTAATCCTTAAAATGTCAGCTTTGCTAAAATGACGTAGGTCCGTGGCCCTGGGATGATAAAATTTACTATGGAGTTATCATAAAATATATAAAAGTAATATAATTACGAGAAAAAATCATCAATCTCAATCTTTTCAAAATTTTATTTATGTTTAAACGGTGCGCCATACATTGCAAGGTAGGCAGAGGAAATCTGGCAATCTAGTGCTAACAGTTAAGACACTCCGCCCCCATTAAGACATTTCCATACCCACTTGCTGCCGAATTCTAGAGACGTTGTGTATTAAGTGGCGGAGTTCAACGACGCGTTTTGCCTCCACACCAGAGCGAGGAAATGAGACTATTAAATATTTCAATTTCCCAGATGAGAATCGAACCCTGCACCACGACCAGATACTAAATCAGATCGGTTTTGGATCGGAATTTCATTAACAGTATGTAAAAACGCGAAAATCAAAGAACTTATTATATAAACTTAATATTTTAAACTTGAGGCGTGACAAATAACATTTTCACCATAAAGGTAAAATTTATAAAAAGTAGAAACGAGCAGTGTCTGCAGGTAGTCACGTGACGGCGCGCCGTTACACTCTTCTGTTTCGTCGTTTAAGTGTGTGTTTTTAAGTGTGTTTCGTGTTTTTTAAGACGATTCGTTTCTTAAAACGGAGCTCGTTTAATAGATTTATTTGGGCATGTTTTGAAACACCCATTCGAGAGTTTGCGAGGTCCGGACTTGAGATAGAACAAAAAACCTTTATTTCGGGATCCTTGCTCCTTGTTTTACGTAATCGTTATGATGCTATTTACGTTAATTTTATAGTTTTTTTAGCTTCACGCGGTATCCTGCAACAAGGCAGGGTAGGCAGAGGTAACCTGGGAACGTAGTGCTAAGATACACATCTCTTATTAAGAACCGCTTCCCATTTCCCACTTTCTATCAATTTCTTGAGACATTGCGTGTTGAGTAGCGGTACTTAACGCCGCGCTTTGCCTCGTTACCAGAGCGAGGAAATGAAAATATTAAATATTTAGTTCCTTTCAGTCGATATCGAACCTAGAACCTGTCGCGTTTACAGTCGTTGAATTACTACATATGGAATGCTTCCACCCACCTTAAGACCTATTGTTGGATACAACTACACTAACTAGTAACAACCGCCATAGAACACATAGACCGTGGTCCCCGCCACTCCACCGCGGGTCTGAAGCGACTCGTCCATACGAGTGTAAGTAATTAGTAGGTACATAGCGCACTCTAACAGTCAGTGCAGCCTTAACAGAAATTAATTAGAATCGTTCCGCGGTTTCTCCATTCCCGAGTCGAGGTCGGAATGAGGCGAATTACATTTTCAGCTGTTATTATATTATAATATATATTTAAATAATTTCAAGTTCTTTTTGTTACCTATATTTTTTTAACCTTCACCAGAGACCCCCGTGGCACAGTGGTGAGGAAGTTGTATTTGCAATCGTTTAAATTTCGATTTCCCTAAAGAAACCACCCCTTAATTGCTTCGCCAGCCTAAATTCGGTCGCTTTGGCTGTTGAAATCGTAAAACATAAATTAAAATAAGAGGGCTCTTATCTTTTGATTGTGTTAATTTAGAAGGTCTATTTTCCAAGACTCCAAAAGTTCGTTGACCTGAATATTTGATATTAATTTCAGGGTACCTCCACGCATCTCGAGATAAATGGTCTTATAGGGTTCCTTTTTTTCTCTTGAAGTAAAAGGTCTGCAACAATTATAAAATGTTTTACTATATAAATCTATACTTTTATTATATTTGCGATGTATTTCTTATATAAATGATGTATGAGTGTAAGTTTCTGGCAAATGTGGCGGCGTGAAGTGAGCTCACAGCCCGAGAGTACATACTCGCTCGGATTGAACGTTATACTGGACATTTCTGTAGCGACATGGACCTCTGACTCCGCTTTATTATTCTTAAAGGATTTGCTGCATTCAACTGGAAGCCTCGCGCGCCTCGAGCGCCCCGCGCGCCTCTAGCGCCCCGCGTGCCTCGAGCGCCCCGCGCGCCTCTAGCGCCCCGCGTGCTTCGAGCGCCCCGAGCGCGAAGTGTCTCGGACTTTATTTAAAAGAAGGGTAATTGAGTTGCATTTGCGCGGTTTTGTTATTAAATATTACTAATGTTTTGAAAAAAATTATGGCGCAGTGTCAGTGATAGTAGATAATTTATCCTTTCACAGAGTTCCACTTACAACTATGAGAGTAAATACAAAAATTGTAAATTTGGGAGGATAAAGGATAAAAACAAGCTCGGAATGAAAGTGTATTAGGAATTATTATAAAATACTTATTTAGGTCATATACATTGTTAGTTAGCATATAGTCACAGAATTATTTGACACTATTAACCTACTATATGATTATTTATTAATATACTGAACTATACTCGCTCTATATTCGAACTATATTTGCAGTGCACTTACGGTGATGAAAGAAAAAAAAGAAAGTGGGGAATATCTTAACACTAGGTTCCCTCTGCCTACCCTGACGTGTGCGGGATGCAGCGTTAGCGGCGTCGTCAAGAGGTGAGAGGTTTTATAATGCTTTTTCCGTAATTGATTGAAAATGAAACATTGTAACCAGACTAACCACATAGGAGTATATTTAATATCATACATTTTTGAAAACTCAACGACAGCATGCATATTAATATTAATGAAAGATTATAAACTTTACTATATTAATATCGGTTATAGATATCTTTACAGTATAATGAGATTATATATTGGTATAGCACTTCGATTGAAGACGACGATAACTATTATATTTATATATATTTTTATTGGTGTAATAATTTATTTCTATACATTCTTATACCATGTAAGCACGTGGTAATTTTTTTTCAGCTTCGATTATACACAAATGTATAATATACTTAAAATAACTTTATATTACATTATTATAAGTAAATTTATAATACACCCCGAGGTCCCCTCAGGCTTCGGGCACTATGAAATGCACGCGTCAACGTTCACCCTCAAATGCTGGTTACTCGCAGCGACCTCAATGACTCGTTCATTCGGGCGCTAGCGCTAGTTGCAGCATGATCTACTTTACTGCAGAGAATTGGTTTGTTTTTATTCATCATACCTGTCTCGTATGAGGCCAGCCGTGGCGCAGTGGCGCAGTGGCGCAAGCGTACATCTATACGATTTTGAAACAATAATATTTTCACAAATAATAATTTTAATTGATCACGAGCCGATCAAAGTTTCGCTGTTATCTTACAGTTGGAGCTGATTACACGTTATTAGCGGGATGTGAAGCTGCTACCTTCCTATACATCGTAAAATACATTACCACGTAAGCATCACACCGCATATTAGACACCAACTATGAATATTTGATGAAAATCTTCAAAATTCTTTTGAAGGCTCTTCAAACAGATACGCGCTCGCTACAACGAGAGCTGCCCCAGTTGCAACTGTGTCACCGCGCTACCAATGTTAGCAAGCAAGCTGTTCTGTTTCACTTTCCTCTGTATAAGTACGAGAGAATTTTGATTTTATTTGGGAATAATGTATGGAATATTGTTCGTATATTTGTTGCCGAAAAAAAGAGTACAATAGCCTTCAAGGCTAAATAAAATATATTATTTTATAAAAGCTCAAAAACCCGTTACGTTTTACAGGTTTCTTTATTTTGGAAGGACATGGAAGAACAATACGCGTATTATCTATACAACATGTAATAAAGTTAATGATTACTTAAGGCATTCCTATATTTTTATCTCTTTGTCAGAATGTGTGCATTTGTGCAGTGAGCCCTTAACTGATTTAAATGCGTTTTTCACTATTGTACGTTGGTGAACTTCACTAACATTTAATGTTTGTGTGTTGATTGGCGGAACTCAACGCTGTGCTTCGCCTCAGAGCGAAGAAATCAAAATGTTATATATTTTATATCTTCAAATGGGATTGGAATCCATAACCTGTCGCGGTTACAGTCACACGCCTGTGTCCTCTCTGGCCTGGACTCATTTACTCTTTTAAGGAATTTAGTTCAACCAAATTGCTACTAAAATAATGAAATAAAAAAAATCTGCTTCGCGCTGTACGCATACAGGAGAGTATAAGGGGGAAACTAGTGTTAAGACACTAAAATAATGGTTTTATTTTATTGGCTGAAACTTTTGTTTCCAATATATGGATTGAAAACGCAAGTAACATTATTATTAGTTCTGTTAGAACAGAAAAGTTACACAAACATTTCTATTTAAATAATTGTGTAATCAAGCAGCCAATGTCAAAGTCTAAATTAATATTATAATTTTTTAAAATAAAATATTGATATTAAATAGCGTCATAAATTCAAAATTAACTGAGTTTTTAAATAAAATAATATACTATTAAAATATTCCAAATTTCCGCCACCGATGAGCGTTTCATAGAACTCGCAATGTTTTGAAAATTGGGCGAAAAGCGAAGAAGAGTACCTTACACTAAGTTTTCTCTGCCTACCCCGTTATATATGACATACGTGAAGCTAAAAAATGTTTAAGGTAAAGAAGAACTAGCCTTAAGACATTTTCGCTTCGCCTAACCTAAATAGAGACATCATGTCCTCCACTTAACTATACTTCCCACATTGAGTGGCGGAAGACCACGTCGCACTAGTATAAGTAGATCAGATACGCTATCACGCTATCACGCTATCACGTCTCGATGGTT
>JAEBDU010013036.1:10629-22999 GCA_016802625.1 Heliconius numata
CGTCGCTCTATCTTTGGTCAGAGTTAACTACGGCATTTAGTGTCTTACGTCACATATATACCTAGCTTATAGTTATTTGTATAAGATCAATAATAAGCAGTAATTAGTAAAATAAATGCACCAATAAGTGATCGATCCGCCATCGTTCCTGTTCGCTATCAGGATTCTTTCTCTCATTATCTATAGAGAGGCTCGCCGTGATAAACAGCTGGAGTAGGTGTATACAGGCTGATCGATTAAATGTATTAATATACACGGAAAAATTATAATTATAAGATGATTAAGGTGATTACGAAAAACACTTTTTTTAAGTAATTATAAAACTCAACCAAAAGTAACGAAATAAATACTTAAATACCCAGATTTTATTTTTATTTTAAGATGTGTATTAATGGTGTAACCGACCTGAAACAGTAAACTAAAAAGTAAAAAAAAACTTAAAAATCAAATAAATAAATATTTTATCATTTTAAAGTCGGTGCCAAATAAAATGAATAGTCTTAGCAATTTGATATTGTAGTAAAGTTGATGTAGGATTGGCAGCTTGAAACTTATACTACTACTAGCGGACGCATGCAGCTTCGCTTGCTTATTTAGGAGTGAATTTTAAACAACGGTTCTAACGAAACTAAACATCTGTCCGAATTTCACGTTTCTACGCACAGCGGTTACGGCTGTGCGTGCGTCTTACCTCAGTCAGTGAGGACAAGTCCTTTTATATATATAATACGTATTACTGTATGCTGGATGCATTTAATTTTTACTTTTTAGTTTACTGTTTGAAGTTGTTAAAGATGGGTAGACCTTAAAGGGATGCCTCACGTCAGAACTGTCTGATCATTAAAATGAGAAACACCAGCTTTCAAGTAAAAGAAGAATTATTAAAACCGGCCCACACAGCCGACAGTTCTGAGGTAGCAAACATAAAAAATACAAGCGAATTCAGAACCTTCTTCTTTTATCGAAGAAGTCTTGAAGTCAGTTAGAAAGCTAAGCTAAATCTATATATATATATATATATATATATATATATATATATATATATAAAATCGAATGGTCACTCACTCATCACGAAAAATTAATAATAACATAGTTCACGCGGGTGAAACCGCGAGCGGGCTGCTAGTAACTAAATAAACCTAAAGTGTGCACAAACTTTAAGTACAATGTAATAGTTCCTTTTTAGTAACAACTTCTGTAAGAAGAGGAGGTTCAGGTCAGGTGGACGATGTCTTACAACCAGGCTTGGTAATACCACACCCATAGCAGTGTGGTTGTAGCATTAGTTTGACGCCAACTTCAAAATTATAAAATCTTTCTTAGTTAAGTAAAATTATTTTTTCCTCCTGGTGACAATATTTTTTTTAGCTTCACCTGTATCATGCAGATAGGCTTAGGGGACCCGGGAAAAATATTAAATAAATAAAAATATTAAATATTTCATTCCACCGAGCGAGAATAGAACCCATAAGCATCGTGTTTACAGTCACACCCTGGTGCCGTAGGGCCCCGACACCCACTACTTACTACTTTGCGACAGCTAAGCTTAATTAGCTATTTTTATAATTTCAATAACCATTTGCTTATATCACATAGATTATAATATTAATCGACAAATTTAATCTTATCTCTTCATATCGTTCAGTTAAAGAACAGCCTGTATGTATAATAAAAATTCATATATAATTCTAATCTGAGGCTTGATTCAATATTAGTGACATCGAAGTGTCCCAGAGAGCACGATGAGGCTGACGCTGGTGGTCGCCGCGCTGGTGCTGGTCGTCGCCGCCGCAGGTACGACCACTTCATATAAATATAGGAAAAAAAACAAGTATAAAATTAAATAAATACTTATAACAAGTGATAGAGTATGAAAAAGAATTTTAAAAAAAATCTTTTTGCATTGTGCAATAATGACTGACCTTAAGTGCACGCGTGTGAGCGAGAGGGAGTGATTTATATCAGTCAAATATGTGGCAGACAAAGCGCGGTGTTGAATTTCGAAATCTCCTCTCAAATTCAGGTGGAAAGTGGAAAACGGAGTGTTTTGACAATTAGTTCCTAGTGTTTGTACTCACTACCCTCCCGCCATCCATCACTCCTCCCGCGCGACCATATATATATGCTATGGTAAACAATTCAACTTTAAATGGAACAATTAATAGATATATTTTTTTTATTTAAATTAAAATATAAGGATACGCTTTACTTTTGCCTTACTTACTTACATGTAACATAATGCTCATTAGGTATCACTATGTATGAACATTTTGGAAAATGTCTTAAAAAGCTGTCTGAATAATGAATTTATTCATTTTATTGTAAGTATGTGATTACCCTTCATAAGGAAGGAATTTCCAAATTAAAAGGGAGTGTTTCAATTTCACTAGAGCAATATACATTATTTAGCATAAATTGTGTTTTCCGGCTCGCATCATCGTGTGTAATCCTTTGTTGACAAAGTAAGAGTCTCCATTCTCCACTCTCTACCCTGTTTTCTAGATATTGCTTGTTAAGTGACGATACTTGGCATCGCATCACTTTGTTTTGCTATTAAAGAGAATCAAACCTCAAAACCGCCTTGTTTAAAGTAATAGCTGAGCTGGCAAATATTTAAATATTTATCATAAATGTATGTTTCTTTAACCAAATTTGAAATAACAAAATAAAACGTTTGCCTTAATCAATAAAATTGCCTGCTGTACGCAGATGATGCAGATGATGCAGATGATGCAGTGCTCATTGCATCATCAGAATGCGAGTTGCAGGCATTGGTCACCACTCTGAAAGAAGGGTGTGAATGCGCGTAAGACAAAGGTTCAATGCAATGTCAGTGTGAATGGTAAAATATTAGAACAAGTGAATGAGGTGGTATATTTGGGAAGTATGTTCAGTAGACATGGAAGATACGAGACAGATGTGGAAAGGCGTGTTGCTGCCGGTAACAGGGTTAACGGAGCCTTAGCTGCATTGACGGCAAAGCTGCGCGCTTTGCCGTACTCAATGCAGTATTGTTTTCGACGTTGTTATACAGCAGCGAAATGTGGGTATTACAGAAGAAGAATGAAAGAAAGATGAATTCCGTGGAGATGCGATCTCTTCGTAGGATATGCGAAGTCAGCGTAGCTGATCAAATCCGCAATGAAGAGATACACAGAATGGTAGGTACTAGCGAGGATGTCACGGTCTTCTTCTTCGTATCAATGATTGGAGAATTCATATCATATTTTGCCAGTATTTAGCCACGTCGGCTGCGGCATCTGTCATGGTGAGAATGAAGAAAAATGTGCTCAGCTGGTTTAGGTACGTCGAATGATGAAACGTGATGAAAGAAAGGCAAAAAAAATCTATGATGGAAAAGTGAGCGGTAAGAGTCGTAGGGGGAGATCCAGGTTGACCTTCGAAAACTCAGTATCAAAGATACTGGAGGAAGGTCACGTAAAAAGCATAAGGAGCCCCCGGAGGGCATGTATGAAGAGGTTAATGATAGTGGACGAGGCGAAACAGGTATGTAGAGACCCCGTAGCGTTTTGCGGTCCGTTCTCTCTGACTATCCCGCTAGGGATACAGCGTATGTAATAAAAGCGCAGTGTTGAGTTCCGCCACTCAACACGCAATGCCTCCAGAACTAGGCAGAAAGTGGTAAAACTGTATACACCGCTGTGTGCGGGGTACAGCTTGAAGCTGCTGTTTTTCAAAGTTTTGTAGCAATTGTTTAAAATTAAATTGACAAATGTTGAAATAAATTTTATATTGTTGACTAAAAAAGGACTTGGAATGATTAATGAATGCTTCCAATTTTTTTAACAAAATTGTAATATTATTCAAGCGAAGCTCAGAAAGACAATGCTGCAAGCGGGTTCTATTTCATCTCGGGGGAAGGAATTATTTTCAACTCTTTGCTCTGTGAATAAGAAAGTTTTAAACAGTAATAAAATGAATGAAATATTGCAATAGTTCATACAAATCTCAGGCCAGCAACTTCAAGAGTAGATTATTCGTCACGAGTATGAACCGCATATACTCGTATCGATAAGATAGCATTTCTTAAGTGTCTCGAGGAACTTTGATTATTACTGATAGTTAGCTAATTGAACTTAAAATATTTATAGGTTTTACTTTTCGATGAAGAAAAATAACTAATCTCATGATTAATTACAGTACTATTATACTACTTGACATTAATGCTGATTCAACTGGCAAGATTCGATTAATATTGAACACCAAAAATCAAACATGCTAAAAATATATAAAATTTAACATTTTTTTTTTTACATTTTTTTTTGTTTTGTGTTGTTTTCTACGTTTAGGAGTTTATTTTCGGTTTAATATAGCAAGATGTATCTACCTGTAAGTGTTTGTTACATTTAGTCTTAGTTCCATGTACTATGTATCTTTTTTGTATGTATTGATGTAAACAAATGTTGGTGGATCAATAAATAAATAAAATAAAATAATTAACTGTAATAATTGACCATGAAGTAAATAACAAGAACAGCGAGCAATATTATTGTATGCAAAATACTATTTGAGTTAATTGATAAAGAATATTTTTCATTATTTGGTTTATTATTTTATTATATAGGTATATGTAGTGTATACCAAAAATATACAGGTTTGAAGCGTCCGCGCTCCCTTTACGGAAGCACCATATGGGGAAAAATACCTTAAGTTCATACCTAATAAAATAATTAAAATACGTCTATCTAAAAAATACGTCTATCTAAAAAAGCCTATGCGATCGATAGTATCGATATTTTCGATAGTATCGATAATATCGATTGTTTTTTCTAATTCTGAATTATCGATCTTATCGATTGTATGCAAATTCGCGATAGTAATGAATATGATTCTTAAGCATAGCTACAAGATGAAATGAAAAGAACAAGAAACATTTTTGTTACATTTCTTTTGTTTTTTCATATTTTGGTGAAATGAAAGATACTATCGCAACTTAGCATGTGATCGATAGTTCACAATAATCGATAGTATCGATAGTACTATCGATTCTATCGATACTATGGTTTCCTAGAAATTCAATAGTATCGATACTATCGATACTATCGAAAATATTGATACTATTGTTTAAAATGTCGATAGCCCTTTTAACGGACAACTATCGATAGAATACCGATAGCCTATCGATAGTCGGCTATCGATCGGCAACACTAGTCTACAGTTTAGACGTAGGATTTTTTTTTCATTTCACGATGTTTATTCATACTTGTGTCTCTGCGGATAGGTGTATGTGTGCGCGCGTCGTCCTTGACAAATGACGTTTTATTATACAACAATAATATTATTATTTATTTTGTTTGAAAAAATTAAATTATAATTTTTGGCAAAATCTTTCTCTGTTTTAATTGAATTAGGGTTTTATAGAGTAGGTATAACTGTGGTTTCATTTAAAGTAGCGATGAAGAAAACACTTTGTATATACTCGTAGTGTATATTAAAGACTTCGCATCAGCGGCACAACTCACAGCGTTTGTTTGAAACGCGACGTACGTAAGTTCGATTCCCGCTAGATTAAATGAAGTATTTTCACCTGCTGGTAAGTGACGACGCGAACGAAAGTGGAGCATGCTTGCCTAGGTAGTGCCTATTCACTCGTTCTTTAAAGAGCCCTATTGACCCTGCTAAATGTAAAATAAAACAAAGTTAAAAAAATATGTGAAATATTTTTGTTTCTTCTTGAATGATGTCTTCCTTCCTGTATTTCACACAACTAACGATAATATGTTTGGACAGAAAGTAATTTATGTGTATTTACGAGTGTCGGGATATTGATTACGTTGATACCAGCGCTGATAGCGCGTATCGGCTCCTTCGCGGTGCCACTCGTGGTATATGTTACATGCAACAGTTTGTGAAACATGTACTAAACGGATTTAGATGAAACTTACATTTAAATTAGCTTATACATCTATAATTTTAAATAAATATTTCATTATTACAGCAAGATTTCGTATAATTTTGCTATAATAATGAAATATTTATTTACTTCGAGTGAGAATCGAACACAGCGTTTAACAGTCGCACGAGCCCACCACTGGCGTCTAGGTACACATATAATTTAATTATATTTATTTCCTTGTCTCAACAGTGGGTGTGAAAGATGCACCACATACCTAAAACACCTAAAAGATAAAACCAAATAAACTCAACGTACAGACACAGTTTTTATTCTTTTTAAATACTCGTATATAAAACATGGATTATAGATTTTATTACTTTTCCTTTTTAGGCGAAGAAAAATTTAAATGCTACGTCTGTGACGATTGTGAGACTGGATATGAAGACAAAGAACAAGAATGTGTAAACACAGGGGGAGGTGACGGATCTGGAGATGGTGGCTCTGGAGATGGTGGCTCTGGAGATGGTGGTTCAGGAGACGGTGGCTCAGGAGATGGTGGCTCAGGGGATGGCGGATCTGGAGATGGTGGTTCTGGAGATGGCGGCTCAGGGGATGGTGGCTCAGGGGACGGCGGTTCAGGGAATGGCGGCTCAGGGGATGGTGGATCCGGGGATGGTGGTTCAGGAGACGGTGGTTCAGGAGATGGAGGCTCAGGGGATGGCGGTTCTGGAGATGGCGGCTCAGGGGATGGGGGCTCAGGGGATGGCGGCTCAGGGGATGGTGGTTCAGGAGATGGTGGCTCAGGAGATGGTGGCTCAGGAGATGGTGGCTCAGGAGATGGAGGCTCAGGGGATGGTGGCTCAGGGGACGGTGGCTCAGGAGATGGTGGCTCAGGGGATGGTGGCTCAGGGGATGGTGGCTCAGGAGATGGCGGCTCAGGGGATGGTGGCTCAGGTGACGGTGGTTCCGGAGATGGCGGCTCAGGGGATGGTGGTTCAGGAAACGGTGGCTCAGGAGATGGTGGTTCCGGAGATGGAGGCTCAGGGAATGGTGGCTCAGGGGATGGTGGCTCAGGAGATGGAGGCTCAGGGAATGGTGGCTCAGAGGACGGTGGCTCAGGAAATGGAGGCTCTGGGAATGGCGGTTCAGGGGATGGTGGCTCAGGGAATGGAGGCTCAGGAGACAGTACTTTAGTAAACCGGAATAATGGATCTCCTAGTGTAATTCGATTAGAACGATCAGTACTGCAGGTAAGCTTATATATTATATATGTTATTGTATATATATATATATGATGTAATGGTACTTCGATACTGCATGTATTGCAATGTAAAATAAAATTATTATGACATAATATTACAATAACCTAACTTAAGTATAAAGAAAGTAAAATAGAAAACGAAACTTAAAAACTCAGACAAAAATAAATGAAATCTCGTTCAAAGTTTGTAACCGTATAAAAGTAACGAATGCATTTACTTACCTTTATATGACTATTGCAGAGTGTCGGCCAGCCTGAGCCAGTGTCGCGACCAGCCATGATGAGGTTTGTGAAGCAGATCAGGGACGACGCCAGCAACGTGGTCTGTGTGACTGCTAAGTACGAAGGTAAAGATCAGTGTGCTGTAGGCGGAGGAGAGTGAGAGTGGAGAACAGACTGTCTTAACTGTAAGAATAGAGCGCATATTGTAGGAGCAGTGGTGAATACAACGCCACGCTTTTGCGTCGGTACTAGAGAGAACTTCCCTCGAGTAGAGGTAGAACCCACAATGTACTTTATTATTGCTAATATTATTTAAAATGTCTGATTTATATATTATTCTCTTTATTTAAATATTTTATATAAATTGAGACCAGCCGTGGCGCAGGAACACAAGTGTGTGATTGTAAATGCGATCCCCATGAAAATATTTAGATAAATTCTTATTTTCATTTCGCTCTGGTATCGAGGCAAAACGCGGCGTTGAGTTCCGCCACTTACCATGTTGCATGTTGCAACTATTTTAATAAGGGATTATATTTCAATATCAGGAGGTGACCAATATTTGACATTTGACGTCAAGAAGAGAGCATAATATATTAGTTATATGTGGGGGTGGGGTGGGGGCGGTCTGTCGTATGTGCTCGTATATAAATACCAGATTCATGAAATAATGTTCAATTTCAGTGAATGGCACAACAAAAGTGAAGAGAGGTTGTTCCTTCGGCGCGGCGGAGGAGAGCGCGCGGTGCCGCCAGCTGACCGGGGTCGCCCACTCCGACTGCCGCGTGTGCGTCGGCAGCCTGTGCAACTCCGGACACAAGCTGGCCATAGCACTCATACCATTCATCATTAGCATTCTTATTCATATCTAAATATTTATTTAATACAAAAAAAAATTAATATTTAAAATAAAAATTTTGAATCTGTATAGAAATTAAAAGAATGTTATGTTTTTATTTATTTATAATTAATTAATTATATAATATTAAGTTATGTTTGTTATTTCCTTTCGTTTTTCTTTGTAATGATTCCTATTCGTTTACAATATTGATTTTTGTTTGTAGTTTCACGCCCCAATCGTGGGATTAATTATATTTAAAATTATTTTCATTGCCCCGCTCCGGTATACAAAGCGCGGTGTTAGGTTCCGCCACTCAACACGCAATGTCTTGAAAATTGGGTGGAAAGTGAATACTCTACTTTTATTATTTTAGTAGTATTTGTAATTGCTAAACTAATGTTAATAAATATTTATAACTTAAAAACAGGAAAAAGTAACTTACTGAAAAAATGTTAACGAAAAAAGGAAAACACGTTTTAGCGAAATGTTCAGAGACAATAGTATTAGAACAGGTGAATACACGAAAAGAAAAAATGTTTTTGTTCGTGAACAAGAATTTAGAGTCTAATCATACCCTGGCGGCTCGGGGCAGCTTGTTGTGTTAAAGTACGTAAGTGGGTCGTTCTAGAAAATTTTATGGCGATTATAAAAATATAATTTGAAGCAGAAATGCTCTTTCTTTGTTTTAGACAATCTTACTTTTTTTTAATGTTGTTGCACGAAGGAGACACCTAATGTAGAGACGTACGCATAGTGTGTGTGTGTGCGTGTGTATGAACGCGACGGTTAAAGGTTTGATTTCCACTCCAGGAAATTTATTATTTTCGTTACCCCACTTTGGTAACAAGACAAAGTTTGGCATTGTGTTTGGATTTGTTAATCAATGTCTCGAAAATATAAATAGGTCCCTTGAGGAACGGGCACACACTAGGTCGCTACCTGCCTTGTTATTTATATCGGTTACAGGGCGAAGCCACTCAAAATTACGTGATACCCTTATAATATGTCTCTTAATGCCATGGATGCGAAGAGGGGGTGGGGGTCGGGGGACGGAAGCAAAAAGGGGGATAGGCTGTGGTATGGTGGAGTTCTTGGTGGAAATCAGAACGCAGCGCGCAGGTCGCGCTGGTCACGCTGGTCGAACTGCAAGTAGGCACATAATCTATATATATAAAAGGACTTGTCCTCACTGACTGAAGTAAGACGCGCGCACAGCCGTAACCGCTGTGCGTAGAAACGTGGAATTTGGACAGATGTTTACTTTAGTAATCTGGACATCCACAAAGAAGGGATGCTTTTATTATTTTAGACTTTAAATTTTTTTTACCCTAATGGGGTGAAATAGGGGTTCGAAGTTTGTATGAAAAAAAAAATCGGACAATTTGAAATTCAGACTCTCAAAAGTATTTAATTGAATACATGTTTCAAGGTTTTCTAGAATTCTCCCCCTAAGGGTGCAAATAAGGGGTTGAAAGTTTGTATGGAACAATATTTAAATCGTCACCGATTTTTATAAAATTTGAAATTTAGACTCTTAAAAATATTTCATTGAACATATGTTTCATGGTTTATTAGAATTGAATTACTTTGAATGAAATTACTAGATTTGCTCGGTTTCGGATCGCCTAGTTATTCGTATTCTTCTTCTCCACATCAAGACGTAAAAACGAGGATCATATTTTGAATGTTTTGTTGGCGGTAAGAAATATTGAGAACAATAGACACGCTTACCTGAAGATGTTAGCTTTAGAAGAAGGATTTCAATACTGAACTATAAATAACTATTGGAGATATTTTTGTAATTAAAACGACCAATAACTAAGGCGACTACTACTATTGCGAATTCTAAAAGGCCATGCGCGCAGTCCACACTGTAAAACTTTTATGTTTTGAATACGATTAATGTGCCATGTTAAATGAAAAATGAAATAAAAATGAAGTCAATGTTAAAAAAATCTAACAACTAACTTTTAATAAAAGTAAAAAATCTTTTTGTTTTTTTATTGGGTTACATATATATCACAGAGTACCGTTACTGAAATTCTTATATGGGTACGATCCTAGGCTAAGAAACTCAGTTTCTCACTTTCCTTTAATTTTTAAGATAGTGCGTGTTGAGTGGCAGAACTCAACGCCGCGCTTTTAATACCAGGGATTAAAGAGAATACATGAAAATATTATAAGAGACGGCCACAGGAAAGCTAAGATTACACGTGTTATTATATAAAACCGGTGTACCTACATATATTAATACTTCATTCATTAATAAGTATCATAAAGAAAATATTAAGAGTTCAGAAAAAACACTTCTTAAACATATCCTATAAGCATGAATAATGAAGGCGGAGACATCTCATTTCCTACAAAAACAAGGCAATAAAAGAGAATCGCGCTGATCTACAACAATGTGTTATAACTATATCGTGTATGCTCCTTGCCTACAGTGGGAGCTCAATGTAGGCAGATAGAGCTACCTGGGCACCTAGGGTTGAGATACTCCGTTTCTCATATTCCACAGTTTGTGAGGCGTTGCTTGTTGAGTGGTGGAACTTAACTTTATTACAAGCGCGAGGAAATGCATAATATTTAAACATATCACTCCCCTGAGTGGGAATCAAATCCCGAGCGCTTGTGCCACACAAATTTGCCTGTATGTCGCACATTTTACCTTTAACGTTGTGAAAATAAGCATTTAAAGAGAACGTCATTAATAAACATTTAAATAAATATCCTGAGAATGGATCCAACTTTTTCCGATACCCTCTCGGTGTAGGAGGTCCCACCACACCAGTTTTGGAGACATTGCCGAATGAGTGGTAGAACTCAAAGCCACGATTTGTCTTGCTACCAAAATAAACAAATGAAAATAATTCGTATTCTAAGTCGTTTCCTCATATTCATATAGGAAGCTGCTGCGCCACCACCAAATATTCTTTATTCAAATAGGCAATTATTATAAGCACTTTTGAATCGTCGAATGAACATATGAACAAAAAGCTACCACCGGTTCGGAAGGCAGTTCTGCTGAGAAGAGCCGGCAACAAACTCAACAGTTGCTCTTTTCAAAATCGATGGTACAATCTATTACATTTGCTGGCAGCTATCCTGCATTACATTCAATAGACATTAACTCCATACATGTTTGTCCTCTAAATATTCTTGAATAGTGTAATAAGCTTTACTTGTTAGAATTTTTTTTACAAATAAGTACTTTAAATTTTTGTAGTGGCAAACTAAGAATACACTGCGGAATTTTATTATATACACGTACGAGTATACTCAGCCCCATAAAAGATTTATTAACTTTTTGGAGGCGAAACTTGGCGTAACGTGTGGCGTAATGTTATCTTTATTTCTCGTTTCTATCGTATGTCGATCGCTATTGTTACTATGACAGTTTATATTTTGTAGGACAAACAGAATATTATAATATACAAATGAGATGAATGAATGATGAATGGAGTGTCTCATCACTAGGTTCCATCGTTCGTTCGATTAAAAGTCGTTTGATAGAAACTTAAATTACAGCTATCAAAGGTATTGCCATTGTTCGGTGTTCACACGCGGCACCGCGCACCCCGCCCCCCCACACCCCCCTTCTTCTACTCTAATTCCGGTACCTCGATGTTGAATATTAATAGCGTTGACTGTGCATTTTTCTCCTCGTACATTATCGTGGAAGTTTATTTTTTTCTATTCGCTTCAGCTGTTACCAATAAAATAAAATAAGTGGTGTGTTTTATGTTTAACATTAAAATGGGATATACGTACCCCATAAGATAAGTATGTACTTATATCACTTTACACACTTTTCGCAATTGAGGCCCTTACGTGTCTCTTCCTTCTCTGACAGACAACGCGCCGACATTGACGTAGACCGTAGAGAGGGGGGACCGGAAGTAGGGAAGCGGGAACATAACGGAAATCCATTCCACTTTACGCCATAAATTTTAAGAACAAGGTTGTTGGCGATGACGAGTTAAATATATTTTTATAATCATTTTAATTAAAATTTAACCAGTAATCATAGCTACGCTACCTTTTAAGTACAAAATATATTATTTTAAAAGTTAACACGTCGAGTCACGCACCTAGAGCACGTATTTGAATTAGTAAAGCGAGCCAAGTGGATCAATAAATTAAGAGAACAGAGTCGGCCTAGCGGTGGCCACCGATCCCCTCCCCCCCC
>JAEBDU010013036.1:23099-34642 GCA_016802625.1 Heliconius numata
CCCCCCCCCCCCTGCCCCCGCTGCCTCAGCGCGCCTCGACCGTACTAAATATTAATTTTGTAGAAGTATACAGTTATAACATTAATTGTAGCCATCATGGCGCAGGGACACAAGCGTGAGACGTGAATTCGATTCCCACTCGGTGAATGAGGCGCGGCGTTGAGTTCCGGTATTACATGTTGAGTGGCAGAACTCAACACCGCGTTCTATCTCGCAAAGTCAGACAGAGTCTCTGTATACCTTTAATTAAAGAAACATTAACTTTATCACTTTTTATCGAAATTAAAAGCTATTTTACCGCTCGACTCGACCTGATGATCCTGTTTACAAACTAAAACGTAGAATTACAAAATATGAAACGCCGATAATTAATTGCGTTCATATAATAAATGAATTGGCGAAAGTTTGTTTGATGAATGAAATTAATTAATTTCCCCAACTATGCGCCGGCGCGCGGCACCGGCTGCGGTCGGCCTTAGCTACATTCCAAATTCTGTTTTAATTGCTTCAATATAAAATATTCATATAATTATAATATATTTACGGCCATTTCAAATAGTCTCTGCTAATTAAAAAAAATGTTTATGTGATTTATTTTTTGTTTCACGCTTTATCCCTCTTTCCTCTTTGACCTCCCCGCGCCCTCCGAGGGTTCTCATGCTTTTTACACGGCGCGGCGTTCCTCCAATTCTCAAAAATCAATTGTGGTCTCTAATTACTTCTCCATCTTATTATGGACTCTATGTATGATTATGATTAGATTATAATATTAACATAATATTCTTTTAAATGTACGCCTTCAAATTGCAGGGCTACTCGAACTCTTGTGTCAACTGCACTTTGTTCAACTAGTGTCAGAACCTAGAGACATTGCGTGTCGAGTGGCGAAACTGAATGCCGCGGAATGAAAGAAATTTAAATATTTCATTTCCTCGATTGAAAATCGAACCCACAACCTGTAGCGCTTACAGCCACACGCTTGTGCCCCACCACCACCAGGCATGACGCGCACCTAATACTGTTATTGCTAATATTAATAACATATTTCTGAGGTTTGCTTCGTGATACAATATCTGTATCGGCTTTCCCTGACCACCACCACCACCACCACCACTGCGTGCACAGTGCAGGCGGGCGTACAGAGTACGAGGACGTGCCGCGCCGTGCACTCCTACTAAGTTTTAAGCAATAAAGCTGGCGCTAAGTCCTGTTTAAACTAGAAATTCCTGAAACGCATGTGAAATCTAACAAAAGAACTTTGAAATTGAGCTTTTGAAACTTCTTTCATTTCATTCGCTCCATCCTCAGTGAGGAATTCTCATTTTAATTATAAACCTGAAACTATTAGGGATAAAAAGTATTTTAGTAACTGATTTAATTAAAAGTAAAAATGATGTATAGGAAAAATAAAAGAATATTAAATCAGATTTTTTAAAAAATTAAATAACAATTTAAACAGATTTATTATGTAACAATTTTAATTTATACAATAATTTGGGTCACATTTTCGGAATGCTGTCAATAGAGATAGAAGTTTTAAACTCTCCGTCGCGGCGCACTGGCTCGCGGCGGTCGTGAGTTCGAGTCTTACTCGGTGCTGTCTGTTGTACGTACGTATTTTCATTTTCATATAGGTATATATATTTATATTTCAAAACCGTCGCAAAAACCAAAGAACTTTTTACAAGTCGAAACATAAAGTTGTTCTACCCGCTCGCGTCCTCTATGGGCTTGAAGAGCTTACTATACGAGTACAATAACTTTATTTATTCTGCTCCCCCTCTAGCAATGTTAAAGTTTGGAATTTTGTAACTTATAATGGGAATTTGTTTTATTTTCTATAAAAAATAGTAAAAATATTTTTAGTGATTTTGTTTTTTTTTACGACATACAGCAGTATAGGCAGAGAGAACCTAATGTTAGGACACTCTAACGTACTCTCCCGATTATCGAGCAATGCGGTCTGAATGGCGGAATTTAATACAGCGCTTTGTCTACTACTAGCTAGGAACTAAACATAATTTAACCGAAGAACCCCAACTAGGCCAGAATTCAAACCTGCAACCACCGGGAAGCTCCGCCGTAACTGCGGCACACACGAGTGCGAGTATTACGTAAATATCATTTGTTGTGCGTCAAAAATTAATCTCCCTCGAGCATACGAGTATATAGCGTGAGGGGCGGCAGTAGTTCCCTCTTACTTTTGTACTTTTAAACAAAATTGTGAAGTAAATTTCAAAATATCAATATCATATGCGTGGAATATCCAATACCTCCAGTATCTCACATGCGGCAAATACATACATATATGCACATATTTCCTTAGTAATAAAGTTGCGATTCGCTTCGGGATTCATGTTTTATTTATTTGTTTACATTTGTATGCGGATTTTTTCGTGTTAATTAAGTTTTTCGCCGATCAAACAAATTGAGATTTTATATTTTTATATATTTTGCACGTTACATGTTATGTTATGTTAAGTGCGGTGGCAAGTTCCGCCACTCAACACACAATGCCTCAAGAATTCTGTGAAAAATGGGGAAGAGATGTGTCTTAATAGAGAACGGAGTATTTTAACACTAGTAAGGTACTGCCGGGATAGATAACTAGTAAAGGTTCCAACTAGCACATAATTGTTCTGAACTTAACAAAAAATAGTCAACAGATTATGTTGGCACTAACTTTTTTTTTTGCTCCAACAAATCAAATATTATATCGTCTTGTTTTCATAATATAAATATATATTACGTATTTGTGGCTGTAGTAATATTAATATGGTTAGCGATATCTGTGTGCTAACGGTATTAATACCCACTATTATCATTCCCACTTTCGTAAACAACAAGCGCACAGTCAAATACTCGTATAAGCTGTTTTGCGAGTCAGTCGTTGTTTAGAATGTTGGTTGGTATCGATATTGTGAATTAATTTAGGGTACTTTTCAATGAAGTTTCCTTGATAACATCTTGACTTATTTCATTTTTACGTTTGATTTCTAGTTTTCACCTCTCGGACTACACCGCCGGTAGACCCGACACACCGCAGTACATTTCCCGTGAGACGGCCTCGTCCTCAGTCAACTCGCTATTACCTACGTTTCTGGAAGCAAAATACTCCCAACTATCTTAATACGATCTGCTTTACTGTACAAGTGGGAAGTGTGTCCTGGAAGTCCTTGTCTGTAGCAAAACGCGTACTTCCACAATATAAATAATATAAGTCATTTGCCTTGGATACGTCACACGCGTCATTACATGAGATTAGGAACACCTGTGACGCCCTAACTTTGACCTACACTGAGACCTTATGAGACTATGGTTACAGCAGTTCAGACATTAGCTGGTAGGATATCTACAGGGAGAGCAGATGATATAAAAAAACTCTTTCACGCTACATTTCTTCCAGGAATTATTGTAATAACTGCTACATACTAACGTGCATATATAAAGAACAAGATTTTCTCCAAGACAGATTTTACTTTTTCTTGATACCAGTTTTAAATTGCAGATGCCAACTTCAGGTTTGAAGGGAACTAACCTGACTTACCTCATAATATGACTAAAATTATTTTTTTATATTTTAACAGTATTTTGTAAAATGAATTTATATTCAAAAATATAACATTTATTCCTCTTTGATAATAAAAGTATATCAAGTTGATTAATTACTTTATAATTTATATAATATAATTACACACACACACGCACATACTACGATATCTTTTAATTTTCAGCAAGTCCCCCTAATAAGTAGTAGGAAGAACTAACTACGACATCAGAGAGAAGAATATTGGAGAAGTCCATGAATATAACAATAAAAAATGTGTATTGAAGCACCTCATTGAGAAGGTCTCTCGTCTGTAAATTGAAACCAACTCGTAGTACAAGTTTATATTTTGTTTCCAATCTCGACCCTCATCGAACCGGACACTGCTCTCACTGCCTTCCAAGCTATAAGTATGGGTTTGATTTCTTTTTTGTGGGGAAGTTAGAAAACATATGTGATGCTGCTCTTACTTAATATGTTTTTGAATGAAAAATCTTCTTACAGGGATTACTGACAAAGCGGATGTAAATACATAGACCCTCATAATTAGATGAAAACATGAGAACGAGATGTTTTAAAATGTACATTTTCTACAACAAAGGCAAAATGCAATTAAGTAGCTTGTAGAGAAATGTTGTTTACTTATGTTATGTGTATGTCAATTTATTTTTCTCTAATATTGTTGTCGTCGAACACTTTTTTAGCCTGAACTGTTGCATGGAACAGTGTCTGACTGTAATCACAATGGCCGACAGGGTAATGATTAAATTTAAATTATTATAATTACCCCGGTCTGGTACATAAGGCGCAGGGTTGAGTTCCGCTATTCCACACCTAATGTTTCAAAAATTGGATAACGCGTGGTAAATGAAGTATCCTAACATTAGGTTTCCTCTGCCTACAATGCTATACGAGAAAAACACGAAGCTATTCATTTTAATGATGGTATATTACTTCCACGACGAAGTTACAATGAATAAAAAGTAAAGAAAAGATCAAAATGTTATCCAAAAAATAAAATAAAATTGTAACCGTTCTTTAGAAGACTTTACGTAAATCGTACAAATCCCCAATTAATTAGTCGACCTCTTATTGTAAGATCTCTAAAGGAAATTAATGAAAATTGAAAACTTATTAATTAATTTCTTAGAAAGAAGTCAATTTATGAAGATAAAATAGACGTTTTAAACGCCGTAGTTAAGTTGTAGGTTCGATTTTTATTCGGGGATATGAATTATTGTCAACTCAATTCAGAATAACTCGCATATTGGAAACGGGGAACCGGGGAACCTCGAATGGGGACAGTAGACGCCAACGTGGCGTACTAGCTGAGCGTCTGCGGTCTGACATAGATAAACCCGATAGTTGTGGGTTCGATTTCAATTTTTTTCAGGAGGACACTTACATACATTTTGGTCAATATGATGATTAATAAGACAGAGCGTTACGTCGAATTAAAATTGGGCGGTGCCAATACTTGATGCAGCGAAGCAACAGATAAACGAGTGTAAGTTTAAAGCTCGACTTACTCCGGACACCGCCCGCGGCGCTGCGCTCGTCAGGACGACCGCTATTTACTAAGTTTTGCCGCAACCCCTTTAACTCTTGTAAAAATGTTGTAACTTCTTAGTCTTTCACGATTCATATTTTTAGTATAAAATTCACCGGTTAAATTGTTATGTATAATAAATAGTAGGTACTTGACTTTATAAAGTTTGAATAAAAAATTACTCTCACGAAGGTTTAAACAGCATCACTTCGTTCCTCACTTACCGTCCGAACTCGAAACATTATTTGTCGAATATCGGAACTCAACGCCGCGCTCTGTCTACCAGAGCGGGTACTGCTGCTCCACTGCGCCAGGACGGCATCAAATTCTGATAAAAAATTCGCAAATCTAAAAAAAATCACATGAAGAAAAACTATATTTTTCTTCCAAATGAGTATGTATTTGTACATTACCGTAGCCTCTGACTATCTCCGGGCACGACCAGACTCCGGAACAAACAACAGGTAATACAGCGCTATTGCACACATTATTAGCTGAGGTAGTCCTGGCGGGCTGGCTGCGGGCGCGCAGACGAGCGTACACTAGTGGGCCGTCGCGGCGTCACCCGCTTGAAGCATACATACATATTACGAAAATAAACATATGTCCAAATTTCGCGCTTTTATCATCAGGGGTCACGGCTTTGTGTGCGTATTACCTCAGTCAGTCAGGTATATGTCCTTTTAAATATATACATATAGAAACTAATAAATTGATAATTGTATCACGTACAGAGTATGAAATAAGTCACGTCTTTCTTACAATCTATCTCCAATTAACCTACAATCATGACATTAGTACGGAACCCCTGGTAGGCGAGAGCGACTCACGTTTGTGCCTCTTAACTGTGTAACTCAACGCCGCGCTGCGTCTTACCACACAATAAGTAGTATGTTCAACAGACGCAAGTCTGCGCCGGCAGCTGGTCCCAACAGCGATAGCCCCGGGCATTGTTTGCATTCCATTACCTCGGTGTCGTTCCGCACGTAGTACGGTGTAATTACGAGGCGGCGTCTCCTTGCTATACTGTTCTATATGAAACTTCTCCCTCGGTGATTCAATTTACAACAACATTAGATATATCTTTGTATGTTTTTTTTGTATTTGCATCTTTTTCTTCTATGTTTTTTAATAGAACAGAGTGTCTTATCACTAGGGGTTCCCTCTGCCTCTCTTGTTGTGCATTAAAAAGCATGAAACTGATTTTTTTATTAGGTATTCAGTAGTACTACAATCTTCAAACTTTCTTAAATCAAAACAGAAAAACATTTAAATATAAACATTCCATCAAATGCATTTGTAACATTCATGACGGATTTCAGAGATCGAAGCATTTTGCTACTACCCATCCTGCACCCACCCTGCACCCTCCCTGCCACATAGAGATGAAGCGTAAAGCTAAAAACAATATCGATATTCACCTCACGTTATATTGTATCGACATATATTTTGAACACAAATAGTACGACACAGTTTATGCAAAAGTCCACCACAAACATATAAGTATTTAAAGCAGAACACGATAAAGACAAATTTAGAAAGAAATTATTAAGAAAACAACGGAACGTATGGGAAGCGCATCGAGCTATAAGCATCGACTGTTAGAAATAAAATATGCCGTCGACGAGGGGGTGGGACTCCTCACCGGTCCAGTCGACGGCACTCGGTACACGCCCGCGACTACACACTTCACTTATAAACGTATACATCTCATGGAAATTAAATTCACAAAATAAGGACGAAATAAAATGATATCTATGTTTTAGTTTCTTCGTAATTGTGTATAAACATATTTTTTTAATTAAATAAATCTTTTTGTTATTTTTTAAAAGCGCGGAAGTACGGCGAGTATGAGCTGAGCGATACACACTTTAATACTGCAGTTGACTGCTCGCCCTTTGCTTTACAATTGCACATGACAAATATTTATTCATTAAAACAAATAAAAGCTAAAATATTTGATTCTGACTGCCGTGGTCCGATGCACAGTGACACGTTGCCTGACTGACTATGACCGTGACGTACTCTTCTCTCTCCTCTTTACGTATGTCTATATGACATTTACATATTCATTGGCTATGCACACCCCTTCCCATTTCCTTAATTCTCTTCTCTACCCAAAGGTTGCCTGGAAGAGATCGCTCATTTAGCGATAAGGCCGCCTTTTTGTACTTTGTTGTGTGTTTCTTATTATTGTGTGCATAACACTATGGATTTATTTTTGGTGTACAATAAAAAATAATATTTTTCTTCATATTACTACTTAAGATTTTAGTTAGCCAATAAAGAATCATCCACAAGTCAATACGCAGTAGTGGATCGGATTAAGATTCAATCCCAGTACTTGTGGTATCTGCGAAGTGGATGCACTCTGTTTCCGCACCTGAATATTAAGTTTGCCCCCACTAGACCCCCCCTCCCTCCTTTCGCTTTCCCTGCCAACCCCCCTCGAGCCACCCTCGACCTTGGGCCTTCATTGCTCTGATTGCGGTTAATCGACAGTGATTGGAAAATCTATGAGCTGTGATTTGCGACCCTTTTGAACATCGCAATGGTTTTGTTATAATTTTTATTAAATGAATATATTTAAATAATAATGTAAATTTTGCTACAATATTATTTTGGCTAAAAGGAAATACTAACTGTATCAAAAAATACTAAATGTAAAAGGAAATACTAATATGTTGACAGTATCAGCTTGACCCATTTGATCGCATACAACGTAGAGCTGTTCGAATCATTAAGGACCCAATAAGCTGTAAAAGGCTTGACACTTTGGCTCTGCGAAGCGACGTCTCCTCGCTGTGCGTTCTCTATCGCATTTATCATGGTGAGTTTTCTGGGGAACTGTTCGACCTGTTACCTGCCGTTATTTTCTTAAAACACAAAGGTCTTCGGATGTAAGGATTCCTGAATTCCCATGAAAGTAATTACTTTATTAATTTAATTAAAAGAAAGGATATAAAAATGTTGTAAGGAGACGACGAAAGTAGCGGTAATTACTTTTTGTTCGTAATCATCAATCAAACCCGCTCGACTCGACTCGACTCGACTCGACTCGGGGCAACAACACCGATCGTTCATTTCACGCAAAAATTCGTCTTTGATGGATAATATAAATCAATTTGCAGGTCGCGCGCGGCGCTGTGTGCGCAGACGTATGTGTGTGTGTGCGTGCGTGTATGTACAGATGTATATGTACATGTAGCGTGTGTGTGTGCGTGCACACGCCCACACGCGCCTCGGGTAATTATTTACAAGCTGACGCTACACTTACGCTGTAAGTTGATTTATGACGGTCCGCATGAAAAGTTCTGCCAATTTTTTACGTAACTTATTGTACGGAACTGATTGTAAGTGTCAATAAAATTAATTGATAAACAACAAAAAGTAACATTCTACGACATACGAGAGTGTGGATTTAAATCCAGTATTAATTATCTCGATTGATTACTTTTAAAACGTTCATAATATGTCTAACTTTTACACATTTTCTCTCGTTATTTGAATTTCCCAAATTAATTAAAACTTGAAGCAACATTTATTTTAATTCATAAAAGCATATACTCATACTTCATACTCGTATTCTCCACAAAGGTTTCGGCTTTATCACAAAAAAGTAAAATATGTAAGCTGGTTGGTGGGCGGTGGTGGTGGTGCTGGTGGTGGTGGGGAGTTTTGTCGAACATTTGTTTTGTTCCTCTGTTAGACTTCAGCTTGTCACTAATTTATATGGACTTTAGTGTAAATAAAAAGAATGTGTGGTTTCAAATGTCTAAAAATATTAAGAAATAAAGCTTAGAACTGAAATCAATTTAATCATATTGAAAGATAGGACCGACGAGGATTGGTTTATTTGTAAGATCTTATATAGGGTAGTTCAATAAGAGTTCCATATAATTTGTCCGCGTCGCGAGCACCTGCTGGCCGAGATGGACGTCCGATCCAGGAAGCTGCAGGGTGACCAGCGACTGTCTCCTAGTAAACTGTATATGGACTTATAATTATGATAAAATAAATTCCTGTCCACAGAAGTGATATCTCACTATATTCTACTCTGACTGTTATCATGGGACTGCCAACTTGGCCACTTACTGCTTTAAATTCTAAGAGAATTATAACAAATAATATTTTAAACTGAATTATTTTTACTATTCCTCATTTGAAACCATAATTATCCCAGCAGACTATAGTAGTATGATTGTTGATTGAATTATTTCAGAATATTAATTGTTGACTTAAGAACATACATAAACTCTACATAATTAGTACGTGTAAATTTAAAAGATTGGTCCCAGATGTACTTAACTCTCAACGTACTCCTATTTTATCGTTTTCTTTCATAAAAGAATAAAACTAGTTTAGTTGGAAAGTAGGCCAGCTTTAAATTATCCGCCAAAAGTGTTGGCACCCTGAGACGCTCTCACGTTTAAGAAAGAAAACACTTCGCGTAGATTTAAAATTCTATTTGTTCAATGTTTGCAGAAAAGGAATAATATGTTATCCAGTGCTACAAAAATGCCGATATAAAAAGAAGAAGATTTTCTATTACTTTTTGTAATCTCAAATTCTATAAAATTTTACTCTCAAAACAATGAGAACATTACATTGTGTGCGCATCATTATATATGTGATGTTAAAAGTGACAAATAACAAAAACATGCAAATCAGAGACGCTTTTATTTGCGTAGAGAAATAAACACGAGCAATGAAAAAAAGTAATATACGTGCTATAAAGATCCGCGCAGATGTGTGCGTGTGTGCGCTCAGTGCTCACACACACACGCGCACCCGTCCCGGTAACGAATGTGCTGCAAATAATATGACCTCTAAAGATACGTTAAGCAGCCACTTAATGGTATTTGAACGTAAATGTAGCGCCTCTCGTAGGAGTTACCTCATTTATATTCAACGATGAAACTATCAATCTTACGTACATTTCTCCTTCTCCTACAATCTTTTCACTCTAGAAAGTAAATATTCAATTTTCATAAATCAAGTCTCATCCGTCCGCCCTCCGCGCACGTATCCCTCGCAGGCTGCGACATGAAGATACAACGAGAGGTATACGGCAGAGCAGCTCCAATACGCATACAAGTGCACCGCTAAGCGCTAACGGGGTCGCGTGCGCGAGCTGCGACGTGCAGTCAGTACTGCGCTACGTATTCATTCTTTTGTTTATTTCTCTATTTACTGATCAAATCTCAGTCGTCTATGACAGACCTCTCATTGGCTGCTCTCTCTTTATTGTGAATACAAAGTGCACTCGTCGTTGTATACGACGTGTACACATGAGTGCGTGTAACACTGATACACTAAGTAAGGTTATCATCAGTTTCGAAACCTTTCTCTTCTACGTAAATATAACATTACTTTTTATTAATAACCAACAGTAAGCACAGAACCCGATGCCTAAATAGTCCTGACATCTGCAGTAACTCGTAGTAGAGTCTGAGTCAGACTTTTGATAAATCGACAGTAGGTAATCTATTCTTTTTGATCTTTCTCTTGTTTTTTTACTAAATATCTACAAAAATACAAATAAGATATATAGAACTATATAAATATTAGCAACCTTAATTATAAATAACAACCAAAAAATAAATATTGAAAACAGTACGCTTAAAATAATGGTCACATATTGACGTGAAATTGTATCATTAACTGCAAGGATGGCCCTCAGATAACCTTTTCTACTTGGTGCTCGTCTCTCGCACTGCGGTCGTCGCCCGCCATGAATAGAACATCTCAACAGCCCCAGCGAAATAAAATGTGACGAGTCTCACAGGCCCGGCCCCGTCGACGCCGCGCCGGGCTAAGTACGTGCGAGCTGGAGCGACGCAGCTACGATGCTACGGTGCTACGGCGCTACGGTGATACGAAGCTACGATGACACGGCGCTCCGGGAATCCAATAAAGTCACCTCACATACGAGTATATACTCGTACATGTATTCCGCCGGAGAGCGCCGCTTTCATACCGATAGGAGCTTTCTAAGTAGACTACCTTATATTTGTATTTCAATTTACGTTCGCTTCAGTCTATTGTTACTTCTATGTGTGACGTATTACATAACAGTCAGAAACATACATACATACGTCATAAAATTTTATTACTTGTTGTTTTAATTTTTTTATTTTCATTGAGGTTACCCTGAGGACTGGTGACTCCTTATTAAACTTTATTCACATTTTTTTAAAAAATTATTCAAATCCACACTGACTGACTGCGGGGGGGGGGGGGCAGCTACATTATAGAAGTAATCACATTACTCAACGAAAAATGTTCCGGCGCTTTGACACGTAACTCAAGCAACCATTAAGAAACAGGAAGTTCCTGAACTTTGAACAAGGTTTCACTCGATACTCCCCTACAATACAAGAGTCCCACTCACTCAACTTCCCTGCTCTGCAGTTGCTCCGGCCGAGGTTGACGGTCCGGTAGCTC
>JAEBDU010013036.1:35042-57101 GCA_016802625.1 Heliconius numata
TCCCTGCTCTGCAGTTGCTCCGGCCGAGGTTGACGGTCCGGTAGCTCATCCTGTAGTATCTGACGTGCTCTAGAGTAGCACTGCTTGTCGTAGTGTCTCTGACAACACAGTAGCTGTCTCTTACTAAGTCTAACTAACATTAGATAGGTATATAATTACAACATTTCATAACATAGTTGAGCTCTGATATCAAAGATGAAACATGATAGTTCCTATGTATTGATATATGTATTATACGTACGCCACAACGTACATATATGCCTGGCCTGTATAATCTATTGTCATATTACGAAAAGGGTCAGTCGTTACTCAGCCAGTAGAGGGCGCCACAGAGGCGCTGATAGCTGAGATAAGGACGGGGCGCTGTAATTAAACCAATATCGTTGTTCAAGTCTTCCTTCATAACAAAAGTATTCGTTAGTTCAATGAAAGATAAACATCTCTTATTCATTACTCAGGGAGACCAAATTTTAATTAAATTTTCATTTCTTTGTACTGACAACACACCAATGTTGTAATCCATTACTTATTTACTTCTGACATTTAATGTAGGTTAAGTAAGTGTTACGTAACAAATAGTTTTCATTTATTTACAGAATGTACTGTTTCATGATTAACTATAGTTAACTACAGCTCTGTAGGTTACAAGAGTTGACCCCTGTACCTGTACCTACGTATTATATTAATATACTCGTTATATTATTCACATAGTATTCTCTGAAAGAGGAAGCACATCATATTGGAACATATTGAAGGGGGTGCCGGCGCTCATGTTGGCTGCAGCGACTAGCGATTCATTGTACAGAAATGTTATGTTATTTTTATAAGATATGAGTTCCACACCCAACAAGCAATGATATTTGGGGAACAAAAAAAACCCTCTACCTATTCTGCTATTCTGCTATACAATGAAATGCTTAAGCAAGATACAGCGGAAGTTAAAAAGATTTTTTTTATTTAACTTACTTATGTATACGCTATATTCCGCATATAGCGGAGTGGACAGTTGAAACCTAGTGTTAGGTCACTCCATTCTGCAAACATTTCGTGCTGAGTGGTACAACTCAACGCCACGCTTTGTCTTGTTACCAAAGTGAGTAAATGAAAATGATTCGGTAAATCAGAATGGAAATCGAACCCACAACTGTTGAATTTTCATTCAGCACCACTCCACGACGTCCTTCAAATATCAAAAACTAATTCATGAAAACAATTTAACCAAAGATTATGTAACAACATGTGTAGACTTAAACGTCTGGAAAATACATTTCTTTATAAATGTATGTTCACGTCACGTCTGTGACGTCACCTGTTCTGGACATGTGGACGCTTTGAGACCAGACGAGGCAACCTAAATGAGACCTTCATTCAGCATTTCTACCCTCGTAGTGCAATTATGACGCACTGGTTGTGAACTATTTTCATTTCAATTTGTAATTGTATAAACTTTTAGTGTATAAAGAGGATGTAGCGTACGACTCTCTGCTCCCCACTTTTCACCCATTTTTAAGACACTGCCATAAGTCGTGAAACCTAACACCACTAGCTGTCGAACCAGGGCAAATGTGCAAGCCTCATCTGCCAAGCATTTTAGTGTAACCACTTGGCGAATTTTACGTCTCTACCATAAACTATACCTTAAATTATATTTATGTAATGAGAAAAATTATTGACGAAAAACTAGTACGACTTGCTTCATTTAAATATACAAAGTATGTAGGTATATGGATTTGACATTTAAGTATATTTTAGTTTTTCCCAATGTAAGTAATTTGGAACCCAGGCCACAATTAGAGCGCCCGCTGGGGGTCTGCGTGGGGCGGCGTGGGGAGACGTAGGGCTTGTGGCAACGTCCAAATTAGCGTAGATATACAAATATACAGATATACATACATACATAAGTAAATACGTCAGAAAGGTGACTCTATCATGCCTTTGACGTTGTTTCTATTTGTACTAAAATATTTTTAGTATGTAATCTTACAAAAAAGTTGTTTCAAATCATGTATTTTTAAATATTTTTTAATTTCTATTATTTATTTAACTTTATTTGGTTTCTTTTTACAGTAGGCTGCATTTTAATTTAAATGTTTATTTTTTTAAGGTTTTATCTATTTATAAATAAGTAATATAAATAAGGAGTCAGTTTATTATGTTAATCGAACGAATTATGCGAGCGTCGTGGAGCTATGGCAAGTAGCTAATTGTAATCGTGCTGCACACGCTCGGAGCTCTTATATCTCATTAAGTGCCGCCGCCCCCTGGACTATGAATATATTATGATCACATGTAAACCAAGTTTTGGTGATAAGATAAATACAGGTTTGATTTCTCGCAAGGTCTCGAAAAGTGGAGACCGGAGTGTCTATTTACTCCGGGTACCCTGCTTTCTTAACGTTTTCGGAACCGACCGGGATATGCTGAAGGTTTATCTAACAACAACACATTGTACGGTGACTGCCTCGTGCAGGGAGGTACTCACCGAGAGACCGTCGTAGTGGAGTGGAAAGTAGGAAGCAGGTTCCCTCTGCCAACTCTGCTATACACGGGATACAGCGTGAAATTATATAAACAATAAAAATATATATTAATATAGATTTAATAAATAATTCAATTGGGTTTTTCCCTCTTATACATGTTTCAAAAGATAATAGATAACAAGGCGATAAGCATTCGTCTAATGGTGAGCGTCACGCTACACGATATTTTGATATATTATGAGGTGCCAAACCTCACATACACTACTTATAAATAATTACTTGTAGATTCTATTATTTCAATTTGTGCTATATATATGTATTAAATAGTAAATTAGTACCAACTTGCGGCTTCGCCCGCGTGGTTAAATCAAATAACTAAACTAACTAACTAACTAAATTTTTGTTTGAGACATTCTAAGTGCGGGAGGTAACTGTGACCGCAAACTACAAGGAAATGATTATCGACCCTTAATTTCCGTAAAAATCGGTAAAAAAACAATATCTATACTGTTAGCGTACTCGTGTAAAAGTGGGTAGATTTAGGTGAAAAAAAACCATAAAAGCAGTGGAATTGTGACAAATGAACACAGTTGCTTGTAGGCGGAAGCCCTTATTGGAAGGTATCTAGTGTGTAGTGTTGTTATTGAGTGATTCATGTCACTTATTGTAATTACGTGGAACCTCTGTCCGAGTACGTTAGAAACATATAGACGGTATGTGTTTTTATCGTGTTATTTTAAAAACGTCAACCGCTTCCGATTTCTAACAATACTATAATTGAAAAGTAAAGTCACGGGCAAAAATAATAGTTTTATATACTATTAATATTTTATAACAGAATAGTTTATTCAGACATTCCGAAAAGGTCGAAAATTACCCTTCAACTGTAGTGGCACGCCACAGAGAGCTATCGAGACCCTCGCTGTCGAATTCAAAAACAAATCGTGAAATTAAAAAGTGAAACGGTCATAGCTTATATGCAAGAGTGAACTTTGATTGCCCACCACCGACCACCGCGCCGCGCCCTAATATTGCGTATAATTGAACAATTTAATAGTAAAATATAAATATTCTTACATAATTACTAATTATTACAATACTCTTTATAGGAAACGTATAAAAAAATAACCTGCGCTTCTTCGAAACTGTCCCAGCACTCTGACCGATGAGTAAGTCATACGTTATTATCATGCTCCGTTGAAATTCATATGCGCAAGTTACAACTAAAGAGCTTCTCTTAAATATTTGATATATACCTCCGAGCAGGGATCGAACCCGCAACCATCGCACACCCAACTTCACACGGAAGAATATATATCAGTTAGAGTTTACTGCAGTACTACATGCAGTTGGGACACCACCACGTCACCTGTGAAAGTGTCACCTATCACGTATACAAGCACTTTCACACCAAGGCCAGTATTGCACCAGCACCTCCTGCTCCTCGAAGCTGTACATGTCTCTGGTACGTATGAATACATATCACATTTTAACCCACCACTAACGTGACGAAATATCTTCCTCCTCGGTGACTGGATCGTCGATCACAATAATAATTGTACAACTCGGTGCGGGAGTTCAACACAAACATGTAAAATCTTTAGCTGTATAGTCCCAATATAGATCTATTAGACATATGTCACGTCGCACTATATTCACGTTGCCTTTTCCTATAGGTATAAAGTTTTTATTAAGAATTTAAACTCTATCATGAAAAATTGCTTGAAATGAATTTATTTTATACTGAAAATAATATTCATTATTAATTTTATTCGGATTACATGTCATAAGTGTTATTATCGCGCATGTTCAACGTACATACGTACTGCGTTAAACCGCAGTGTCTATGTGCGCGACCCGACATCAGTCAGTCAACAAATGCGGTCAAATAGACTAAATTAAAAACCGCAGCATGATTTAATAAGTAGTGAACTGTTTGCCTGTGTGGCGCTTAACCCCGCTCGTCGCCAGGCACCTACGACAGTATATAGGCAATAGGAAATAGCCAAGAGTAGTTTCCACGTGACATATTAAAAGACCGCATTCCCTCCAGTAGCGAGCAATATTTTGTGTTTTTAGCTGAATATAACGAGTGTCGTGCTGTGAATCGGTAAATGTGAGGTTGTTTTAGGATAACAACGGTACTAGGTCGATACTGGAGTATACGAGTATTCGATACACCCCGGAATACTTACTTACACCAATACTAAAGCTTGATACATCGAGGACATATTAACGGAAGTTATGTACCGCGGCGAACAAGAACAAGCATTGTTGTATAAATCTCAGTAAATCCTATTACAGTTCACTCTCTGCACTCTCTGCGCGCACTGCGGAGACGCACGACCTGAATAGCTCGTCTTAGTAATAGTTTGATACTTTGTTTCTACCAAGCGAGTAGAGCGAGTGATAATTACATTTAAATTAAATGGATACAAGAGTAGATTAGAGAAAGGACTACTAGTTTCCGTCCTTTAGGATATTAAATATCAGCTAATAACAGCTAAGAACAACTAGTTTACATATTATAAAAAATAATCTATCTTTGTCGTTGGTTGAGTTTCTCTTTCGGTGCTTGCTGGTTTATCCCTAAATTGGTATTTATCGACTATCAACAATTCAAGCCAAGGTCGTTCACTGAGCAACTAACAACTTACTCCTAATAAAAACCCTAAGAACTATTTAATATTGAAATTGTTTAATTTGTTAATGGCAACCGCACTCTGGGCCCCGCGCCCCGCGCCCCGCGCCACGACTGGCCTGTGTGAGCAGTACTTACACAGTGCGCTCGTTTCTCCGTAACTTGTAACCGGTCTCGTTAGTCACGCATTCAGTCCGTGTTCACTTTCGTGGAACTTTTTCAAGCTTTCCCCAAAACTATTTACAAGAGTGTTACTTCAACTATCGAATTATGAGTATTTGGTAACTTTGGTATCTCACGTTCATATTTTGTAAATGATATATGTATCTGAGTAGCACAATTGTACAATTTCATTGAATGCAAATACTGAGTAAATTATATTGTGGAGGGTGGTGGTGGTGGCCGCAGTGGTGGTGGTGGTGGTGGTGCACCGGCACAGCGTCCGACTTAGCACACACACACACACATGTTAAAACACAAAGTGTGAACATAAGTAAATGAAGCTAATGTATTATTCTGACTTGTAAGCTATAATACTCTAAAGTTTCATCTTACAACCAATCTCTATTTTATTTTTTTCCTATTTAATTAGAATAATAATATAAAAAGTATAGATCTGTCCTGGCGCAGGGGCACAAGTAAGACGGTAATGACGGCTTGTGGGTTCCATTCCCATTCGAGGAAATGAAATACTAATTATTTTCATTTTTTCGCTCTGGTGTCGAAACAAAGCTCGGTGTTGAGTGCCGCCAATCAACGCCGCCACGTCTTAACGTACACACAACGTCGTAACAACGTAACAGAATGTCTTACGTTCTGTGTGTATAAAAAAAGTTTAGTTAATAATAGTAATAATTAGGATACGTAGTAACAATATATTAGGATTACCACAGTCTATTATATGCTATTGTAGCAGTCCTGTATGGAGTACAACACGCGTCGAGACACAGGCCCGAGAGCCGCTCTAGTGTACTGATTGCTGTTACATTTATACAATTGTAGTCATATTCAATACACGAACAATTACACGTGTCTATAGTTTTTATTTACAATAAAACAAAAATTGTAATTAGTTAATATACTTAATGTCTGTATTAGCCAAAGTGGCGTACAAACGAGATTCAGAGAGAACATAGTGCTAAGTTATAGTATATTAGTAATAATCTGAATACCGAGATGGTAACAACAATCGTATAACAATTTCAAAGTTTGACTCTTTAACAGTCTGTAAATAGATATGCATGTCTCAGTACGTGTCGCTGTCACGGAGAGATGGTACAAATGGAGTGTCCTTCATAAGTCAGGGTTTATGTGAGCTGAAGCTATTACCGGGTAAGATATACATCGTAATTAGGTTGCGAGCGGACATCGAGCTAATGGCGTTTGAGAGGCACGGGGAGGGGGGGGGGGGGAAGGGGGGGAAGTAAGGGGGGAGGGAGGGAGGCTAGTCAGCTGGTCGGAACATATTTAACCATGTCAGGGCAAGCAACGAATAAAACTGTTTAAAAAATGACTATTAACTTACTCGGAGTAAGATGACCAATTTTCTTCAAGAATAATATTTTTCCTAATAAGGTAATTAGTAGTATACATTAATGTACTTATTACCGCCTACCGTGCCGCAGTGACTTCACCTTGCGAGTGCAGTGTAGTAAACCTCGACTCGAGTAACACAGTTTTTAGGTCAGTCGTGTTGAGTGGCGCAACTCAACAGAAGACGTGAAAATAACTTAAGTATAATAATTTCTCCGTTTACAGTTTGAGCCCACAACGCCTCAATAATAATAATAAATAATACTTAAAGAAATATCTAATACGCAGAAAAAGATAAACTCAGTAAATAGTCGCTAAAAAGTTTATTGTTCAGCGTGTACCTCAGCTCGGGTGTAACACGTCGCGGGCTTTTATTTGTAACCCGCTAGATGCTTCCAGGGGCGTCTCTACAACCGGAAGTAGACTTTAATGTAATGTAAATAGATCTTGAAATAGATCGAATTTAGGCTTCTACGTGCTTACCACAACGCTTACGTTTTATTTATAATACTTTAAAAATAAGTTTCAGTTAACGTTGTATCCCGCACACAACAGGGTAGACACGAACCTAATGTTAAGACACTCCGTTCCTCACTTTATGCCGATTTCTAGTGGAATTGCGTGTTAGGTGGCAGAACTCAACACCGCACTTTGCCTCGACACCAGAGTGAAGAAATGGAAATATAAACGTAAATAAATATTTCATTTCCTCAAGTGGGGATCGAACGCACAACCGTCGCATTACAGTCACACCTATGTGACGCTGCGCCTCGGCCTCATAATAATATTCTTTAAGAAAATTTAACAAGTAAACTTAGTAGAAGTGTAAGTGTAGGGCCCAATATTGTTAATTTTGATAATATCAATTTCATGGACAATATTTTTTTTTACGACGGTACATTTTTTTAAAAAAGGAATTATGTTAAAAGTTCACAACTCTCCCTCCACTCGTTGTAATGATGCTACAACATTTGGTTGAAGACCCGTTTCCGTTTCCGTTACGCTTTTTGGAAGTAACTCTAAACTCAACTGTCAGAAATATACACCCATAAATAATTATTATATAAATGATGATGAGTGTTTCACCACCACTGATAATAGACACATGGAGAAATGTTTCTGAGATTCATGACTTGATGTATACAAACATTCACAAAGTAAAAATACATTATAAGTATTTAAGGAGTAAACATTAATATTTTCACTAAATCAAAAATTTTGTTAACATTCAGTAGATATTTGTTTTCGAGTTGTATATTTAGAATGAACCTCAATATGATTGCAAGAAGCGATAGCGGCAGCACTTGTGATATCGGACTCGACCGCAGCGGGACTAACCTAACCTGCAACCTGCAACCTGCAACCTGCAACCTGCAACCTGCATTCACTTGCTCGCGGTGTGTTCCGCAAATGAATAAAACACGATATAGCTAACGAAGCGTGATATAAACAGTTCCTAAAATAGATGCTACAAATTCGGTATCAATGAAAATAGATACAAAAACTTATTTACATATTTATTTCATGTAAATGCGTTATAAAAAATCAAAAACTACATCTCTTAGTACACGTAGTTGGTTTTTTATAGCTCCACACTGTGTATTGATAAAGCAGGGTAGGCAGAGGGAACCTGGGAACCTATTGTTAACTGACACTCCGTTGCCATTAAGTTACTACTTTTCGCTTAATTTTGGAGGCACTACGTTGATAAGTAATGGGACTCAACGCCACTAGTTACCAGAGCGAAAAATTGAACATTTTAAATATTTAATTCTAGTGGGAATCAAACCCAGAACCGTCGCGGTTACAGTCGCACGCTTGTGCCGCTGCGTTAAGACGGCCGTCTCAATTTAATGTCCAATTTCTTTTGATGATAGGTAGGGTAAAGAAATATTTAAAAAATATCATAGACAATCTATATATATAAAATCGAAAGGTTACTCACTCATCACGAAATCTCAGAAACTACAAGTGCTAGCAACCTCAAATTTTGTATAGGAGTTATTTATAGGACGTAGGTGCTCGCTAAGACGGGAATTCGCAATATTCGATTTCTAAGGGGCTGTTTTTGGGGTCGAAAGTTTGTATGAAACTTCGTTACTACAAATGCTAGGAGTCTCAAATTTTGCTTGGACGTCACTAGGACGTAGTCATGGAGACAGAAATTAATAATAACGTAGTTCACGCAGGCGAAGCCGCGGGCGGGCCGCTAGTATTGTATATGTATATGTCCTAGGGCGGGCGGGGGCTGGTGGTCGTCGCTGTAACAGGATGCGTTACGTGATGTCATATCGACGGCTATCTGGGAGGAGACGTCTGCGTGACAGTTGTACGTGACACGCCGCTGTCGTACTGGTAGCAACACGACCTGGCTGTAACGGAACACAGCTCGTTGATGCTAATAGTAGACCGGTCTACTCTACCTGTATACCGCGGCTAAGAATAAGCTAATGCATCGTCAGTTATTGTATTACAATACTATTCACAGAATACGCCTGCATGATGCAATGATATATACATTTAAAGATTACAAATTCTCGAGCGCACCTCAAACTCGTACATTTAATGGTCTAAAACTAAAATGATTGTAGACGGTGACGGTGACGGTGGTCAGCACGGACACGTCACATCATCCTGTTACAATAAATCATATTTAATTACAAAGTAATTTAAATTTTAATTGGCTCACATATTTAACATACATGTTTTAGGTAATATACTTTAGCTTTATGAGAACTCTCTTTTTTATTTGTTAGCAAATGTTACCCGACATTACATTACAAACACAATGACAATAGAGCTGATTACGTACCTGTCTCTGTCACATTTCACCGCAAACTCGATTTTATTTTTCCAAAGGTCTTAGAATAAATGTTGTGACTGATTTGGGCGTCGATAGCTTTGAAAGAAAAAATGTTCCTTTAAATGTGAGAGCGATGTAATCGACTCGCTCACTTCTCTCCTCATTGCTGATAAAGACATCAATCTCGGGAACCCTATTTACCTTCCCTTCTCTCCGACGTAACGCGCGGAGCTCCGGCTGCGGTAATTTCGTTCCGTCTTTCAGATATATTTATGGGTTTATATTTCGCACGCCCGTAATACAACTAAATACAAATACGAGAGGCAACTCTGTTATACGAGATACAAGCTCGGGCGAACTGTAATATTTAAATTAGATAAAGTATTTCCTGAAATAATTATACGAAAGACACGCGACTATATTGCATTAGTATGAATTATGTTGTTTCTATAAGGTATATAAACTACGAATGGTTATAGTAAGTAAAATAATTACAAACCTAAAATAGTTTTTTTTTTTAATTTTTATTTCAGACATTTAAAAGATAGAAATAGATATAAAGGATAAAGTTTTAAAATAGTAGCAATAAAAATAAATCAACTAAGTATGTCATGCAAATTTAGCGTCCCGAGTGCAGAAAGTCTGAATGCTCAGTAAATTTTTAGTGCAATTCTCGGGCGAGTCTCTCTGCGGCTCCTCTCGCGAGCGTCTCACAAAAGAGTACTGAAGATAGTTGAACCACGTCTATGTATTATAAAGAGGTTTTATAATTAATTTAAATCATATTCTAAGCAAGTATTGTTTAATAAGAACAGTATACCAAGTGGAATATTATACAATAAGGGAGTTGATTGACGTGAGACCGTCGCGCGTCGTGGCGTTGGAGCACAAGGTGTGACTGACACGCAAAGGTGGTGGATTCGATCCCCACTCGAGGGAATCATTTATTATACTCGTATATAATATTAATACTATATTTTTTCGCGCCGACACCATGGTTAAAATACAACAATCATAATGACAGCCCACGAGCTACAAAATAAAAAATAAATATACATCTAAATACGCGTAAATTACATACAATACCATTTGTTTATTTAACTTCAATCTCAGAAAAAGCAAACGTTTCCACTCAAAATTAACGACGCGAACTAAAAGTAAAACGTTTAAAGAACAAGAGGCCGAGAGCGCGAGAGCGCCCGCGGCGGCCGGCGGAGATGCTGGGGCAAGTGCGGCTCTACTGGAACACTTTGAAAGCTGTCCCCTTTATTACTTGCTTTGTGAAATGCTTAAGGAAAATTCTGCTATAAAAACGACTTATTCTTGTTTTCATGATGCTTATTATGATCCTGTACGTGTGTTTCGGTACTACGATACTAAAGTAATATTCGTTTATAATTTCAAATAATTATCTTAACCGTACTTAATCCACATACATAATAAATATTTATATTATGTACCTATATGTAGGTATCGAGTATGAAGTATGGTATATTTATTTAACTATACATAACTATATATAATACATCATGAAATACAAGTATCAGTTTCAATGTCAACTGTTAACTTTAAAAAATAAGACACGACAAAGGAAGAAATGCTTATTTTATACTACCTATCAGAACATTTAATATTATTCTGAAACATAAAACAAAACACTAAATTTCGCCCTCAACATGCAAAGGTTTTTATAGCCTGGAGGAAATCCTCTAAGAAAGGAAGGAAAAGAAGTCCTCTCTCTTTCGTCTGTTATGAGAAAAAGAACGTGAGACTGCTCTATAAGACAAATTGGCGAATAAAACACTAGCTAGTACTTTTAATTTAAATACTACGACGTTACAACTGATGTTTACTACGGATCCGAACAAAAGCAAACAGAACCCCTTTATATAGCGTCATGTTGACGCAAATGAGAACCGTCTGATTATTCCCCAGCGCGAGGTCGCCCGCACTATACTGTCATCAGCGCCAGCAGTACCTGCTGCCTACCTGCCAGGTACCCGCCAGGTACCTACCCGCTACCCGCCGGCTCCGAGCTGATTACGGTCATGAATTCCCACGAGAATTATGTTTTGTCGAAATGACCTATTTTACTTGAGCCATAATTAAAAATACAACGCGCGCTGAACTACCTGTGCCGTGATGTGGGACCGTGTACTCAATGTGCTCCTAGTTATCTCTTATAACCACGAGGTCAAATGATTAGATACTATCTGTCTCTCTGTCTGTAACAACACCATGTTGGGAGATTAATTCATTACCACTTAAAGCTTACACATACAAATACAGGTTGCCATATTGGCTTCACATTTGAAATTACTGTAATTTAATGTTATTTAAAATTTATTAAGAAATTAATAAAAAAAACGTAACATAATAAATTATCTATATATATAAAAGGACTTGTCCTCACTGACTGAGGTAAGACGCACGCACAGCCGTAACCGCTGTGCGTAGAAACGTGGAATTTGGACAGATGTTTACTTTTGTATTCTGGACATCCACTAAGAAGGGATTTTGAAAAATTTTAACCCTAAAGGGGTGAAATAAGGGTTCAAAGTTTGTATGGAAAAAAATTTAAATCGGCACCGATTTTTATAAAATTTGAAATTTAGATTTTTACAAGTATTTAATTGAACACGTGTTTCATCGTTTTCTAGAATTCTCTCCCTAAGGGTGCAAATAAACGGGTTGAAAGTTTGTATAGGTTTTTTTAAATCGTCACCAATTTTTATAAAATTTGAAATTCAGACTCTTAAACGTATATAATTAAACACATTTTTCATGGTTTTCTAGAATTCACCCCCTAAGGGTGCAAATAAGGGGTTGAAAGTTTGTATGGGAACATTCTTAAATCGCCACCGATTTTTATAAAAGTTGATATTTAGACTCTTAAAAATATTTCATTGAACACATGTTTCATGGGTTATTAGAATTCACCCTTAAATACGCAAGCGAAGTTGCGCGCGTCCGCTAGTATAATATAATAAAGCGGAAGAGTTTGTTTGTTTGTTTGTTTGAACGCTAAGATCTCTGGATCTACTGGTTCGATTTACTTTGTTTTTGTTTTGTATGAAAGCTGCATTCTTCAGAAGTGCTATAGGCTATATAACATTACATTACACATATAAACTAATATATTTTAAAGTACTTTCTAATTTGACATGCAATTTATTCTGCCATGTTAATAACAACCGTCGCGTCGCTACGCAACCGTTACCGCGACATTTTGATATTCATCCTTATGTAAATAAATATAATAGTCACTTTTAGCATTTCATCTAGATTGAAATTATAGTTTACTGTATAACATACTAATAAATAATTAAGGAGATGTCACTGATTCGAAATTACCTAGCCTTCGGGCGGCACAGTATTCAAGCAGGCGTAGCCGCGTCCGGGTCCACTAGTAAATTAAATTAGCAAATACTATGATTACCAAAAAAAAAGTAAATATATTTATTAGTTTAATTCTTTAAAAACGTATTTACAATGAACGACCGGTACCGGCTGGAGGCAGCCGAGGCGCGGCCTCCGGAGGTGTTAGCGTCACTACATTATGAGCAAAGACAAACCAACAGGATTCATATTGAGCTTCAACTTGGTGCTTGGTGTTAGCACGCATAAGTTTTTATAGACATTGCGTGGTAAATGGCACATCTATCCATTGTGTAATAACATATCTATATCACACACTATCTGTCCCAGATCAAATCTCATTATTGATGGAAGTAATTTGGGAAGTTGGCTCGTGTGACGTCACAGTTACGACTGGTGCGCTGTGGAGGGAAGTCATTTGTTACCGACTTACTGCTCCCGTTATGTAGACTTACTCGTAACACGATAATAGCAACGAATTATTAGATTATATTTTTAACAGTGTTTATAGCGCGGCTTTACCCGCTTGGTCAAATGAAGATAAAAAAGTTGTGCATGACGTATGACACATGTGATACAGATGTGTCATGTCCCATTGTGAAACGATCAACGTGGTGTAATATCCAACAGGTTAGTGTTAAGAAGTTCTGGAGTTCTTTTTTTTAACATTTTTTCCTCAGTCCTACGTACTCGTATAAATCTTAGCGTAGGCTATCCAATACAAAAACGTTTTTTCAAATCGAACCAGTTGTAGTTCCTGAAATTAGCCCGTTCCACCAAACAAACTTTCCCTTTTCTTGATGAATATTCGTATAATAAATAGTATAGATTCCTTACATTAGCAAGTAAGCCTAGCTTATAATATAAAATAGTTTTAATTAATATCAGAATGTTATCGCGACTGAGTGCGGAATGCTCCGTCGGATTCCTCGCAAGTCTGTTCATATATACTTTATTCAGGTTCTAGTTTCGGTTGGTATAATTTTTTTTCTTTTACGTATGTACACCGATTACGCCGAAATTCGATAACTGCTTCTTGGTCCCAATACGTTTCATTCAGTTGCTATTTGTTTGTTTATACATATTTTATTAACTTGGCGATACAAATGTCACAATACTTTGGATATAAACAGTCTTGGTACCGACTTTAAACCCATAAGTAGATAGGACATACTAATCATACTTTGTTTCTACATACAAAAACGACTAAGTTGCTGAATGAATGGTCTATGTGAGTTTGATAAAAGTGATACTGTCGACGAAGGTAGGCTCAATGACAGACATAGTATGGAGTTCGTTTTCTTTAAGAGTACTGCACACATGACCCAGTATAGTCTTGGTGGTTTCCCTTTCGCGTATACAATTTTTTATATCAATTTTGATTAATATTTTTATCCCGTTTTCTTTTAGTGTTAATTTGTATTTCTTTGTATAGATATATGTATAGAGAAGTTAATCAATTGATTATTTATATATAGTTTTCATAGTCGAGTAGCGTCAAGAAGATGACTGTAATAAATAATTTTTAATGAGTGCGAAAAGCCGATTGCTTCTGCCTGCAACACTTGATACTCTTTTCAAAAAGAATTTCTTGGACTTGGAGAACCGGAGAGGTAGTGAGCTATTCATTAGCGGCGGTCGCGGCGGCATTATGTCGCTAATTGCCGGCACTCCGCCTCTGCCACCTCTAAAGTCTACACTCTGCACCTCGCCTATAAAAAAAATAACTCCGACGAATTCAATGTAGCTCTTCATCTTGATCTTTTTCGTTTTGTTTCAACTACGTTATCTTAATGAGGTCGCTTTGAATTTGATGAGAAAAATGTTTAAGTTACTTTTGACTCGGTGTCGCATTTCTACGGTTATTAGAAACAGACTAAAAAATAATATAGTGTACACATATTTCATAATAACAAATTTTAAAGCTATGTGTATTATTCTTACGAAATTTTTAGTTTTTTTTTTACATGTTTTACTTTATCATTTGGGAAATACACTAGATAGCTAGTAAAATAATATTTTGATAATGTATATGTATATAATTGAAACTTTTTTAGATGTTCATATATAAAATAAACATATATTGTGTCATAAATGAAAAAAGTGCGACATCCGCAGCGCGAGTGATGGATGCCGTAGCTCGTCGTCTCGCTCGGTATCTTATTACATACATACGAGTATATGAAAGATATTTATATCAATAAGTTATACTTTAATGTTGTTACGGATTAAATAAAAAGAAATATTTTTAAAATCATTTTTAAATTAAAGGTAAAACTTTAATAGCATTTTTTTAGGATTAATTTTTTTGTTGAAAATATTTTTTTTCTCTATATAAATTTTATTCTTTCGATTGAGTATCGTACTACTATCCCATGCATACTCAGACGCTTCCCAATTACTCCAAGATTATTATTTATTTTTTTAGCTTCATGCGGGATACATCTGCACATAGCAGAATAGGCAGAGGGAACCTGGCAACTTAGTGTTAAGTCATTGCGTTATTTTTAAGCAACTTCCGTTCCCCACTTTTCGCCGGATTCTGGAGGCATTTCGTGTTGAGTTGACATAAAAAAATATTGGTTGGCATGATTTGTATTAAATCATGCCAACCAATATTTTTTTTATTCCAAATAAAAAACAATTGATTTTTTATAATAGCAGCAAAAATGTCATTGGCTCAAAAATTTCTTAAGTATTATTAAAAAGCGTGTGTCGGGTCTCATCCACGCACTGTAACGAATCCTCAACATCGATTTTTCTATTTATTTTGTAAATTCATCTGAAAGTTTCATTTTAACTGTGCAAAGGTTCATGGCTTAGCGTTTGACTTTTAATAACTGATGCGAAAAACTGAATTGCAAAATGTAGTACTTCCAATATACAATAATAAAAAAGTTTATACGGAAGAGACAGAACCGGGGCGCATCACAAGTGAACATTCTTATGTAAAACATGCCTTATGTTTAATATTTGACTCTTCAAGTCAAGAAAAAAAGTCCTTTCTTAGATATCTGACGGATGTCTTAAAAAAACGGGATGTGTCAACAATTAAATGCGTTTTTCTGTAAAACTATTCGCAATTTCGAAATAGTGTAAAAAGCAAATTGTATCTTCGTTTAACGTAGAAATTTAATAAAGTATTTTAAAGCATAAGGATTAATACCATTATGGAAAAATATATCTCACAATAAAAAATATATTGAAATTATTATTTTTAGACAGAAATATGATCACTACACGTTATTCTTAAAAGATACGAATATGCTCTCGCGGACTTTTTTGTAGATCTTATTAAGAGGCACAATACTCCAGTACATTATTTTCATGTAGTACTTACCATTAAAGCAGCGCATGCGCGAAAGTGTCTCAACGGGTAGGACTTTATACACATTTATCGTATTTATGTTAATTTACATAAGAATGTACAAATAATAAACTATATATAAACCTTCTATGAAAAATACTCGACCTAATGGTGAAAACCGCAACAAAATCCGTTGGGTGGTTTAGAAGAAGAAGAGTTAGAAACAACAGACAGACACGAAAAGCGACTTTGTTTTATAAGATATAGGATAGGATAGGAAGATGTCTTGACACCAGGTTGTTTATTGTGTGCGGGACACAGGTGACCTTCAGAAAACAAAAGTATAAAAATCATGTTCAACTAAGCATCATTCATGGCCTCAATGCTCCACTTTGTCTACTTGGACTACAAAGAGGCTATTCCTACTTCACTACAACAAACACGGACGATTTGAAAAGAACCACATATTTCTTATGAAGTAATATTTTTGTCGGAAGCGTTCCTTCTATTTTAGGAATGTTCCTTGTTCATATATTACATCTGACGCAACCCCGGCCCCGCCAACTTATGAGTCCAGCTCGTATGAGCTTCATACAAGTTTACATTGCAAGAGAAAATGTTAGCATTTGCTTGTATTCTTTAAATCTGAGTTATATTTTTCAATATTATTTTTGGAAAACTCTTTTACGACTGAGTTACTGACAGACAACACACAGATTCACATTTAGATAGTATAGGGAATGTAGGGAAGCGCTAAACAAGGATTTCTCCAAATTCTTATGAGAACTAGAAAAACAAACAAGATTTTTCATTTTACGTTTTAAAATCACACAAACAAAGTTGAGGGTGATGAAATCTGTGAGAGAAATACTTAACTTGTGTGCATGCAATTTTTATAATGTGTACCATAAAGAGAAAAACTAGATAAATAAAAAAATATGGTTAGGAAGAGTTTGTTATTATTTAAAATCCCCAAAGTAACCGCCACACTCCCGGAAACTCCCGGATACTCAAACAATATATTTTTTATGTAAATTTATTGGGATTTTATAACATTAAGTCGAATCAGAAGGGGAGTGCAAAGGAAACATCGCACCGCGCCGCCGGGAGCCTCACGAGGAGGAGGAGAGGTTCTCTTCAAGAAGGTCGACGTTTCCCTTAAATGGATATCCGATGTAAGCGGGATTACGTCCCATCCACGCCTCATCACCTTATTGCGCTGACTTATGCGTCGACTAAACCGGTGACGCCGCGCTCTACGTATTCGTATTATTTAAAATATACTTCATTATTTTATATTATGTAAAAAAATTACATTTTCGTTTTGATAGTTCTAGCAACTGTGTATATTCGTACTTTACTTATTGTTAACAATAATAATTATTGTATCTTAGTAATAATTAATCTCTGTATATAATATATTATGTTGTCGTGGGACGAGTATCAATATCTAAAAGGAAGGTCAAAAGTTCTCATATGAAAGTTTCTTCTAAAGTTCCGCAATATAAATAGAAAAGAAATTGCGACCGAAAGTTTTCTCATCGAAGTTTCCTCGAGTGAATGAACGCACCAGAACCGACACGTGACGCTCTGTACTGACAACTTACGCACATTAATATGACAACATTCCTTTTTTACTTGAGTCGACTATTTGCGACGATATCTTTATTTTGTCAAACTTTGTATACGTATTATGATGATTAACAACAATTTGATATAAACAAACCCAAGCAGTAGAAATATGTATTTTATTTTAAACAACGTAAGAGATCTACAATATTCAATAAAATTTCAAGATATCATGTAAATTTCAGTATATTAATCACAAATGTAAAGTTCATTTGAATATTCACACTCGTAGCTCCCCAGCCTCCCCAGCCTCCCCAGCCTAGCCCGGGCCTCCTCGCGCCTCCTCGCGCCTCCTCGCGCTAACTAGATTAGGCTTTGTTCCGATTACAAACTAATTTTAGAGTTAATGTTGATTTCCAGGAAGGTACATTTAAGTAGGTATCAAATATTGTTTTCCATGTACACAAGTGCCAGTAGTCGGGAGTCAGCAGTTCAATTCAGTGCAGAGAGTACTGCACTGTGCACAGCGCCGTGTGTCGGTGGACCGAGGTCAGGTTTCGCACCATTAACTCACCGAATACGAGAATGGCTGTTTATTTACTCTTCATATCTCGTCTTCTACTTCTGACATTTGATAGAAAACCGGTCAAGTACAATTCGGGCTCCCCCACTGAGGGTTTCGTACCATTCAAGATTATAGGTCTACGGAAAGTACAACTTATACAGTCGGGACCTCTTTAAATGATGCGGGGACCTTGATAAACATTTTGTTGATTGAAGAATTACTTACAGCTCCCGGCCGTTCATACTTACAGCCGTCATGGTTACTTTGGGCACACTTGGGCTGCTAAAACAAATGTAACGACACGTCACTTATGTAACATAACCCTGCCTTAGCAGTCGGGAATAAACTATAAACATAAGTTTGTAAACATTTTTTTGTATAAAATGATGTGTACATATAAAATTTCGGTTTTCGGATTTTTCTTTATTTGTATTGTAAGTTTTCCCTTTTTGACAAATTTAATACCTCATAGTCCACGGGATGTAAGTTTTGATTACGAATTTCATACAAACTCCAGCTTGCATGCAGCAAATCTATACACAAATGCTCACATCTTTGATTCTATTGACTAAGATAGAAGCGTGATCTTTTCTGTGCTTCAAGGGACCATAGATTTGAATATTCGACTTTGACCATCATTTGGCGCACATTGATGTGATGGGGACAATTTTGTTTGTAATGGTGTGAACTCATGGTTACTAGCATGTGTACCGGACTAGTAGCCGATATATATAAACGTTATACACATGATTCATAGATATAATATTCCGCCAGTTTCACTACACTAAAAAACTCGTATTATTCTCATTAATATAATGTGAATTTATGTTATACCAGTATTATTATATCTTAAGCTGTCTCACTCAGTGTTGAGCTCACCCATTGCTCGTAAACAAAACGAGGAAAAGCTTCAACAGCGCAGTTTGTAGAAGTCAATAATATATCTGAAATTCTCTTTGACGTGTCCACAGAGAGCTGCAAGCGCCGGTCGTGTTGCTAGCGAGTGTATTCTGTGCGTCGCCTCGCTCGTGGATAGCTTATGTTGAATAACCTTCATATTTGTATCAAACGTATATTACTATTAAATATTTCATTTTTAGGGTTCCGTGCGTTAAAAAATAATAACGAATGATGATCACCTATTTTTCCGTCCGTCAGACCATTTATCCCAAGGTCGCGTGAAGGTATCAAACTGAAATTAATATCAAACATTTAAGTCTATGGTCTATTGAGTAGAGTAGAGTACTTCCCGCGGACCTACAGTTATAAAATTTGACACGAAATGACAACTTACAATTCAAATAAATGAAAAAATCTGCAAAGTGAAAACTTATTAAACTTAGATATTTCAAAGAAAAAAAAAAACCATTACAAACATATAATTGTAGCAGCAACACAATCCTGAAATTGGTACGAAACCCTCAATATGCGAATTCGACACGTATTTGAATGGCTTTTATAATGATTTCTGTAAGTAAATATAATTTTATAATAAAAATATATTTTAAATACACGACGACATACACGAGGTGGCATTCGTCTGTCAGTTGACATAATTATTATACGAGTATTAAACTACCGCCAACGATTCCTTACTTGCCTCGCGTACTGCCCTGGTGGTGGTGGTTGCAGAATGAGCTGACTGTATCTTGCCTTCAGGTGTGGTGGATATGAGATTTCAAGGATATTAAAATAAAAAGAACATAAAACTAGAGTAGTAAGGTAACATTATCTATGACGCAGACGGCGGCCCCTGAATACGCTCCTTTGTGAACAATGTTCTCGGAAATGTAATTTAGGTGATCCTCTGCGATCTGCGCAATCTCGTATTCATGGCGACGGATCACCGACTCAATTAATTAAATAATATCGAAGATATTGCTTCATTACGGTCCGTCCTCTGCCGACACTTACACGTCTATTTATTACTTCTAATCATTGAAACTAATGGAAACTGCTACATGTAATCTGAAGATAATATCATATTTCTCCAAATATAAAATATAAACTATATTAGCCAAAGGTTATGTGAGGTATTTAGTCTCAAGATCGATCACATACTTGTACTTTATAACAGTAGTACTTTTTTAAATTCCACTCTTAAATAAACGGATCCACTTCACAAACAGTTTATAATCGACTTCAAAACTTCTTAAAGCAAAGCAGTAATGGGTCCTTAAGAGAGTTCTAGCGTGATTGTCGCAATAGCCGAGGTGGAAGCTTGACGCCACTGTACAAGGAACTTCTCCGGCGAGGAATGGAGAGTGTGGCGACAATTAATGTAATAAGTATGTATGACTCATATATAAGTCAAAGTTAGTTTCATATTCTTACTATATCACTTGTAATACATCTAAAAGTCTTATACCGCTTTAATATCATATTTTTGTCTCATCAGATAGTAAAGGAGCAGTCTTACTGAAGATCATTTTTATCTTTGCTTTAAAAAATACTTTAACAGCAGACGTACAGAGGAAGTGCAATATTAGAGGTGCAGGTCGCGCGGGAGGCAGCGAGCAGAGAGCACCCACTTCTGCCCACCTTGCTAGACGCGGACCCAGGAAGGTGTATGTATATACTTTTCCTGTACAGATTATATCAATAATGTTTGTTGTCAAAAAAGTTGATAAGAGACGTTATTCTCGGCGGCTTCGCCCGCTTGAATTATATGAATATTTATTAATTATATTTATGCAGTTATTTTCAGTTTTCAATAGGATTAGTAAGAAAATAAAGCAATAAATAAAGCAAAATAAGCCGAAAAGAATAATAAATAGACATATAAGAAAGGGAAACAATATTCTTAATATTAGAAAAAATATCTGATTAATTGAAAAATAAGTTAAAGTAACTAAAGGAAATTCTTAATATTAAAAAGGCTTCATTATATATTTTTTTAATAAAACTCTATTTATTACTGGGGCTTCATATAAATAAATACAATGGAGGCATATTATTTTCGTAACGTAATACTTTAGTAGTCCGCCCCTCTCCGCCCCTCTCCCCCGCGCCACCGGAGGCTGCGAAGTATATATAAGAAATTAAACCAATATATCTCCCAGATTCATTTTTATTATTCCCACTGCGCCTTTAGTGATGATAGTTAAATATTATTTACTGCAAACGTGTATTCATAAAGAGAAGTTGAAATATGTCAGAGAAGATGTCTCGATTGTGGGGTTAATATAAATATTTATATTTATTTAATCCATTTATAATTCGCAAATCGTCAGTAGCTATCACGTTTGTATCGTTAGATGATTATTTTTAAACCCGCCTTGAACGTCATTATGCAACACATCACGCATACAAGCTCGAAGTAGTTGATCCTAAATATAAATCGTCAACTGAAAACAATTACGTAGAAATAAGGGCGCTTGATAAAACAATATTGACGGCGTACAGCGCCCGCCATACATTATGTATACAGGGCGCGCCGCCCCACGTGCTCGTGTGGTCCACTCCAATGGCCCCACGCGCCCCACGCGCACCTCGTGCCCCATGCCACCTTGGTGGTCATGGGTTATGATGGTTATGGGTTGGATTACCACTCGGGGGAATTAATTGCGTTAATTTATGCCTCTCAACACACATTGTATCATGAATGGGGCGTCGCGTGTGAAGCAGTCTTAACTTCCTCCTGCTCACCCTGGTAATGTGGGACGCGGCTGAACCTACAGTCATGTACCTACATACGTACTATATTCGATGTCTGTGAACTTAGCAGAGCATTGTTCAGCAGATCAAAAAAAAAATGGAGTTCTCTTCGCATGCACCTGAGTT
>JAEBDU010013037.1:3309-111312 GCA_016802625.1 Heliconius numata
TGCTGTACAATTTAACGTGTTGTTTTTGCTCTATTTACTTCATAGAACAATGGCAAGCGTAACTTAGTGTGCAACTGTAATGTTGCAATAACGGAACGCCCCTAGCACCTCCCCAATGTTTAAGAACTAGTATGAATTATTTAACCTTTAGAAGCTGTCAATCCAGATTCTATAATTATCTGTGGCCGTTAAAAAGAATTTTGTTTAGTTTTATTTAATTTTTTTTTAATAATTTATATTTAAAAATATTGCCCCTCCACATTCGCCGACCCTATCTTTATGTACGTGGTAAAAAAATTGAAAATTATTAACACATCTCAATATGTATTTGAATGTATAATAAATAATGATCCGTTGTGTTTTAGTATATAAAATGTGAAATAATATTAGGTTATTAGGAATAACCATTATATAATTTACCATAGACACCTACGAATCCTCTATAGATATATATTACGATTCTGTCACAAATACAAAAAAATATGTTTCTCAAAACTGGTTTAAATTCCACATTAAGCCTATGACTTAATAAGCACAAAGATAATATATTTATTAGTTTCATAATAAACGTTTAAAAATGGTCGTTGATCGGAAATATTTTTTGTGTGTGACTTTTTTTGTTTATCTTAAAATTCACACGAACCTGATGCATAGACATACCTGTTATAAGAACGATAAAAATGTATACCTTAAATTTTATTATAATATTGAAGTTAATTAAAATACAAATGTGACAAAATTGTGAAACCAGTTTTGTTTCGAATATTTTTATGCAGTTAAAAAAACGTTACTTCTTATATTTTTTTGAATGGCAGTGATTAAATGAGTCATTCTTCCCAGATGGTAATATTAAACTTTACTTCCATAAAACGTATACGAAATAATACATTTATTTAATTACTTTAGCTGGTGTCAAATTCAAATTACTCACTCCCCTTACATACATTTAAACACTTTTTTATAGCATTGTATGCCACCATATAATTATCAACATGTCTCAATTTCTTTACATAGTTAACGTATTGTTCAGTATTTTGCCTTGTCTGCTCGTCAAGTTCAAGACTAATAAGCGCATTTCCGTTAACCAATTCAATATATCAAGTAACGAACTGTCGATGAACTGTGAGTCAATCGGCCAAATATTTCGGCCGCTTTATACCAACAATCATACGAGAGCAGTATTCTTTCAATGATTTGCATGCTTGTTGAAAATTGTTATTTAAATTTTATTGAGTAATACAATTTACATGTATGGTATTTGTTAAACGTTATATTTAGTATATTTAATTTGTGTGTTAAATTGAATTACGCTTCTTAACACGCAATGTCTCGAATTCGGGCGGAAAGCGGACAACGAAGTGCAACATCCATATGCGAGATAAATTGCGAAGCTAAAAAAGAAGAAGAAATAACTATAAGAAACAAGCTATATTTATTTATCTATATATGCATAAAACGTAAATAAATAAAAATATTAATCAATCTTTTTATGGAAACTAATTTGGCTAATAATAAAAAACAACTCATTTATTATAGTACAATAAATAAAATCGTAGTAGGTTTATAGGGTAGAGAAATTTGAATTGACTGGGGTCAGGATGAGCGGTGACCTCCGAACTCGATGCTTCATTGAGCAGGCCAGCTGAGGCCCGAGAACCATTCAGCCGCTCGCTCAGTCCCGGCCAAACATTGTACGCGTCACACGCGCTGGCTGAATACCGTAGAGCTTTACGCTTTTATTTTTTTCGCGCGGCAAATTTGACAGTTGACATATTGACATTTGAATTTCTCATTACAATATAATTATTTTATTTTATAATTGAAATATTTTTTTGTGATGTGCTGTTAGTTTAGTTTTGTTTATTCGGTTTACTATTTGTGAACTCAACATGACGTCTGTTTATGAGGTGAGTGCTCGACATTTACCTGACAATAAGTTTTTGCTAAAAATTTACTGCGAGATTTTTTGGACTTTTAAGGCCATGAGTGTATTTTGTTAATTTTATTGATGTTTCGTTTGATCAGGAGATAGTAACGTAATTTTGATTAACAACAAACTGTTTACGTTAAAAAATATTTTTTTAGAATTAACCTACTACTTTCCAAGCATTAAGTACTGCTTAGTGTTTATAGTAAAACTATTTTGAATTTCAACCAATATATACTCTAATTAAAATTATCTTAATAGATAACGATCATTGTAAATTGCTGTATATTGGCAAACGTTTACCAAATGTCCTCCTAACAATGCAATGAATGAAGTTTATTGCGTTTCAACATTGGTCTCCATACATAATCTAGGTGTCACGAATTAACAATAGCGTTCATGACTATTTACGGTTGTATCCTTATGAGAAATAATGAATGCAGTCATATCCTGACTTTTACATTTCATATTGTATTATTAAATATACTTAGTAAAGTATTTAAAACTATTTTTCATTATGTTTAGAAAAGTACATATTATTTATATGAGTTTAATAATTTATCTTTGGAGTCAAGAGCGATACTATTATATTATTCTCGTGTCTCGTAAAATATACATCGATTCTAAAATCATATGAACTGGGCTACATCTCCAGGGGGTAATCATAACAAAAAACTTGAAATATTATTATGAGGACTTCGAATAGGTTATTGTAAGTCTACTGAATAAAATATATCAAGTAGAAGATGTTTAATAAAAAAAACTGATATTAAGTATTTGGCTTATAACTTAATATCAATATTATATCGACGTTTTATCGCCCTGGTTTAAAAAAGTACATAAAATAAATTGAGGCCATACATGGTCTAAGAGTACAAACGTGTGACTGTAAACACGACAGGTTGTGGGTTCTATTCCCACTAGAGGAAATTAAATATTTCATCCTCCACGAATCGGCGGAAAATGAGTAACGGAGTGTTTTAACACTAGGTTCCCCTATTTCTTTGTCCTTCAAAACTTCAGTATTAATAATACTTAATATATTTCAAAAATAACTAACGTCTATTCGTTAAACGCTTGTATTTGTATACCCTATTATCGAGTGCAATGCACCTATTTATACTGAAGCAGCTCTCCCAAACGGAGAGCGCGGCTGTACGGCTGTTAAGTTTGTTTACATTGACTCCGTTTACAGACTACGTACCTACGAGTATGCATGTTCCCGCTGAGGAATTCCTTTACGGCTACACCAGATGACGCCAAGATAGGGTTCGTTTTGTACAACTTGTACATATATTAGATAATATGCATTTAACTTATTAATTTTTAGAACATAAATAGAAATCGAATAAAATTTTTAGTTTTTTAATTTTAATTTATTAATTAAATATAACATTAAAAGTTCACAATACAAATATAAATACATAATTTAAACTGTTATTTGCATGCTAAAGTGTTAAAATAATTAGGTTATATCAACTATAATATTTGTGGAATTGATGAGTTAATTAAAATTATAAAAATCTAGTATATATTTTAGTGATACACGAAATTATGATACAGCATAAAATATCAATATTTTAGTTTTGTAAAACAAATTATTTTTACGTTGATCCTATGTTAACATTGCCTGTTGAACCTTATATTTATTTAGTCTTAGCGAATGCATGACATTCGTCCGTTATGTGATATATATATATATACATAATAATTTACCTTATTTTGAAAAAAAAAATCTTATTAGCAATAAACCAGAAAACCGTTGCTTTTTAAACTGGTTTATGAAAATAACTGTATTCTCAAATGAAATTGTGAGTACTTCGTTCAAGATTTTACTTCAAAAATCCGTTATAATATGTTAAAATATCGATAAAAACCATTCCCCCAACATTTGCTTAGATAAGAACTTATCGTAAGTCAACATTACGATATATGATGCCTTTTTTGTACTGCTCATTCTACATGTACTCGTACATGTATCGTCAATCGACCGTTCTGTTTGTTTACTCTAGGAGGAGACTTCCTCTTAATGTAACGAACTTAACCGACGCGACAAATATTTAAATACGGTATACACAGTAGTAATAGAATTTAGAAAATAAAATATAATTGATGCTAATATAATATTCAATTACATTATAAAACCTGATATAATTAATATATTTCACATATTAGGCTTTAACATATAATTTTTAATATAAATAATATTTAAAATATAAAATTCGAAAACACATAAACAACTATTAACTACAGTATTTATTAAAAAAAATAAGGTCAACACGATGAACTAAATACAACTCTACTCAACTTTCACCAGAAAATTGTGATAATGTGCGATACCTGTCATTTGTTGTTTAAAAGTTCATTGGTTACTTTCACTGTCGTTATTAGCTTTGTATATACATTCTACTCTTTGTTTACAACATTCATTATAGTAGGAAGCAATTTAGTAAGCTAGCTTCTAAGTATTTTTTTAAGAAAGAAATTTTCACGAATTTGATCAAGAAATCTACAAGTCAGGTCCGAGTTGAAAAAATCTTTTTAGTCCATTTATCGAATAAATTTTCAGATCACGTCAATTGTTTTGATGTAAGGTCGGAGACCATCAGACCATGAGACCCCGGGCACTTACAATATGTCATGTGATATTTTTACTCTTGATTCTAATATTTTCAATAATTATACTGGTTTTTTTTATGTTATAGAATATTAGAATATTATCATTATCCAATAAATCGTCTTTAAAATATTGAAATATTTCGTAAATGTTGTTATTATTTTAATGGAGTGATTAGTTATGATGTAACTGACTAATGTTTGAGCTCTCTCCACAGTATAACTTCACATTATTGATCATTATTGCACTTAGTCTTATCAGTTAAAAGCACCACTTAGTGTTTATTTGTGATGCATACATTATAATTATTTAATATTTATTTGTCAACCGCTTGACGTAAATAGTTAGCCTGAATACGACAGTTGTGGGTTCAAATATAACATGGGTATACCCATGGGTATACGAGTACACTTATATAATAAAGTATCGATATTTTATTCGTCTTTTCATTGTAACTGAATTAGGCTGATGGAGGGGACTTATTATACTTATTACTAAATACAACACTAAAAACATATATTTATTGTTGTATATTCTAAGTTATTAATATCGTAGGGATAGGGAAAAAATATATAACTGCAAATCTTTTTGTCACGAGATCGTTTCACTCCCAAGTCTTAAAAAAGCGTTTAAAAATTATTTTATATATAAAGATAAATATTAATTCACAGAAATTATTTACACACTTTCTATAAACCAGTATGTGTAACTGTCAGTTGGTATAAAATTAGCAGTAATGGATATTTATTTCTCCATAAAAGTATGTCCGTCCTCCGTCTACCCATCCGGCAATTCCTCGTCTAATAAAAAAATTACGCAACATTTTTATGAACAGTAAAACCAGCAGAACTACTGGTTATTACGATTTTATATTCTTTTAACCCCTTTTTGATTACAAGCTTTCTTCTGTAATAATATTGCTAGTTAAAGCTTAATATTAACTTAACTTCACACTTAAAATTTTATGTACATTTAATGATGCTATAGTAAAGGAAAGGCTTATGTGTACATAGTTGAACGGGCGATGGTTTTGACTTCGTTTCCCATTGAGGAATGCTTATTAAATATTTCGGCCATATTGAAAACAAATTCTTTTCCTGCGATAGAGACTTTGGCACTAGGTGCCTTCTGCTTGCCCCAGAAAATACATTGTTTGAAAATTAAACTGTATATATTATTAAAAGCAATACAACCTGCAATTCCATTCCACGTAGTGTACGACCCGACCCGTCTGACCAAACAGGATGACGCCATCCATGAGTCACACCAGATGCTCCCATTCACAGCCTCTCTAGCTTAGGCCCGAAAGATAAGATTTATGTTTCTGGATGATTTACTGATGTTCGATTGAGATGTACTAAAGATTTATCTCGTAATGATTTAATAACTTGGGAGCACATGTAGGGTGGATACAAGTATATATTTTTTGCTAAGTAATTATGACAAGTAAAATTGTTAATAAACTTTATATATTTTGTTTCAAATTTAGGGAAATAAATGTTTTAATAGTATAATTTTATCAAATTATATAAACTGGGTTAATACGCGCTTTTTGGATTCATGAAAATTTCATCTGTGTGGTTGGTTTTTAGAATGTGATATTCCTAAAAATAGACTAAGAAGCAAATTTCTCTTAGCGTCCCCGCAAAAAGGCAATACAAGGCTCCGAAATGTATAATATTTATTGCTTTAAGCAAAACATATTAATTTCAATACATTTGTAGGTTATCGTCCAAGTTGAATGAATGTAATTACAGACCAGATATCGAAGATAGTCGTTATTTCTTGTTCCGACCAGAGCCGGACGGGACGGGCGCGCGTATACACATTTATAATATGTTTTGATCACAATTTATGTTAAATTCTAACACATGTAGCACAGTAACCTTCATAGGAGTTCCATTTCGTTCGCAGCCGGTTTTATTATTATTAGTCTGTTACTGAATTTATGATTTCAGGTCAGTGGATTTCATTATAATTTTAATGGAATCGATAAAAGCATATTTTATCTACTTTATAGACACATCTTTCTCTTGGTTTTTTTGTGTCTTTTTTGTCATGCTGAATGATATATTGCAGCATTTTATTTTTATTATCTCCATCCATTCATCTACTTTTGGCATTTTTTTTTTAAATTGATCAAACTTTAGAAACTGTGTAACGGTGGAACTGTTGCTCCCAAAGCTGCTCTAAATAAGAATATATTTTCAAATTATAAATACACCTCTCATAAATTTTTCTCACGGTGTTATTCCATACTGCAACGTGTAAATAAACAAGTGAGCAAAATTCACAATAAAAACATGTAAAACCTGTAAAAACCTTGCATGAAACCGATCTAGTGGCATACAATTAGAGCAGATCGCTTTATGCCCATGAGTCATCCGACAAAAAACAGCCTTCGTTTTGTTTGAGCTGCCCACGAAGCCGTAGTAGGCAAGTCGGAATTTTACACGGTGTCTCATTATGTCTTTAGAAGTCATGCCAAAATTACCCTCTTGCGAAACTCCACTGCAACGATATTAACTTAAGATTATATCTACGCTTTAACAGAACAGTGTTAGTGTTTAGTGGCATCGTACCTGTGACCTTGCGAGCATTACCTCTGAACTCTGAGTTATTGAGGTTAATGTTTGTAAGTTGATCGTCAAATTACAATTTGATTAATATATAAAGTATAATAATTACATATTTGTAGGTTCAAATTATTATGTCGTCTTATAAATCAGCATTCTATGATTCTACATTTACATTGGACGTGGGAGCGCAGAGCTGAGAGCCCGCGACGCTTGACTGATGTTACCAATGAGAAACAAATCAATGACACGCATTGTGCACCGATGAATAGGTTCCGAGCTGGTTATAGACGTAGGAACGATAATTACTCTTGGCTGCCAAAACAATACCCACGCAACACGTTTTAAAAAACCTTCACACGATAAATTAATTATCCTTTGCTAGAGCCTAATATGTATAAACGTTTGAATAGTTTGTTTAAGGCGGTCGTGGCGTAGGGGTGCAAGTGTGTGACTGTAACGTGATGGTTGTAGATTCAATTCTTTTTTTTTTATATATAACAAAGTACATTAAAATTAATTATTCTTAAGCCCAATAATTATTTGGGGGAATTATTATTTATTAATATTTTAATTTCTTTTGTAATTCTGCCACTTGCAGTCGCAATGCCTCGAAAGTTCGGTGGAAAATGGAAAATGGAGTGTCTTAAAACTAGATTCCCTCTGACTACCCACCCTTCTTTATACTGAATCTGGGAATCTACTAATCTACCCTACAGTGAATCTGGGGAAAAAAGTAGTAAGCTTTATGCTTTGTTTGTACGTGCACACGTATAAAGCTTATATCGTTACTTCTGTAGTAATATTATAAAGTGGAAAAATTTGAGGTACTACTTGCTTAAGTAGATTTTTTTTATCGGATAGTCCATTTATCGCCAGACGTCAGAGTTACCTCTTAGAATGTGTCATATGTCATTTATAACTCTAAGGTGTTTCTATTTGATCCCGGAAGCGAAGTCACAGTATAAAACTAATATAAAATAGTTATGACATTATTATGACAAAATTAGAACTTTCAATAGCGTAACAACATAAATATCTGTTCTAAATTAATATTAATATAGTTAATTTTATGGGATTCTATGTTATTTTATGGACAATCAATATAAAAATCGCCCACAGGGCATAGATAAGTTGATAGGCGAAAAGCTTTATGGGCGAAGCGAATCGATCGAACGATTCGACTTATTGACAGAATTAATTTGAACTCATCGCTCTTCCGGACTTGTGACGCCCACTAATCAAATTTTTCTTCGACGTTTGTATTATAATTTTAAATTAAGATATTCTAAACATTTTTGCGTGGTATTCATTTAATTTTTTTTATTTATTTATTCAATCTCTGTATGTATTGATTGTCATTTTGTTATAATAATTCATAATGAATTGGAAAATTTGTGATGTTAGTATATAAAGAATGGCTTTATATTGTTAGTCTCTCATATCTTTTAGCATAACATTTTTTTATATATATAAATATTTTACATAACCTCTATTGCTAATATAATATAGTCTTTTGGACAATGACTTTCTAATTGACCTTTGCAGAAGTGGTTAAAGGTGTGTAGAAATAGTCCAAGGGCAACCACCGGTGGATTTTAGATCCGGCGGTCACGACTTGATCTTACTATACACAATAATTGTTAGCAATACTGTAATTTGCTTTGCTCTGCATCCTGTGCTATACATAATTGAGGATGAATTGCCGTTTCCGTATATTATGGGTAATTGTCTAACTTTTATATTAACAAAATGGAGGAAATAAATCTAATTTCAGTATGTATCTATTATAATTGAATGTTTGCTTATAGAGGATAGTTGTGGCACAGGGTCACAAGTCTCCGACTGTAAACGCTACAACGACGAACAACTTACGAACGAAAGTGTCTTAATGGGTATGGAGTGTAATTAACTATTAACACTATGTTCCCAGGTTCCCTCTACCTGTTATGTGCGGGATTGAACGTGAACCAAAAAAGCTTAAACAGAATTAATTATTTAGACTTACTATAACTTGTTAATTGATCGTAATATATAGTAGTAGTAGTACTGGTTCAAATTGAAAAAAATATTTTTTGTTGGATATTTTAATTATCGGAAAAGGATAAATATTAAATAGTTATTTTCATTTGGCCATAATTAACACATCAACATTATATTTCACCTACTCTAAATTTTTACTTTACACAAATTTGCACGAATATGTGAATTAAATTACACTATTTTTCAATTCTAACACGAGGCTCTATACCAGTGTACCTCGTGTCTATAACAGCTGACCGCGTGACCCACAGAGTGCGCCATTCCGTGTGATAAGAGAGAATGTTTTATTAATCGACCCCATTGTTTACAGCGCCTTACAAGAATCCGTTTTGTTTGTGTCAATTTGTTTCATAATTTGTCATTTTTTTATTTTCTTTTATGATTTAATAGGTATTTTGGTTTAAAAATGACATATATATTTGGTATAATTAGAATGAAGCCTTGTGAAAATACTTCTGTGATGGATGATAAAAAGTAACAGCTTCATACTTCGTACATAGTAATGTCCAATATGCAAAGCTCAGCGTTTAGTTCCGCTACTCAACACGCATTGGCTCAAAAATTCGGCGAAAAATGGGGAAAAAACGCAACGTAGTGACTTAACACTAGGACCTGTAGTGCCTTGCTTTGCAAGATAAAGCATGAAACTGAATAAAAGACTTTCTACTAAATCTCCATATTTGAATAAAAGCAAAATTATAACACGGTAACATAATACTATTTGTACTCGTAGTTTCTATGTCCATACCGCAAGAGGGAAACCGTAAATAAGAGTGAATTTAAAATCATCGTTAGTTCACTCGACAGTTATTAGACGGAACCGTTGAACAATAAATTTTACAAACAATAAATAAAAGTTTTCCTTGTAGCAATTACATAAATTGTCCGAAGGATATATTGTCAACACAATTTATAGCTATATAGATTTTTATTAACTTTTGTCTGTATGTAAATGTTTTATCGCCATAGAATTTATTACTTCATCGGGCAGCTATCTTCATTAATATATGTATTGTGATATGCTTGTTAGAGACGCGTTGTTTTACGAACTGAGTGGAGACACTCAGATAAATGAAATAAGACAAGCGTCTTGTGTATCACTGTATCGGACCACCGAGTGAGCTCGTTTGCGTCTCTGTTAGTATTGGTAACGTGATAACAGTGTTTTGACTAATACTAGAATTTGTGTGTTTCTCCATTTTATTATTTACACTTCTCTCCTATATAACAGTACAGGCAGAGAGAAACTAGTGCTAAGACACTTAGTTCTCTACTGTAATTTCCGCCTGATTCATGTAATTTGAAATTACTTTCAAGTTTCAGCTAATAATTTAATATGAAAAACAAAACGAAACGTTATTTTTATTTCAAAAATTTTTTAAGGTATTGAATTACGATAAAAAATAATAAAACGATTTCTTGTGAGTGAAAACTTATTATACGAAAGAAAAACAGAAAGCTTGATAAAAAGTATCATATGTTCATATATGAATATGTTGTATGTCAACTTGATGTAAATAAAGCTTATCTTCAAATTTTTAGGACAGTCGTCTCAGTAGACATTTCTACTTTCGCTTTTACAATGTGGGTTGTACATGCACCCATCGGAACTTGTAATTTAATATTGAATTCTTCGAATATTTTCGTTTTGCACTTGAGGCTCGCAACGTCTTGTAATGCCATGTAAATTTCTGAAAGTTGATATATGTTAATATGTAAACCTGATTTAAAAACAAAAAAAAAATAACTAAAATTTGAACCGTCGTCGTTCAGGATTTTATAAATACTCTCATATATTATAAACAATCAAATATAATATGAAGACGAAATAAAGCAATAAATATTGTTGTTAGTAATACATATAAGGTTGCGATTATTCACGCTTGTCGGTTATCTCAGTGACGTCTGTAGATTACATCGCCTACGCTGCACGGCTTAACCACGCGCTGACAATTCTATTTTATATATGGGGATTAACTGACACCAACTGACTGACTGTTTGATGACAACTTGCAGGCCTTGCAGGACTTGCAGGCGCTACGTGGAGACCACGAGCTTTGATCTCGGTGTAACGCAGTGTATGATTCGATTTGAAATTGTCTATAGACGGAGCTTTCGAGTTTATTTTCGCAGAAATTAATTGCGTATCTAGAAAGTGATTTTTAATATCAATTCTGAATGTATAATTTGCTATAGATAACATTTTTGTTTTCGTTTTTTTATATTTTGTATCTATTGAAGCTAGCTCATTATTGCAAATGTTTTTTTATACATTTGGCACGTCACTCTCACTTTCTCAGGTGTGGTCAATGTTCTGTGTTTTGAATTTACTATGTGGTAGAGCTTTATTATGTTTAATCTTTATTAAAAGCATTGTTTAGATAATTTTATTAACTTTTTAAAAGGTTATACAAAATAAGTTAATGTAAAAAACTATAAAACAATAATTCATTCGCTTATATTACTTCAGTATGTATCGTGCTATACGAAACGAAATATTACTTAAGATCGTGCATTGTCTTCGAGGGCAAAACGTTTTTGGTTAATAAATGCGAGAAGTCATTTCGTATTTTGATATTTCAATCCATCTCGAAAAGGAGTACAATGGTTAAAAAAGCGGAAAATTCTGAAATATTCAGCCAAAAATGTTGAAACTGCTCTTTTGACACACGCTCGTTTCGGTCCTTTATGATGTATTTGTACATGTTTTTATCAATTCATTTCTGAGTAGTATTGTAAGACTTATTCGTCTTACATTTGTATGTATGCCTTATATGCACTCACGTTGAAGAAACGGAATAAATTAAAAAATATATAGTATAATAGGTAAAGATTACCTTTAAAAAACTAACTTTAGGTCATTCTTATCGTTTTAATCTAAACTTTATCATATTTTTTTATTACTTTATCATTTGTTTTAAGTTTTATAGACATTTAAATTCATATTACGGTTGCAACCATAAAAAGTAAGGGTCCTTTAAAACCATCTTGATTCCATATGTTAAGTCATTAAAAAATATTACTCTCAAAGCTCACCTTCCTTGCGTCTCGTAAATTTGCAGTCAATTAAAATTGCAACATTTACTTTGACTTTATTATTTTGCCTTTCTTTGTATGCGTTACTTATTCACGACTCTATAAATCACGGCTGCTTGACTTAGTTTATTGTTCGCTTTTAATCTTTATACGCAAGCTTTTACAAATAATTCAATCAACTTTGTATCGCGCAGTGCGTCCGTCCGTAGTAAACTTAATGACGAACCTAAGTTATTATATAAATTGAAAATGTCGTTATATGTGTATAAGGCTTTTATTATTTAACTTATTTTAATGAACGTGGTTTTATTGAATTAAATTTTTATATGTATTTGTATTATGAATGTTTGGTAAGAGTGTGGCAGTGCTGGCAGGGTTTATTAACAACCCCTAGGCACGCAATGTTACTCAAATTAAGAAAGGTGTGACTTGTATTGATAAGTCACACCTTTTATTCAACTTCCTTTGTAAATATAAATAAGTTTTTTTTAAATGACATATAATAAAAATAACTGTTTAGCAATATCAGTTCATGTTTAAAATGCATTTCAAAGGAGGCCTTAGTAGAAAAAAACTCTGACAGTAAAGGGGACCGTTAATCCGCATTTTGATGGGGTCCCTTAAGCCTACTTGGGTTTGAGGTTCTCTTCCCGCCTCACGATAGCACCGGTATGCATACAATGAAATCATAAAATACTAAAAAGTTTTTCTCTACGCTAATGCGAGTCGTTATTTAGGTACCTACAGAAAAATAGAAATGGTAATTTTTAATCAATTCCTTTTAAAACAGAACAAGATTTGTTTAGTAATTTCAATGTAAAGTTTATTTATGCGTCTATTGATTATAGGCGCTCTATTGTTCTCATAGACGTTGTTTTTTAAAACAAACACGTATAATGACTCTCCGGGCTCTATTGTTTTAATGAAACGCACTTATTTGCTTATTGTTTGTTATACGATTAGATGAAACGTTGAATTCGTATGTATACATATATTTATACTATAATTAAATTCAAACAAGTTTAACCTGTATAATTTTTATAGCTTTTAGGTGTATTAGTCGTTCATAGTTAACTTGCTGTGAACAAAAAACGTGATTTTCACTAAAATGTTCATTTGATAAGACAGCAAAGAATAATATAGTAAATTTCTTATATCAGATTTGTTTTTGAAACGTCTCTACAAAATATTAAATTACCATAATATATATTTAACTGTATTTTTATCTATAACAATATTTTTGGTAAATATTATAATATGAAATTTTAAAACCTGCGCTTATAAATTAAGCCAAAAATCGTTGTTATGGCACGAGTAAGCCAACACAATACAAAATCTAGCCAGTAATAGAAACGCCCACGTGTTCCAAACAATGCTGATACTTGATACCCATAGTTGTGCAAAGCAATATGCAAACTGATTGAAACACTCATTAATTATAATATTTCTTACATAATAGGATTTTTAATTGGTAAAGTCATCCCACTGAAAAACAGATGCTACATTTATACATATATTTAAAGGTGCAATTTAGATTGATAATGTGTAAATTTTTTATGCAGTAAGAAAAAAATGACTTGCAAAAATATTTTTTATGGTATGGTATAGTTCTTTAATTATGGCATTTCGAGCGTTCCAGTTGAGCATATCACTTCGCCAATGTCACGTTGTATAGAGAAAACATGAAGGAGATATTTTTTATATTGTCACTTTCAAAAACAATTTCTTTTAAACAATAATTTTAAACCAAGTTAAACTTAAGCTTTCTTAAAAGCTTTGTGTTTATTTAATCTTGGCTAAGGCATTATTATAACCTTTTAGATTCAACATACAATGGCACTGGCGCCTCAAATATACTCGTACTGTGCATATATTGATTGATAGGTCAATTGAAATAAATGAGCCCTATTTACACCGTCGAGTTCTCAATAGATATATTATTACATTGTTTGTGAATCTATTCCCAAAAGGTTTTTGATCGTGAGCGCCTAATCGGATTGCTTGTTCTCGTCACGAAGTAGACCATTTGTGTCAAGGTCCTATATATTGCTAATATGCGCTGGGAATTGGACAATATCATCTAATATTACATGTGGTTGATATAACAATGATGTCCGTCGCGAAACTAAAGTTCATATATATTTTTACTTTCACGTTTTATCCATAGCGGGGTAGACAGACAAAAAAGAGCGCCAAACGGTATGGTCTACGTATAAAGCTTCCGCTTCGTCAACTATCATAAACTTCTCCATACATGCCTGCCGGAGATCTTAACGCTTTTTTCATAACCTTTCTCTAGTATCATCGATACTATATTCTTTAAGGGCAACCGAGGTCTCTCCCTGCGTCTATTTCCACTCTTGCTTTCAGTTTATTTATATTATTTATCTGTATATATAAAAGTAGTACAATACTCATATACATTAATTTTGATTCAAAATTCATTGAACATATGATTCAAAATATATAGAAAAACAGAATGATTCTAATATTTAAAGGAAATATGATGTACAACATCTCTAAATAGTAGGATCAAGTTGTTTTTTTTATTGTAAATTGAGTTTAAATCTGTGAACACCGTGAACATTCAAGTATGTGTCAACTATGTAACAATGGCGTCAACAAGTAATTTTAAAGAACTATTATCGGTTATTTTCATAAAATGGCGTTCAGATTCATTACAATTCAGATTTCAATTTAGAATACTTTATTAATATCTTTCGCTGAAACTTTCACATTTTAAAATTTTATTTTATTAATCCTGTACGGATTCTCAATACCTGTCTGCAATCTGAATTTTGTATCAACATTCGACAACTTTCTCCGGTAGTATTCTATAGACTTTAAGTGAAATGATAAATGTATATGTACATAGGTACGACTGTGAATCTATAAAGGTACCGTTTTTTCTTTTTGAGTTACGGAACCTTTAAAGCGTGAAAAGTAGTATATTATATTTATTATACATGTGTAGATTTCAACCTAGTGATGAGGAGCAAAAAATTCTTTAGTCTTTGTATTTTTGCACAATTTTTTATATTACGTCTTCTAATTTTTAAATGACACAAAATTTGTTTTCTCATAATAAAATGGAATTTTTATATTATCTGTAAATATGTTTTATCAGTCTTAACTTCATTAGCCTCTAATAAAAAATATCTAAATAAGTTCATCCAATTAATATAAATATACCTTTATCAAGGTTTTGTATTATTTAAAAAAATAATTAATTGAAATTTCAAATGTATCCTCAATTTGTCCTACAATTTTGCTTTTAACAAAACGTATGTGTTATTAAAAAGGTATCAAATTCAAAGATCTAAAGTGGGGCACGAGAACAGCAGATGGGTCAATGTTTCGCTTACATCTGCCGAGCACGTGCAAGCTTTTGACCCTAAGCTATAGAAATTCGATACATATCTACATATGTAACGATTTAAAGCATATCTTTTTGATGTGTTATCTTTTATTGTGATGTTTATCTTTTATTTCTAAGAGCATTGATTAATTAATTAAGCAGATACAAAAAGTTGCGATGTTATTTTTTTATTCTATATGCCAAGTTGTAAGCAACCCAACGCTGCATTTTGTCTAACTGTATTCGAGGGAAAATAATGAAATGATTTAGAATCATTGCATAAAGTAAAACTCGTCCTAATTACGTTATACAATTTACATTACATATTAATATAACGTAACTAATCTACTAGTTGATTTATTTATTTACATCTAAGTGTGGATAATTCATAATGCCTGTGCTACATCCTCGTATATTCGAAAAGTAAATTGTGGAAGTGCCTCCATGATCTTTTACTCAAGTCAAGAGTCTCTTGTTCTGATCGTAATCATCTAAATTTACGACGCCACGCTCTTTACAGCTAACCCCCCCTTTTCGAGTTGTTTGTAAGAATTATGTTTCGACAAACATGTGTTTAATTGAAATTTTATTTATTGCACGATTTCAATTTGGTGATTCATATCGATTTTACGGAGCTGAGATGATTAAATATTAAATATATTATTTTTTCTTTTCTTTTTATATCATTAAGTATCTCTGTATGTTCTGTGGGCTCACTTTTCGCATAATTAGATCAGATCGATTGTTTTTTGAGGACTAAAATAATTTTAAATATTGGTTGGTAACAAAGCGCAGTGTTGAGTTACGCCACTCAATACGCAATGCCTCAAGAATTAGGCGAAAAATGTGGAACGTAGTATCTTAACACTAGGCTCCCTGCTCTGTGCGGGTAAATCCCGTGACGGAAAAAATATATTAACTCTCATTTTAGCGGAATTCGACAAGTAGCGCGTAATATGTATATTTCATTTACACTCGGGTTACTTACAAGGACATCACCACAACGTCCATATTTTTTTTATTTTTCAATTAAGAAACATATGAAAAGTAAACATTTGTGACAGTAATTAAAAAATGTTTATCGATATTCCTTTTTTTTTATCCCTTTTGCCATGTATTGCAGATACCTCTTTTCGCTTAGTAAAATAATATTTTTATACTGAGAAATACACACTTACTAAATAAATAAAATGTGTTTATATCCTTGTTGAAATAATAAGCCTCACATTTTATTCTAGTTGCGTGATAACGTCAAAACTTTTGTTCAATCTGAATACATATCACTACTTGTCTTGAGCTCAGAGGTGGCGCAGTGGCTCAAATGTGTGACTGTAAACATGACAGGCTGTGGGTTCCATTTGCTCTAGCTAGAGGACATGAAGTATTTAATATTTTCATTTCTTCGCTCTGGTATCGAGGCAATGGCGCGGATTGAGTTCCGCCACTCAACACGCAGTGCTTCCAAAACTTTTCAAGAAATTGGGGAGTGGAGTGTCTTAACACTAGGCCCCCTCTGCCTACCCTGCTATACGCAGGATATAGCATGAATCTAAAATAAAAGAATTAAAATAAACACTTATCTTTCATACAACCTAATAATGACTATGCAAGAATTATACAGTATACCGGGCCTAAGGTCTCGCCTCCATAAGTCCAAATAATTTTAGATAATTGCATGGGATACAGCCACGGGCCCTTTCTGTTACAAAACACTTACGTTTGCCAAATATAAGTGGGTAATAGGTAAACACGTGGACCTCGCGTGCTGTGCGCGTGGGAGACGCCCCGAGGTGTCGCGAAACGTTCATTTAATTTAGATCACTTGCCGTTTAGGCCGTATGCGTATGCGTATTTGGAATTTTGTTAGTCTGGTCTCTGGTCGTCCGTGGGAAGCGTATATTTTTATTTGGAGAGGAAAGTTTTTGGAAATTCGCATTTTGATGTTTTTTTTTATATTGAGACGATTGATTTTTTTAGCTTCATGATGTATCCCACGCTTAGCAGGAAACCTAGGAGCTGGATACACTGTCACTCAATGGCGCTTAGTATATAATAAGCAAATAATTTACGAAATGGTTTTCAATGTTCCAAGTTTTTTTCTACAGTCAAATTTTAAACAGATTATTAGCTATATCAAATCATAATGGAAATAATTCACGTGAAAGAACCTACACTACAACTGTAGTCTGTAACCAATACCGTTGATACCACATCCAACTATATTATAATGTTTCTAATCTCCCCTGCCCATAAATCTGCACTATAAATGGAATTACAAGACATATTATACCTCAACTCACACTTTACGCTATTCAATGGCGATTTAGAATATCTTTAGCCCGGAGGAACCAGACTGGATATTCTACTGTCTAACATAGCGCCTTATGTAGTAAATCTAAATACTATAACTGTAATCTCATGGCGACTAAACGCCGATACTAATAAAGCAATAAATGCACAGCAATCGACGCATTTCACTTCTATATGCTATTTACAGTCGACAGTGTTCTAAGCTCTGTAATTTGTGAGTCGGCAATATTCTATGCTTTAGGTTTGTAAATAGTTGTTTTTTTTCAGCTTCACGCTGTATCCCGCATGTCGCAAGGTAGGCAGAGGGAGCCTAGTGTTGTTACACTCCGCTCACCATTTTCCGCCAAATTGTGGAAGCATTGTGTGTTGAATGGCGGAACTAAACGCTGCGCTTTGCCTCGACACCAGAGCGAAGAAATAAAAATATTCAATATTTCATTTCCTCGAGTGCAAATCGAACCCACAACCCATCAGGTTTACAGTCACAAGCTTGTGTTCCTGATTCTTTATTGAAAAATGAATTGAACGGTCAAAGTAGCGTATAGAAAAACAGGTGAGGCTAATAATTTCTAATAGCATAAGCAGCGATTCCATACGGCCGTGTAATAAATCACAGGAGCCACCCATCGAGGCCGATGTGGGTCGACCGCAAATCCGCTTGGAGATGCACCTCGTCTCTCATAAATACAGCATAACAGACTCTGACATTGTTGAAACTGTGTCAGTGGAAATACAAAGGAAGGTCCGTTTTATTGTATTCACCTATATAATTTGGAGAAATTTTGCAAATCCTCAAGTTTTATGATTTTTTGGCATAGTAGATAGGAGAACGTAATGTCGAGACACTACGTTCTTCGAAATAGCCACAATAGCCTCAAGAAAGCTTTTTTATAGCTAAAATAATGTGAAATTTCTGAGCATTGTGAATCTCTTACGATGTCTACATATTTTATAGGTGATTTGTGTTAGGGACACTTTCAGAATTTATAAAGTTCAGCAGCAGCGTGTCTCCGGTTACAGTATAACAGCACAATCAAGTGTTTCCACCTAACATCGTTACATACAAATGTGGCGTCTATGTTTCTTGATGGCGACTGTGAAATCGAGTGAAGGGTCCCAGTGGTTTACTTTTGTTGAAAAGATCGATTTCACCTTATAGATTGAGTACTTTATATATATATATGGGTAAATTCTATGTCTCGTTTTCAGAATGTATAAGTATGCCAATATATATACTATACTGGCCTCTATACAACACAAATATGTATAAAGTATGAGTATTATGTATTTGTGTAAAGGTCGTGTCGTAGGGGCAAAAGCGTGAGTTTCTGTGTGCTGTGGGTTCGATTTCCACTCGTGGAAATTAAGGTAAGGTAAGGTAAGTAAGCTGTCGAGGCAAAGCCCGGCATTGACTTCCGCAACTTAACACGCGATGCCTCCAGAATTTTAAAGATTAAGTAACAGTGTCAATAATCCAGTAGTGGTAATTGAAAGTAAATTCTTCTTATTAATATATTTAAACTTTCAACGGTCATTATTATCTTCGTACGTGTATATGAGTAGAACATATTAAAACGCAGAACGCAAACTATGATTACTTGCCACTACGAACACTTTCAACGTAACTCTAATGCTACGATTGATACTAGGGCTTGCACTATATTTTTTGCTGGTTAAATTTAAAATTAAAAAGTGAGGCCAGTCGTTGCGCAGAGACACAAGCATGTGACTGTAAACGCAACAGGTTTTGGGTTTTTCACTCGAGGAAATGTAATATTTTCATTTCTTCTTCTTTTTCTTCAGTTGACTTGAGCCGAATTCTGGAAGCGTTGCTTATTATGTGTCGGCACTGGTTCCCTTTGCCTGCGTTGTTATGTGTGTGATATAGAGTCCTAAAAAAACCTAAAAAATAAAACATTTAAAGTTTAATATGAATATTTGAACTTTATAAGAAAGTAATATCTCCGGCATCTTATTATAATTTTTTTTTTTTAAACGATTTTTATAAAATTTGAAATTTAGACTCTTAAAAATATTTAATTGAACATGTGTTTCATGGTTTTCTAGAATTTACTCCCTAAGGGTGCAAATAAGGGGTTGAAAGTTTGTATGGAAAAATCTTTAAATCGCCATCGATTTTTAAAAAAATTTAAATTTAGACTCTTAAAAATATTTTATTGAACACATGTTTCGTGGTTTATTAGAATACATAAAAAAAATTCTATTCAATGGCAGTAGCAGGGCAGCCCTAAGAACTGTCACTGCTTACCTATTCATTAGTGTCTACGGAACCAGACTGCAATCCACGTCAGGTTATGATGTGAAATGACCGTGTAAACATGTTTATATTTTGCATTACTGCTTTATAATTATATATTATACCATAGTTAGTTTGTTTGTTAGAATTATATAATAGTAATAATTTCAAATTTTATGTTCTAAATTGATTAGAAATTGCAGCAGCTTTATATCTCAATAAATCTTATCAAAGTTAGGAACCTAATTTTGATAAGGTTTCACATTACTTTGATAAGCACTAATAAATTTTATCGTTTGCTATATTTTAATATGTTAGACACTTAATTTGGCCAAAATTATTATTATATGTAAACTGATGTAAATGTAAATGAAATTTTCACTCTATACAGATAAAGGCATGACCTAGTATGAATGTTTAAAACGATACATTATTTGTCTTTTCTTCGTGTATTATTACTATATGAATACAAAAACAAACTCCGTATTATATGAATTATTTTAATATTAGATAATACAATTATTTTCTCATAGCGGTCATTAGACTGTGTGTTGAATATAAATATTTTGAAGCTACTATGATATTTACAAATATTTTAATAAATTACCACAACAATAGAAGACAATCGTGGCGGATACATACAAGTGTGCGATTGTAAAGGTGACAGGCCGTGGTTTTAATTCCCAGTCAAAGAAAGAAACATATTTAATATTTTCATTTCCACCAGTGGTAACGAAACAAAAACACGGCGTTGGGTTCCGCCACTGCCCACGCAATGTCTCTAGAATTCGGCGGAACGGTAGTGTCTTAATGAGAAACGATGTCTTAAAATTAGGTTCTTATAATATTCGCATTTTATACCTAATATTATTTCGTCTCTGTAGAAAAGTAAAAATGTATAATCAATCCACTTAACATATAAAGTTCTGAAAAGTTATAAAAATATCTTTGTAATATATTAATTTATTTGTATGCATAGTTTAATATTTACAAAATGTATGCTATGTATAATACAAATATATGAAACGGTATACCTTACTAGAAAGAAAATAATGAATTCCCCCGAGGATCGAACCCACAACCATACCATATATAGACACGCTGCTCTCAATACGCCGCGACGGCCTCAGAAATGTATTAGGTATAGTAAAATGAAATACCAATAGACGTTATATTTGTATTAATACGCTTTCACCTATGAAATGATCTAGATTTACAAGCATCTGCAATAACCTAGGCTTTCACACGGATAACCTACTAATGTGCGAGTTGTTTACTCCACGTGGATATGTATTTGCTACTGGGGAATGTGTCGCGATATCTAAGAATCTCTTCCTATTTTAGTTATTTTTTAATTATTTCTGGTATTAATTACATTTGCTATCAAAATCTGACTGACTGTAAATGCAATGGTAATGGTTGTAAGTTCAATTGTAAGCTAGGAGAAAAATATTTTATTTTCTCGCTGTGGTAAAACAAAATGCGAAATTTTGCCACACAACAGGCAATATCTCAAATTTGGCCAGAAAACGAACAACAGAGTGTTTCAACTCTAAGCTTTCTTTTCCTACTCAGTTGTAATTGGAATAAAATCTTAAAAACTCAATATATATTTTTTGATTTTATATATTTAAAACAACTTTTAATAACTTTTGAAATATTGAGAATTAAAAAATATTACAATTACTACAAAGAAATAAGAAGAAATGAAAATTATATTTACACTTATACACACGTATTATACGTATATATTAAATATTGCATATAAATGTAAATTGAAAGATTTGCACTCAACGTAATTTACATCTTTTATCGATAGCGCGTACGGGAGGCAAAGCAAAGAAATATTACTATTGGACTTAATAATTACTCGTTATCTAATGCGAATCTCAATCATTCCGTTCGCAGTGAACTAATGGAACTATTAATAAATGCTACTTTCTTATGTATTAGCGTTCGAATGTAATTATTTACTTCTTTATCCTTATTTGGGTAAAGGAATTACCTTAGCATAATTTGTCTGGGTAAATAAATTCTTTTCCGCGTAGCTATATACTAGATTATTTTAATAATATTCTATACTAGTATCTTTCAAGGAACATGTTCTTAACGGCTTGCCTTTAGCATTCGACTCTCATTTCACGTTAAATGATACAACAGAATGTCGTGCTTTGAGTTCTAGTAAGTAGGTAGAATTCCTTATTAAACAACTCTATATTTAATAAATTTTAATGTCTCTAATTCGTTCGGAAAGCGGAAAAAGGAGTATCTTAACACTCAGTTTGTTTAATTGTAAAGCTATTAATATAAAGTAAAAGAAATATCTTGCAATAATCCCAAAACTCCCCATTATATTTAAATATCTTAAAGTCCAGGCTAGGCGTTTCACCTCGCTAAGACATTAAAAGATGATCGATCATCACCTGATACAAGCCACCTCCACGGTCAGCTAATTACACAGACGTTTACTGATTTTAGCATTAATCTAAGCTTAGGCGGCCATCGCTACTTATTAGACTAGAAAATTGCTTTTTGCTGTTATTTATCAATATCCATTAAGCTCGTTGACTGTAAGTACCAAAGCAAATTGTAATGAAATGTTAATGAAAGGTAACAAGTATTAGTATGTAATTTTAACTTTAATATGCGACGGTTTAAGCTGCTATGTCTATACTCGAAAGGATGGTAGGTACGTTTGTTCATTATATATATGTTTTTATGTTTATTTACTTAGAATATACTATCTTTTGGTGAACATGTTCGTTTGTGTGAGCTGTTCTTGATAATGAATGAGGAAGTAAATGTCGTTTTCTTATATTTTGTAATATAAAATTTACTAAAATATAGTATTTATCCAATTTAAAACATTCTTTTTGGACTTCACTCTTGACATTTGACTCTCTGATATATTATGCATATTTTTACCATGTCAGAAGATAGCTCTTGCTTCTTTATTTTGCTGAATCTTTCGCTTGCTCATAAAAGTTAATAATAGTTATAATCTTAAATTTACTAATCTTACCTATACTTTACGCTACGCCAAGCACAGAACTAATAGTTAAGTAGCGTATCATTATTAATCGGTTTTCTTAGTAAGGAACCATTTAAATTAAAAACGACCAATGAGCTTTTAATACATGTACATGTATGTACATGTATAAAAAGCTCTTAATAAGTTAAGCTCTAAATACTATAAAAAAACTCAATATTACTTCTTCAATTCGTTCTAAGGAAAAATTGAAAATTATTCAATTGGCAACGCTACCAGCTTTGAGGTAAAAAACTTGAATAACTGTTGTAATCAGCAAGGTCGCTAACTGTGTTGTAACACTAGTACTGTAGCGGTTCTACCTTTTTCAATCTCATCCCGGTTTTTGTAGCACATTCTTGCCTAGAAAAAGCTTTCTTAGAACTTTGTTTTCCTTTCGATAAATTAATAATCTATTAAAGTGTATAAATAAGAGCAATTCTTGATTATTTATTGTATATACAGGCTGTATATATTTTCCTATTATTTCTTATTTTGTTTATTTAAAATTATAACTGTGAAAATTTGTGAGGATATATGTTTGTTTCACTTTCACGCTAAAATTTTTGAAAGGTTTTAGACAATTGTACAGAATTTATATACAGTAATATAGCCTATACATCAGAATAACGCATAAGCTACAATTTATCTAAATTGAAGCAGGCGAAACCGCGTTTGGATCGCTAGCATAGAATATGTGTGCTCATTATTAATGAAATGACATTCAGTCTCTTTTTCAAACTATAAGCTATTTAATACTCTTTAATTATTTGAACTTAAGGAAAATGTATGTAAGACAAGCGTTTCTCCCAATACAATTCTTTAAATATCTAAACTTTTTATATGAAGAGTAATTATAAAAAAAAATTATGAACCAAAAGTGAAAAGGTTACTTAATTTAAAGCACGGATATATTATAGTTTATTTCCTTTAAAAATTTCTACAATATATATGTACAAAAAATGAAGTAGTAAGTAATTAGCATTAGCTCGAGGGCCATCATATCCATACTTTTGCAGTGCGCGGTGCAATCTCAGTTTTTGTTTCGACATTCCTATCTCATTTTGTTCGACATCGGTGACTGCAAGATATTTCTTTTTTAACGAATCTCGTCATTCCGCTTCATTGATTTCTTTACGACTTTTAAACCTCCGAAGCCTTTTGTAGGAAATTCATTGAATATTATCACTCTTAAAAGTCTGCGTCTTGTTTATTATTATCCATTTTCGACGGTCAAATGCGCATTTTTAAATGTTAAAAACGAATTTAAAAACCATTTTACTGTAATTGGATTTACAAGAACAAATTTATAGTGGGGTAAAAGATGCAAAATAATTACCCACTACGTATATGTTTTGTATATTTTCGATACATATCCAAAAGCTTTCTTTAATTAAATTGATTAAATTAATTAAAAACGAAACGGTATTATTGTTTTTTAAGGTACTTTTTTTATATATAACACTGTTATCTGATGATAAAATTTTGCAAAATAAGAAAAAAACAATAATATACTCCGTTAATCGACCCTGTTTCAATGTTTTTGACTTTCAAAAAACAAGAAAATTAAATTTATAGAACTTTTCATGTTTTTTAAAATTTTAGCATATTTTTTTTTTCTTTTATATAAGTATAGTTAATACATTAATGTGCTCCAATTATTACTTACTCACAAAAATGTTATTTTATTTCAATAACGTCAATTAATATCTTAACTTTTTTGCACAAAATATGTGCACTCAGAGTGAATGAATAATCATGACATTAGATTTTTTAACTTCACGCTGTATCCCGCACAGTTGAAGACATGAAAAAATACAAAAAGAAAATCGAATCTGTCAAGTTTTATAACGTTATGTCAACCGGCTACAACATACCATTGTTTTATTTCTTCGTAACACATTTAAAATTATTCTACAACTTTACAAGCCACAACAGTTATAGGCATTTCATTGAATCGAATTAGAAAGTAGGTATCGATGCACAAAATAGGAACGGGATATAAATCTTTAATTAGTAATTAATTGTCAGTAAAGTTGTTCAAATGCGACTGACCGTTAAATTTTATTAGACTGCGAATAATTAACTTGTTCGTGCTCGTTTTATTGTTGTTGTATATTATGTTGACCCGTTCCAACATTTTTATTATTCGGGTAAATCTTAAACGATATTACATTCGTATGTCAAATAGTAAATAATGTCATAAATCAAGTAACAAGGATCATTTTCATATGTCTAATATATTTCTAACTAAAGTAAAAAGGGGGGGTAATTTAGGGTGCTTCTGCCTTGCTGTATGCGAGATACAGCGTGAAGCTGAAAAAAAAATAGATTTTTAATGATTGTTTTTAATCTGATTGAATCATTTTTAATATTTAGTTATTATCGTCAAAAATATATTTTCTAAGAATTTAACAAAACTGAGTTTTAAAGATTCCGAACTTACTTTATATTGATAATGTTTTGATTCCGACGAATAAAGATTTCGACCTCACCTTTTGTCAATCGATTTATCTAAATTATAAAATATAAAATTGGTAAGTATTATTCAAATTAATTAATATTAGATTTTTAATTAGTATTTTATTTCATTAACATATGAACAAAATTCTATATATAAAATTATCTAAGAAATTGCGTAACACAAAAATAACCAAAAGCTTTGTTAACATACAAACTCGATATAAACGAGCCTGTCAGAAGTACTAAGCACCGGAACTAAAGTAAATTATGCAACAAAATGATTGACTTGAGACCAAATGATATAAATTCTGGACTTTCATAATACCCTGTATATACTGTAACTTGTACTGGTACGGTCAAAAGTGTAAAACATTTATCTTGATTACTGGCTTGTCTAAACACTGACGTTATTATGTATAATAAATTTGAACTGGATTGATTGAAATGACTGAGATATTTTATAGTTTAAATAAACTACTTACTTAGTTGTGATTAAAATTTTAAATTTATTTCTTTAATAAATGTGATTGGCATTCCTATTTTTTTTTGTTTTGCTATTTTAATTTTTACTGCTTATTTTTTGTGAAATATTACCTAAGTAAAAATAAAGTTTTGTAGTATTCAAATAAATATAACGTTGTAATACAAGTTTAAAAATATCTTGCGTTACATTTTTTTTTCTCTTCTATTTCATATTAAAGTATGATAGTAATACGTCTAATTAGAAATTACATTTTTGTTTTAAAAATGAATGAATGATATCGCTCATTTTTTTAACAATGCCATAATCCCAGCAAATTTCGGCCATTCTTACACTAATTTGATATTTTTTATGTTTAACATTTGTAATTTATATTAGAATCGTTATCGCTACACAATTTAACCTTAATCAGTAAACTCATTAGCTTTTAAAAATATTATATTCCGTTTTTTCTAATCTACTTGTATATCTTAATTGTGATTATTTAAAAATGTGAATTAAAACAATGGCCGAATTATGTTAATAATGCAACACAAATTGATTATATAGTTATTATATCTAATTTGTCCAAAATGAATATGATATCGGTTATGCTTATTGCAACAGATGAGGCCGATGCATAACGCATAAATATTCGGGCTGTGTAGCATTTACTTTGTCGAATGTCATTTAATTTTCCCATTTATTTAATTCTATATATTTTTGTGAATTAAAATACTAATTATTAACAATTATAATACTAATAATATATCAAAGCTATATATTTGGAGCTCTAAAATTTTTTATATACCCCTCTGCTTACCTTGTGAAAAAATCTATCTTAATTTAACATAAATTTTGCTGTAAAGTTACATTTTTTCCATTAAATAAATGAATATTATTGAAGTAAATATTTGAAATTTTAAGTTATGTCTTAAACTCAAAGCTTCTGTAAAACAAATAAATTAAATAATAAACTGCACCCTTTACACGCAAGGGATTACGCACCAATTGTAAACTAAAATAATACTATTCCAAGTATTTTTTAAACGAGACGCATACTCGTATAGTAAATGCGACCTTTCCACAGTGACATTTCGTTGCGTCGCGTCGCTGCGTACGAAATGCCGAATCCGTGCCGCTCCGCAGATATCGTTGCGAGATAACTATTAGTTTAAATTTCTGTAACGAAAATCATTATATTATATACAACTGACAAAAATAATGTTAGCTTGCTCAATTCACTCGATTTATATGTAATTTAAGATATGTAATGTAAGTAAAACAAGATGTTGTGAAGATTGATACTGTCAACATACAACATTTGCTTAATAATATATTTTAATTATATGGAAAATGCTTAAAATAAACGCAAGTAAAGAAAGAGACCAAACTAAATGCTAGCTAGCTATCTTTGCGCAGATAGACAAATGTAAAGTTTTTGTCCCCACGTTGACATAAGATTATCAACTTTACAGTTTTAAATCTGTGACCCCTTTATGTCCGCCCTTATTTTAAATCGAATATTCCATACCTATTATCGTTATGTTTATAGCTTAAGAGAAATTACTTAATCTTTTTTTTATTAAAAAATATAACTTGGAATGGAATTAGAGTAAGAACGCCGTATGATGAAAAACAATCGTGAATTAACAAGGCGTTTGGAGGCCACGAAACAAAGAATGGCGGAAACAATTAATATTTTTATTAAATTATTTTTAACGTTATCTGCTTGTTAACGATGACCTTAAAACAATACTAATTTATGAAAAATAACAATAAAATATTAGATTTTAAAAGATTTCCTAATATATTAACATATATTTTGTGTTATTTCCAGGGCAAATCGGTAATTCGCCCCATCGCGTTCAAGCCACTTGGCGGGCGTCTGTCTGCTGGCGGAGAACGGTATGGGTCCACACCGGTGCTGGCCAGTCGACCTCCCTCGCTTATGGCACTGACATATGGAAGTAAGTATGCGTACTTCTTTTTTAGCTTCACGCTGTATCCCGCTCGTAGCAGGATAGGCAGGGGAGACCTGGAAATCTAGTGTTAAGACATCCCGTCCCTCACCTTCCACCTGATTCAACGCTGCGCTTGACCTCATTCCAGAGCGAAAGAAAGAAATTTATAATTATTTCATTTTTTCGAGTTCAAATCGAACCCACAACCTATATAATATAATAAGAAGAAATATATGAATATATTAGTAATTTACCTTAATGTAGATTATTCAGTAAACGTTCAAGTCATTTGGCAATTGATTTAATGCGGACGAGGATAGGCATCCATCTGCGCTGGCTGGTTGCCTATCATTGTTAATGATTTTGTATGCCAATGTGAATACATTACATATTGACGTTTATAGTAAGATTTATATTTAGATAGATCCTTATTATCGTTTTACATATATTGAATTTCTATGCCAATACAAATAAAACCGTCTCGAACAAATGAAGCTCTGGTAAGACAAAGGGGCATTGAGTTCTGTTACTCAACACACTGTATTTCGAATTCTGATGGAACCTGAAAAAACTAAAAAGTTGCAAGCTGATGAAATTTGTTCTTAGAGTACATTTTCACTTAATATTGTTATTATGGTTATAATCACAACATTTATTTTTTATCAACAATATATTTTCGCCTAGGTTCGTCGGACGTACGCGAGGCTCGCTGGTGTGGGTCGCCACAGCCCGCGTCGCTGTCCTCCTTGCCGCCTCCCACGCTGTCTGTTCCGCTACACCAGCGGCATCACTCTGCTATCGTGTGAGTATTCATTTTTATATATAAATCTTTTGTGATATAAATTAAAATATTATATTTACACTCTTGTATTGTATAAATATTTTAATTGAATTACGAATGCGAAAATATAATTTTGAACTTCAGTTCCCCTACGTATTACGCGGTATCTCAAAATTGAGCAAAAAGTGTAGTGAAGGCTACCTAGTGTATTAACATTAGATTCTCTCCCCAAATAAAAAGATTACTTTTAATAATACTTCCGGCGCATGGCAGTAATTGCTTTGTCTTTATTACCCGCATCTATCAATTTAGATCATCTATAGGATACGATGGTTATTTTAAAATACTCATCTCAATCAAATGAGTCATCAACTATCTTATGTCTTACGCCCACCCAAATTCGCTTAGATTACCATTATTATTTGAATATACTAGTTTTTGTTTGATATATTGCATAAAATATAAATATAACTTAACTTTATGCCTATATATTTGTTTTAATGACTTCTTTTTTTTAAATATTTTTTTACATTTTTTTTGTATTTACATATAGAAGTCAGACTGTATTTACAATAATCCATTGTTCAATCAAATTTACATAAAGGGAATAATCCCTTAAGTACATATAAACGTAGATATAATAGTCCGCTAGATCTAAGCGCCTTCTAATTAAGTAAGTTCTAATATTTTAAACTAAAGAAATAAAAATAAATTGCATAGGTGGTTACCGTTTGGGTTAAGGAACTATTGTCATTTCCTAGTTCTGGTAAGACGATGAAGTTTTAGTTCAGGTTCCGCTACTCAACTTGTAATATTTGCAAAATTGGTCGAAAGATGGAGAGGAAGGTATCTTAGTAGTAGGTTCCACAGTATACTCCAAAATGAATTAATTTATATTTTATACCTTTCTGAATAACTGTTTAGGATAATTCTTATACACATGTGAATAAAATTTCAATATACAACTGTTTAACGTGTTTTGTATTAAAATTATATTTTCAAGAAGGAAGCGCGTATAAATAATAATAACATAACATCTCAGTTCTCACGGCTATGAGCTAAAGGCATTGTAAACTCGCGAAACAAATGCTCTTGGCGTCTGAACTGACATATAAAATGCTTTAACGTACGTGCTTTTACAGTTTTATAGTAGCAATGTTAACCTTAGGTAGCCTTGCGTGTGACTCAGATTAACGGGGACAAAAATAAACGTGAAACAACATGCTTACTTACTTATGAATGAAACTTGGTGTCAATGGATTGTGTAATTTACTTTTCTTTATTTCTTTATGTTGGTAATACAGTTGAGTGATAAGGCTATTTTGTTTAATTTTCCAATAATTTATTAGAGGAGTGGGCCCTACGTTTTTTAAAGAAAACAAGAAGTAAAAGTTATTTTAAAAAATAAGCCCACTTTAAATGTCTGTTAATTGAAAAAGAATAAGTTTCCAGAAGTGCGTGGGTAGTCGTATTTTAAAAAACTTCTGACCTAATTTTAATGAAAGTTGAGTGGTTCCTTAAATTAGAATATACGAGTATATGATTTTAATCGAAAAGAATAATCTAGATATGACATTTAGTTTCTCGGAAATATGACATACATACAAGTCTATCTGATAATCTCTTCTTTTAAGTCTGATCAGAAAGCTTTTTGTGGTATTTGAACCCACAATCATTGTTCACGGAAAATAATATTATCGCCTCCACATTCATATTATATACGGTAATTTTCCTACAAATATTATCTACGAAAAAATAGTATTTGAGTAGATAAAACACAGTACCCATTAATCAAAATGTAATCTTCAATGTACGTCATGTTGCACATAATGGATATTCGCAACGATAGATACTTATTAAGTATGAAATGGGCCATAACTGGTCCATCAACGTCTCCCGCGTAACGAGAACTGAGATGTAGTGCGGTCGTTACAGGTATAATAGATAATCTTGCTGAAAAATATTAGGCTAGATTGATTTAAGATGAATCTAGTGGCGCAAGTGCATATGCGTGTCTAATTGCATCTGGTTATGGGTTCGATTCACACTCGAGGAAATTAAATATTTAATACTCTCATTTATTCGCTCTGGTGTCGAGACTTTTCTACTCGAAGTGTCCTAATGAGAACGACGCGTGTACACTAAATTCCCAGGTTTACACTGCCTAACCTTCTATGTGTGTTATTATAACGCCTAAGGTAAGAAAGCCTTAAAAAGTTGTAAATTACATATAATTTATAATTGTTATTAAAGATAATAAAGTTAATATTTTATTCTTAAATTCATTCTTCCCAGCAATATATAAGTTGTCTTTTAAATTTTCCAACCTTTTAACCAACAGTCATCACGCTCGGAACGCCATAAGAAAAAGAACAGAACAGAACAGAACCAATAGTCATGTTAAAACTCAAACCTATTATAAAAAAATCTTATATACCTACATAAATTAATCTTTAATATACTTTAAATTTAAGATTGTCAAAAAAAACTCCTATATGAAAGCCGCAGAGCACATCGTGAATCCCAAATAGGTCATATATAAGTATTCCTGTGAAGTTTCAACTACCGAAATTATTCTTAACGAATCCTCTACAATCCCACGCCTTAAATGGATATAGAATGATAAGAATGGCGGCCGTGGTGACCCAGTGGGAGCGTGTTACTGGAAACGTGACGGTTGTGTGTTTGATTCCCATTTGAGGGAATGAATTATTTAATTAAATTATAATTTAATTATTAATGAATTTTATAATATTTTCATTTCCTTGGTAAAGGTCTCAACACGCAATGTATTCAAATTTGGCGAAAAGTGGAGAACGGAGTGTCTTAACATTAGGTTCCCTCTCTCTGCCTACCCTATAGGATACAGCAGGAAGCTAAAAAAAAAGAATAGAGTTACCAGTTAAATCGTCACAGACAGCGATTGCACGGCATATATTGGTTACCGGGAACTAAACGCGTGTGTCGGAATGTCGTCCGCACATTTTGTACGGAATTAATATTGATTAGACATATTATTATTATACTTTGAATCGCATAGCTTAGTCGTTGTTGTACTCAATTTTGTTGGCAAGTTAAATAGATCATATGTAAAATTACTATTTTACATATGAACACCACATTTGCACAATAGTTTGTGAACTTAAATCTCAAGAAAAATCTTCTTTATAGAGACTGTATAATTACGAAGGAGATGTATTTTCCTTCGTTTGATAAATATACTGCAAAGTTACACGCTTTGAAATTCGGCAAGAGGTAACACTGGCTACTCTGCCAACCGTGCCTATTATATATATTATTGGAATATAAATAAAAACTAATAAAATCTTTTTTTAACAGATTCATTCAATAATCTATAAACTGATTAATTGTATAAATTACACAGAAAATCTATGATAATTGTTCTTTTCATTCATAACCACTTATTTGCTACATATGTATATCTATATGATAGCATTGTCATTGGTGACATCATCCAAATTCCCACTAGAGTGTGTAATAGACTGTGATGATGATATAAAGTGTGATTTATATTTATTTGCTATGTTATTTTAATGATTAAAATTTTAGTTTCATTTTGACAGACGAAGATTTTTATATAGATTTTATATCTTAAACGATTTTATGTGATGGCCGTAAAAATGTCACTATTTATTAAACAATAATATAAAGTATCATCGAATATCATGTATCAAAATATTTTGAATATTAAAATAAAATTTCAATGAAAATCAATTTGATTAATATCTGACAGTAAAATTGTTAGGCCATTGTAGTGTTATTAGAAAGCTTACGGTATACACGATGATAGTAGCTTCAGTTCCCAATCGATGGGGTGTTTATATTTATTATAAATAAAGCGGATTACATCCGCTACCTGAATAAACAGAAAATAGGGGGGGCAACGTGACATTATTAGAGTCAATCTTGTCAAATTACAATCTTGATTTATACCTACGTCCTACAAAACACTGGTCCAAACACACTCTATGAATAGGCATAGATTTTTGTCACGTTAATAAACTATGAAGAAAGTAACAAATCTTACTATTGATTTACAATCTGTATTGTCCCAGTTTGTAACAAGTATCATAAAACACTAACACTATCAAACCAGTCAATTTCCATAATTGCTTGGAAGAATATTGAACATTAATCCTACTTACTCAAGTCTTCTACTGTAAATCTCACCTATACTTATCCAATTTTGAGATGAAATGGACAATTATGCGATTATGTCGAGCGCACCGTGACAGTCTTTATGCAATTTATTGCACTTGGGAAATCTAGCTTCAAAACAATTCTGCCAAGGCTTCGTTCTAGTTTATTTATGGTTTATTTGTAGAGATTAACAGTTGTTTTCAATAAAAGATGATTGGACAATAAGATATTAGTAATCAATTTAATTTTAAAATATTATGATTGAAACTAAAATTGACGTGTCATAAGAACTCACTTTTAGATGCGTGTACCATTTGGACAGATGTTGTACTCAAATACTTCTTCAGTCTGATTAGGCAAAAATTTTGATAAAAAATTCGTATAGAGGAGAACGAAGTATTTTGTTACTAGACTCTTTTAAATTTCTCAAAAAAATCAGGAAGTACTAAAAGAAAAAATAATCCCACACTCTTGTGTGGGATTACTTACTGCCTTTTAAAGTTTTTAAATGAAAAACGCAAGAAATTACATCATAACCTTTTCAAATTTTGTAAGAATATGACGCAATGAATAAAATATAATGCTGTAACATAGAAGAGCATCTAATGAGTGGTTTGCGGTAGTCGGTAGTAACGCTTTGGTCAAAACGATTGACATTTACGTAACTTTTGAAATGTACTTCACTAAGTCTTTTATGTAGTAGAAGCTGTGTAGATTGCGATTTAAATACTTTATATAATATAAAATACTAGTGGACCCGGTCGCGGCTGCGCCTGCTTGAACTATAAGAATATTTTCGCATCGGTTATACTATGCCGCCCGAAGGCTAGGTCATTTCGAATCAGTGACATCTCCTTAATTATTCATTAGAATGTTATACAGTAGACTATAATTTCAATTTGGGTAAAATGCTAAAAGTGATTATAATATTTATTTTCATAAGGATGAATATCAAAATGTCGCGGTAACGGTTGCGTAGTGACGTGACGATTGTTATTAACATGGCAGAATAAATTGCATGTCAAATTAGAAAGCACTTTAAAATATATTAGTTTATATGTGTAATGTAATGTTATATAGCCTATAGCACTTCTGAAGAATGCAGCTTTCATACAAAACAAAAACAAAGTAAATCGGACCCGTAGATCTAGAGATCTTAGCGTTCAAACAAACAAACAAACAAACAAACAAACTCTTCCACTTTATTATATTAGTATAGATATATATTTTGTCTTCAGTAGATATTAATTTGATTTCTTTTTCTTATGTTTTGCATCTTTCTCGTTTCGCAATGTGCTTTTTACTCGTAGTTGTTCATTAAATCTATTTTGTGTGATGGTATAGTTACCGACCTAGCTACTGAAAAAGATTTTTCATTCAAAAAAAGTGTTTATATATATTTTAACTTAATAAAAAAAAAATATTTCTATGATACTTTTCATAATATTATGTTGGATATCTTTAATGAGTAATATTTTTTTTTTCTACTCCCTACAACATATTAAAAGTATTAACAAATAAAACAAACCACCCAACGTGTCAATGACTCGGGCAGTCATTAGTCGTTTAATTAAAATGATTAGTGCTCGACTGGTCGTACTCGACTCTCGCGCGCGACCGTTTGTGAATGGACGACGGTGGTGGTAATATGACGCTGTGTAGACATGTAAAACACTTTCGTTTTGTTTCGTTGGTAAAGAAAATAAATGGCAGACTCGATTTTTTTTTCATTAAGAGGTTAATCAGCATTATAATACTTTTCAAATCAATTCAGCTTCACGCTGTATCCCGCACACAGCAGGGTAGGCAGAGGGAACCTAGTGTTAAGATATTCCGTTCCCCAGTTTCTTGCGAATTCTGGAGGTATTGAGTGTTGAGCGACAGAACTCAACAGCACGCTTTGCCTCGACACCAGAGCGAAAAAATGGAAATATTAATTTAAATAAATAATACTTTTGAATATAAATAATGTTTCATTGCATATTTTCTTTATCTTTACATAAATATCAGTTCGAATAGAGATCACTTCATCCTGTTTACCACAGAAACACAATTAGTAACTGCAGCTATGCTTTGAATATAAAAAAGGTATATAAAATTGCAATAATGACACATACAATCCAAATGCAAAATTCTTGTGACTAATACTAATAGTTATTTATAAATCCCAAAGAATACATGCTATTTAATGAGTAAATTCCTTATTCGGTTACATCGTAAAGAAACTGAGTTTTCCTTCAGAAAGTCGATTTAAAATTAACTATCATTAAGCAATTATTAGAGCAGCCAGCTAATTCGAAGTACGACAATTATTTTAATAGATGCGCCGTCTTAGCGGCCCGATACGGCACGCGCGCGCATTCACACATAGAGCATTGCGTGGTTACGTCGCTTCAAACGTACATACAGTTGCTATATTTCAACGTGTTTTTTTTATTTGAAAACACAGTTTTTTTAAAGTAGAAGTAGTGAAATGTATGATATATTGGATTTACAGCAGTGTTTGTGATTTTGTGATGTGATTTTTTATATTTTTTTGGACTATTACAATGTATAGGTGAGTTTCGTAGATTTAATGGTGTTATAATGTCTAATTATTAAGCATTTATGCTGTTTTTCTTAATTTTCACTTAATTGTAAATAGATTAATTTAATTATGAAATTACTTACTAGCAAAATCCGTATTCCTTTTGAGGATCATTGAAAGAATAGGGGAGTTCCTCCGCAGGAGGGCTGTGACTCATCACCGCATACCCTGTGCCCTTCTGTTTACATTGATTCTCCCTATTTTCATTATCAAGAAAACTTAAATCATATAAGTTTTCTCTTCGACATTAACATTGTAAGCTTAAATTCTTATACGAAATGTCCATTTGTAGAGACATAGCTACGCGTTAGGCACGAAAAAATAATTATAATGGCTTTCACGTGACAATGCTACAGTGAGCACGATGTCAGTTTGTATATTTTCAACTTTACTACTATCGTGTTAGGGATCTGTCAAAGTTGTAAGTCATTCTGCATGTAGAGACAATAGTGGACAATACACGATACCTAAATAACATTCATATAAACATTTATATGTAAAAACATTTTTATTTGGTTGTCTTGATTTTTTAATCTTTTTTGAAGCAGAAGAAATATCGTCTAAAGATCAAATATGCTTCACATATGCATACGGTTCCACGCTTCAATAAAATATACTTTTTCTATTTCTTAAATAATTACAATTAAAATTATATGGGTAATATATTTATATGTATATTATTCATTAAGAAATAAGCATAATATTTAAGTCACCATTGATTTGGTTGTATATTTGAGCTCTTGACCTTAAAATGTATTCAGACGGACATCGTCTTGGTTATTTACATATGCATCGTAAGGCTTCCCTTCTAGTGAATAAACGATTATCGATTTTATAATTCGTATGTATAACTATTTCTTTAGAAACAAATTTAAGATGCATAAAAGCATTTACGTTGCTGGTATAAATAAATAATATGTGTGCCTTGTTACCAGAGCGAGGGAATGAAAATATTAAATAATGAATTTCCCCGAACGGGAATCGAACCACAACCGTCGCGTAATCATACCTAAGAAATGTATTTTATAGTTTATAATTTCTGATTTATTATATCGCATGCAATAATATTTTACGCAGGCTGAGTTAATGCTTATATGCATTTTTATAACACGTTCTACTAATGAAATTTTATAGGCCTAGTTAATAAAGATATCAAATACGTGCTATAACATTTTTTCTATACGTATCTTAGACAAGTTCTTCCGGGTAGGTATTTGGCTGTTTTGCTGAAAATTTGTCTATTTAGAAGGTATAAGCAATAAAGTATAATACAAATATAGGCCATCCTATTAAGAGGGAAAAATATTGTCATTTTTCCGCTCTCTTAAGACAAGGCGCGGCGTTAAGTCCCGCAACTAAAAATGCTATATCTTGAAATAAAATTCACTCTGTCTTTAGAAAATTAAAAACAACACCAGTAAATACAAAAATAGAAGTCTCAAGTCACCACTCAGTTATTTCCTCTGATTCTATTATCAAGTGCACACAATACATTTCCTTTAGTGTTGCACAATGTTTCCTGATACTTGATATAGGTTTTACGGTTTGTCATGTTTCGGTCATTTGCACAATTCGTTTTCTTTTTAAGTGAACCGATTTGAAGAATTTCGTTCTTTTAATATACATGTATCCATATAAATTAACTATCGTTTTCCATAATACTGTTAATCTGTAGTTTCGGCCTAATAAAAGTCGATAAATTTGTGATATATATCTTTTATCACTTTTTTCATCATCATCATATCATTTTTTTGCTCATTTTTTTGCTGTGTGGAACCCAGTGTTAAAACACTCCAGTTTCCATTACCAAAATATATTTATGACACAACACTAACACACAATACTGTTTGTCTGTGCGTTTGTTCGAGCTAATGTCAGAAACGACTTAACCGATTTAAATGCAGTTTTCACTGTTGTATTTTGACAAACGTACCTTAATACTTAGTGCTAGTTTTATTTTAATCGGTTCATAAATAAAAAAAGTTAAGCCAATATAAAAAATCGCAAACGAAAATATAGTTACAATGTTATTAAATCATGAAAGTTGTATAGTACAAGCGGACGAAGCCGCGAGCTAGAGGCTAGTTGAAAAAATATCGGTTAATAACCATTAAGCATAATCCAATATGCCACTCAGACACGTGGTCTACACGTGCCCTTACCATCTAAAAGTAGCGCCCGTAATTTATGCGAAGGGATCAGAGTGTTGAGTTCCAAATAAAGGGACAGATGTTCCTTTATGAAACATTCTGTATAAGCTGTATATTGTGTGTACGCAAGTAAAAGCGTTGAGAGTCAATGGTTAAAATATATGTATAGAAATCGTTTTTATTAATTAGTTTTGGTTTTTTATAAGTTTTTTATTGTATTGTTGAATAGCTGTGTAATGCGTTACCTATGAAATCAATAGTTTCTACGTAAATCAATAAAAATCTATTAAAATGTGATATCGAAAATATTATAAAAAAATGTCACATACAACTTTTTAAGTATTACATTACAAAGAGTATAATCTTATTAATTATTTTTAGCAAAAAGTAAACGTAGTAAAATGCAATTAATGTCATACTTGTACCTTTAGGGGAATAAATAAGGAGCCTAGTGACTCATAACTCCGTTCTCCTCTCTCCATATATATATATTTTTTTACTTATACATATATTCCTAAATTACACAACTACATATTTATAAATCACTACTTTAGCTAGCGCACATATAAAGTATGTAGGTTATATCCATACGCCTCATTTAGAATACTAATAAAGTTTAACCGGAGGCTGCAAAGGAAAAACAATAGAGTACTGGTCAGATGGTCAGGAACTACGGTCCATGGCCTTTGATTTGCATGAAACGGATAATTAAAATTGTAATAGCGCTCTTTCGCAACTTGGCTGCAATTCGAAATTTGATTGCAAAATATTGAACCCATTGTGAAGCTATTGCCTGAATAATGGTGATAATAATAGTTGGGGGTTCAAATATCATTCGGGAAAATATATTTATAAATGTAGGTATCCGTGAAAAATGATGAAAACCTGCAATACTTAAGTAGGACTTAAAATGAATATTTCAAGTCATACCTAAGTATTGCTCATTATACCAAAGGAAAAAACTAAAATCATCAATCAATCAAACAAAAGGATGCCTTGTATAACGCAATTAGATATTAATAAAAAAAACAAAATATATAATAATTATATAATATATTCTCGTATTATAAACCTACAAAAATCATAGATGTAGTAGTATCTAAGATTTTCGTAATTGACATAGAAAACTTTTTATATAACTTAAATTTAAAAACAATGCAATTAAAACACTATAACAAAATTTTGTTATGAAACAGCAAAATATTATCAGAATTTTTATATTGTAATTTAATGGCTTCCGTTCCCGGTTCAAATTACGGAAAAGGAAGTTTTCTATAAAGGAAATAACTATATGAATGACCTATTTCTTTGTTAGTATGTTAAGCAGAATATTAATATTAAATAGGAGTTAAATATTAAAAAATAATATTAAACAGAAATAGTATGACGTAGTTTAAAAAGTTGTACACTGGTTTATTTATCAATTGAAAGAATGTGTGTGTTAAGTTGCGCAACTCTACGCTCTGTGTCTTCGAAATGAACCAAAAATCAAGAATGGAATTCCATTTGTGACTTTTTAGGCATTTTTTGGATCATTTTCAAAAGACGCGAGCTTGAGACCCGCTACGTTAAAATATTTATGTATTCTTATTATATATATAGTTTATATTTGTATTTAAAATATTTATGTATTTATTCTTTATTAATTATTATATTAGAATACTCTCTCTTCTTATTTGGTTTTATACTAGAGATACGTGTTAACATTTATCTTTTACCGTAAAAAATTAAATAAAACAAATATATAAAAAGTAACAGTAAATCACACAGGTATTATACAAATTTCAAAGAAGGTTTTAACTGAAGTCTTGCCACGCTCCGCCGCTGGAGCACGACAGGCTGTGGAGCGTTACGCTGCTGCCTCCCAACATAAGGCCTTCAAAACTTTTATACTATATTAATATGATATTTACAAGTAATATAACACTACTATCTCAATTCTCACGTTAAATTTGAAACGCTTCTTAAGTAGTACATGTTATGTGGGTTATAACGTTTTTATATATTTCTTGCCTTGAATATTTTTGTTAGTTACTTGGTGTCTGGACAATCTGGGAACAGTCTTTAATTAAAAAATATAAAGAAAGATGAATGAAGAATGTTCGTTTCAAATGTAATAGTAATGTTCGCTCATATTCATTATGTTTCATTATAACATGATCAAATCAGAAAACGAAAACGGATTTGAATTCCCTCACAGGAGTTCATTAGATACATTTTTTTCACGATATATCCTGCAAATATCAAGGTAGGCAGAGGAAGCCTAATGTTAAGAGACGCAGTACTCATTTTCCGCCTAATTTTTGAGGCATCGCGTGTTAGGTGGAGGAACTCAACGCCACACTTTGTCCTGTTACCAGAGCAGAGGCACATTTAGCGAAAATAGAAATCTGATTCAAACGTTTTCTCTACCTTTACCGCCAAATTTTAAACATATATTTCACTCTGTTAGAACGTAGGTATTCCAGTTTCTGATTCCAGTTCAACATAATCCTATTATAGACTACTTTTGTAATACGAGGAATATTATTTAGCTCCAAGTAGAGATTTGATTTAGTTATGCTCATATTACCGATAGAGCCTTAAATTAATCTTGCGACATTAATAGCCTTATCGATTTACATTTGCGCTTACAAAGTGAGTGGCCATAATTATTACTTGTCAAGTGTGTTCGACAAGAGGCAAGTTGTATTCATCTCTTACTTAACCAGCCTGAGTGGTTATTTTCTTAGATGCACTAATGATCTTATCAATAAATGATAGCAATTAGTAATAGGATCGAGTATAAATTGGCTAACTTTTTTATATTATACCTATGTATTTATTATTTCCTATATGTAATATAAAAAGTTTTTAATATATTCTTTTGAAACCGTCGCGGCGCAGGCGCGGAAGTGTGTGACTGTAACGCGACGGTTGTGGGTTCTATCTGTACTCAAGGAAATTAATTATTATTTATTAACTCGCACTTTTATCACTTGATATTGAAAAGTGTTTTATTTTTGTTTTTATTTCACGATATATTATTATACAAAAATATATTCACTTATAAATCATCGACCAGCTTCCCGCTATCCAGTAGCTTAATAAATAAAAAAATATCTTCAACATTTAGTTAAGTTTTACCGTACGCTAAGTGAATATAATTACATATGTATGTACATCGCTGCTTGGCAAGTACTTGCTATCGAGACAGTCCGAGTGTAAAGAAATTAAAGATTCTATACTTACTATGTATCTATTCAGCTGAGCGTAAACAATTTCTCTACATAGTATTTTTCAATTGTCTTGAAAAACGCGACTTGCAATATACCGAACGAATATTTTCATAATAATTATAAGACCGTAGTAGGACAGTGTCTGATTGTTAGTACGATGGTTAAGGGTTCCATCCATACTCTGGAGATGTACCGAAATCTTTCAGAAATCATTTACTAAGTACCCTCTGCTATGCCGGATTATACGTAAAGCTATACATTACATAAATCCAAAGTATTTATTTTTGTATTTCCACTCGAGGAAATGAAATATCTAATATTCTCATTCCGTCGCTTTGGAAACGAGACAAAGCGCGAGGTAGAGTTCCACCACTCAACGCGCAATGCCTCCAGAATTCGGCGGAAGCGGGGAACGGGTGTTAATAGGAATGGAGTGTCTTAACACTAGACTCTCTCCACCTACACTGCTATGCACAAGATACAACGTGAAGCTAAAAAAAAGTAATTTAAGAAATAACTCCTTTGAAGAGGATAATTACGAATCGAATTAAACGTCACATAAAAGGTGATTTGGCACTCGCTTATAGAAATTAAGTGGTACCCCTAAATATAAAGAGACTTGTAAAGGAAAGCCGAAAGTACAGAAGTAATAAAATATTTAACGCTCCTTATATGGTCTTATAACTTGAGATTAAAATCGTACGCGCGAATCTTTGTACTGATAAAATTAAGATAATCATAATAAATGTAAACAGTTAAATTGTAAATAAAGTGTTGTTCGTATAATATTTTGTACGTACTTTAAAGTATGTTCGTTCAATTTTAATATTAACGCCTTATTTTAGATTGGAGCAATTTGTCGCCATTACTATTTTTTTTTTATTAAACTTATCTTACTTTTGTGATTTCTTACTTTTCTGATAGTAAAAGTCTCAGAAAAATTTGAAACATTTTTCGGATGTGCCTATTTCATAAACAAAAATATAAATTTTCGATAATATATACATTTTTTTATTTCAATTATTTATAAAAGTTTACTTTTAAGAAAAATTAGCTTTCTTTATGTTAAATTGGCGCGATAATTTAAAACAAGCCTTTAAATTTGCACAAGAATCGAAGTAACATTAGCGTCATTTAATATAAAATGATATCTTAATATAAATTTTATTATCAATACTAAATTACAATACAATGAACTCAATAACGAAAGCCCACGCACGTTCACTCAATATCGAATGTTGTGATACAACTATAAAAGTTTATTTCCAAATTATTAATAGATAATATTCTATTAGCATAATCATTTGCACTCTATCATATTATATTATTATCCAATACATTTTGAATGGCAATTTCAATTAGGGACAATTTATAGATATTATCTTTCTGCGATAACTGAATTGATTCGAACCTGTGGTCTTTGTTAAAAAAAATATTCGATTAACTAAACTTAGATTACGAAATAGTATTATATTTATAATTCTTATTGCTAATCTTTTAGCAATAATTTTGCCTTTTTTTTAATTGATTGTCGCACTGAACGATTTTATGATTGAGCTTATTATATCCTTATTTGGAATGGTAATAAAAATCAATCTTGTTAAATAAAATGTCAAATCTAAATTAAAAGTCTAAATTTAAAACAGGACACGCCTGACTAATCGTACAAAGATTGTGGGTTGAAATTTTGTTTATGGCAATATTCGTAAAAATATTTTAATCTGGGATGGTAGAACACGGCGTTGTGTTACGCCACATCAAGTAACAAGAAATAAAAAAGTATAATATAATTATTTTACCTAATTTGTGTCATTATGAATTCCAGGACGAAATCCAGTTCCGGTCTAGGTTCAGAGTTCAAAGAGCCCGCGCCCGCGCCCTCGCCCGCCGACTCCGGCGTCGCGGAGTTGGAGCGCGACCATCATGACTATAGGTAAATATACTAGATTTTCGTTTGTTTATTATTTTAAACGGTGAGAGCTTGCTGACCAGTCACCTTGTTTTCAACTTTCTGTCATTTACATATTTTTTTTTACTAAATTTATATAAATTCTTAATTAGTATCTGAATTTTATATGTCAGTTTTCACTGCAAACCAGCAGGGTAGATTAACCTGGTGTTTACACACTCCATTCCCCATTTTCGCCAAATTCTGGAGAATTTAAATTTAAATAAATATTACATTTTCTCGAATGGAAATCGAACCTACAACCTTTCGCGTTTACCATCACACGCTTGTGCCCCTGCGCCACGACTGGCCTCCTCTTTAACTCTTTAATTCACTAAAACTCTTTAAAACTAGTACGTACTTTTGATTTCAATTAATAGTATGTGTCATTATAGCGTGCTCCAGTATTAAGCTCTCTTTTTGTTATTCATAAAAGAAACTAGAACAGCCTTAAATAATTGACATTATGTATAAAAATATAGTTCCATTAGAATGTCGTGACTTACTTGGTAATCGTTCCGTAAAATGCGTTCATATTCTTGGAAAGGAAGGCTGAAAATATCATAAATCATTTATGCTATTATTTATACATATTTTTTTATGCACATATTTTATATTTTTATGAATCTATTGACAATTTCAATTAATTTTCCTTTTCCTTCTCTAGTATGTATTATGTAAATATAACGACAAAACCAAACCCTGTAAGTATTAGTCAAGAGTCTATAGGTGCTTATTTCAATTATATAAATATTTAAAAATTCAAAAATATAATTTTATGGTTAGAAACGGAAACGTAGTGCATATTCAGCAAACATTCTGCCAAGTTTGAAAAAACGAATGGTTTTATTTTACATTCTATGTAATTTGTATTCGAAACAATTTCAAATATTTTTTGTTCAGCGCATTATTTTACTTGATTTAATTGATTCTCTATATTTTAAAATTCAACTGAGGCCAGTCGTAGAGAAGGGCACAAGAGTTTAACTGTAAACGCGGCTGGTTCTGGGTTCGATCGCCACTCGACGAAATAAAATATTTATTTAAATATATATATTTATTTAAATAATTTTCAAAACGCGGTGTGAGTTCATAGTATAAATAGTTAGTACATTAAAAACTATAAATAGCTGTAAAAATAGTCAATTAGTATCAATACAATCAGTAGTATCCGCAGTGAGGTCCGACTGCGCGCGCCGCGACTCCTACAAAACTACACTCACACGCGCCGCGACGAGAGAGAAGCGGAACTAGCAAGAGTTAGAAGAGATCGTGCCTTGTTGAGGCAGAGACTGGAAGACACCGAGTGGAGCTTGTGTCAGAGAGCAGGAGAAATCGCGTTGTTGAAGACGCAGTTGAAGGATGCTCAGGTTTGGATTTTCTTTCTATTTTTAAATGAATTAATTGCATATAAATAATTATTTTCGTCAGTAGTTCACGCAACTGAGTAGAAAATATTGATTATTGCCATTGTATTGACGTTTCTTTCGACTTTTCGTGATGGTAAGCGAAGAGTATCCTTTGTCTTCTTGTATTAACACATGTTCGAAATAGGAATCAGACCAATAACACTGCCCAAGTACATTACATAATTATAATTTAAATAAGTGAGTTAAATTGACAAGTTAGAGTATTGCTCCTTTTAAATATTAGGCGCATGAAGGTGAAATAAGGTAACACTTGGTAAAAATATTACTTGTAAATTAAAAATATACAAGATTGAAACGACCTACTGCACCTTCTTCAAATAAAACCACCACCACTTTCATGACAACTTATTTTAATTTTTATTACTCTTTTATTGTCTACTTCCGACAATACTTGTTTCAGTTTATTTATAGTTTTCAACAAAAACTAATATCACTGTCTTCTCATTCCAGAACGAACAAACAGCAAAAGGCCACGAATATCTGACACTGAAAGCCGACTGTCGCCAATTGAGAGAGACACTCGACAAAAGAGACAAAGAAATGGTCAAACTACGCAACGAATCCGACGAAAAAGACAAAACACTAAAAAGACTTCAAGCTGAAATAGACAGACTTAACACTAATTTGTCAGAAAATATCTCAGAAACGTCGAAGTTTAAAGAGAATAATAAAATCGAGGTGGAAAAACTTAAAACCGAAATAAAAGAATTAAGACAAGAGCTATCTGACGTTTCTTTGAGTGGCTACGAAGGAATTGAATGTGGAAGAACAATGAGAGGGATATATAATTGTAAAAATAACGAATATCATTGGAGTTCCAATGATAGTGCTTTAGAAGACGCTGAAGTACAGAGACTAAACGGTGAATTACCTGATTGCAATGACAGCTGTCACTCCGCCATTATAGACAGACTAAAAACGGAAATGCTAAACAAAGAAGCCCAATTCAACAACGAAAGACGAAAATGGTCGGAGGAAAAGGATAAAGTGCTGAGATATCAGAAACAATTGCAGTTAAATTATGTCCAAATGTTTAAGAAGTCGCGTAATTTAGAAGCTGAGATCGACGGTCTGAGGCTTGAGTTGGACATGTGCAACAAAAACATGAAGAATATAAATCAACACAAAACCATAGAACTGTGAATACCAAATTTGTTAGTGTAATTTATTTATATTTTATAAAGAAAATGCTTCTGTAAATATTATTTTTGTTCTTGCCGTTTTTATTGTCAGTTTTGTGTTTTAGTTGTGAGTATATTTATGTGGCTTTATATGGTGTGGTCGAAGTTTGTTCTTTTAATGAATATTTTCAAGTAAGTTTTTTTTATCATGCAGATTAAATTGTTATTTGTATAATACCTAGACTTCTTTATATACTAAAAATACATAGTGGAACTTTTGATCCAAGCTTCATATATTTTTATAGTCACTTGTCTCTCATCGACTAAAATTTTATTGAAATATTTTTCATATTCAAACTGAAATAGACTTTTGCATCATAGCATTATATTTTTTTTCTATAAATTTTCAATAATATCTTTTAAACCACATTTTTATAATAACTAAAACAAGAAAAGTATATTTTATATACGAGTATACATATATTTTTCTAAGTTCAAATAGCTATCTCTTTCTTATTCTAAGTAATAAAAAAGGATAGCAACACCCTGTACTCGCTGACAATAATATTATTTAATAATATAATGTAAAAGTTTAAATTATTGTACATTTACTAGCATAATATTAAATATACGTAATGTTTTCAACGTGAAATGATATTTTTACAAATCTTATTAAATAATTATTGTAGATATTAATTATAATGATTCTATTACTTATATATTTGTGTTTTATTTCTAATATATTATGTTCATATAATTTGTTTGAAAAGTAAAAATTTGTAATTAAGCTTAGGTAAATAGGTTTCATAATTTTCATATCCTTTTATTACATTATTTAATAATGTTTTTTTTTTCTGCAAAAGTGTAAAGTTAAAAAAGTATAATTTAAAACAAACATTCACATTAAAAAAATAATAAGGATAAATTGTAAGGCAAATCGTTAAAATTAAATACAAATACATGAAATATATAATTTATTCACACATAGTATTAGGATTTAAATAAAATATATATATATTTTATTTTTATTACACTCCACTACTTAAAACCAGAGCAGATACTAAATACTACTAAAGACTAATCACACTTAAAAATATAAATTAAAGCTAATCTAAATGAGATCCAATATTAAATTAATTTTAATTAGTAGTTTAGTTTAATATTAAACTGAACACATGAAATACCTCTTGAATATTAAATAGGATTTAAAACTTAGCCTTTAAATTAGCAAGAGCTGAGTTCCTTGAACGGAAAATGAAGCCATCTTGTTTTGTAACGTCTATGTTATTTCTCATCGTTTTAATTGGTTCTACCTGAAATATAAAAATAACATATAATTAATATTAAAATACTTTTAATTTGGTTAAGAAGTCATCGTGAGGCAGTGGTGTGACTGTGGTTGGTTGTGGGTTCGATTTATATTCGTATCAGTATATTTAAACTACTTTCTTTTTTCTGCTCATGTAATACAAAATACGGCGTTGAGTTCCGCTACTCAAAATAATAGACACAACACGAGAAATAATACTGAAAACTTAATCAGTATTTAATTAAAATTGTAGTGAATATTTTTTAAAACTTTCAAAATTTTATAGTAACCTATTTTCATATTTGAAAATTAATTTATTTAGAAAAAAAAATGTTTTATTCTAATGAATAAAGATTTAGATAATTCTAAACGATCATTTAGTTATACATATATTTAACCTAGATTAAAACTATTCTTTCATATTGAAAAAGTAAATTTAAAAAGATAACACAGATTAAAGAATTAGGCACAAGTAAAAATCATATTTGCTACAGAAATGCACCTACTTTTAAATTGTTCATTTATTTTGATATGTAAATAGCAATATTTGGAATAGTCATTAATAGTCATATTTGGAAACATAATCCATAAAACAACGAAATCTCAAATTAAAAATATAGTAAGAAAGCATAATTTAGTTGCATTGTTGTACACGCAATATCTCCTAAAAAATGCCAGAAGAAAGACTAAAAAAGAAGATCGTTTTAAATTATTAATTATTTTCTTTAAAGGAGCTTGGAGTTTTTATAACATATTTAGGTAGGGTTGAAACGACTGAATCTCACCGGTGAAGCTATAAAAATGTAATATTGGTATAGATTTATTTATATATTAATTAATATTAATTTCCATTCTACTATGTACTTTCATCACTATGAACGTCTCCCTATAAGTACTTTATAGAGAAATTCATACTCATATATTAAAACTACCTTTTATCCCCAATGTGGGTAAAATCCAATCAACTAAAGTGCTGCAATGTAGCCTCGATCAATAAATCCGACACAAAAATATTTTTTCAAAGAAATATTGGACCAGCAACGTTCCTGAGATTACCTCGTTCTACTAAACAAACTCTCAGCTTTATAATATTAATATAGATTTCCACACATTACCTGTGTAATTTCGCCAATTGTTGGCCTTTTCCTCCATTTGTACCACCAATATTCAACCCCTAAAGTGACGCACGCGAGGCCAATCCCCATAAAGATCACTATAAACACTCCCCCTATATTTTGTATGGAAATGCCATCAGATTGATCGTCTTGTTTCTCACATTTTATTGCTTTGGGATTATTATTCCACCAGTTCTCTTTCAGCTTTTCTAGTTTACGTTTATTTAGGAGCTGGAGTATACTGTAATGTGTTAAGAATTTGGTGTTATTATAAAAATATGGCTGACGCATATTTCAAACGTTTTTTGTGAGGGTAAAAAGTGTTGATTCTTTGTCTCTTGAAATTCAAACCAATAATTTTATTCTAATATTTTTATATATTTGCTACAACGTATTAATTAATTATATACGTCAGTTAATATACAGGCCAATCGTGGGCACCAGCGTGTTACTGTTAAGGCGACAGATTTTGGGTTTGATTCCCACTCGAGAAAATGAAATATTTAATTTTAATTTCATCACTCTGGTGTCTATTAAAAAAATTTTTGCAACATAATTTTAAGAACATTTACGACCATATAATATAAAAAGTTTTTATTATGACAGTTATAATTTAAACTTACAATTTAATAATATATTTGTTTTGTATAACATAATCTACATTGGTACTGTATAAAGAGACGCTACCGTTTATTGCGTATTACGTATTAGTAAACACTGCTTTAATTCTAAGATGAACAGCTCATTCTACTAATACTAGGTTTTAAAGGCATTCCACAGACACAACTGTTTAGTTAGTATTTAACGGTTCAACAACGTATTAAAAATGAAGATAAAATCTCATTTTTTTAAAAGTACAAGTATAAGTTTCCTTAAAATCTAATTTTCGTTCAAATTTCTTTCAATTTATCTTTCTTCAATTTATTAATTTGTTTATGTTTTTTAGTAAAAATCAACTAAGAGAATTATATTTAACGCTACAACATCTACCTAGAAAGAAATACCTAAAAAAAAATAATCAGCTTCACGCTGTATCCCGCACACAGCAGGATAGGCAGAGGAAATCTCCCCCTGTCTACCCACCTGCGCTACTACAACCTGGAATTAATTTACTCAAATCAATTTAAATATTAATTACTAAAAATGCATCTATATTTAATCGAATGTCAGTCAGTCGATGTCGCTGCTAGACAACGTTATGCATGAAAATTGTCGTGCCGACATTAAAAATGCATATCGCGTGCCTTTTGCTATTACTAGAACACTAGAGTTAGATACATGCATATCTACTGTATAATTATACATATTTCAATAGGAATCCTTGATAAGATTATAGTAATTTCCTTAGACTTCTCTCTAACTCTGTTTAAACATTAAAGTATATGTATGCAATAAATATATAATTAATTAAACTGGTCAATACTATTTTATTTCCATTGTTTTGCCATATCTTCATTAATATACTCTACTTTTGAAACTGTTTTTATAAATATCATAATGCCCTAATGGGTATGGCCTCCATTAGATTGTAAAATTCATCGCCCTACAATATCTAAAGAACCTATATATGACTATTGGTAGGTGAATGAAATATGTGGGATATTTCGCGTATGGACAAATTACTATAATCCAATAAAAATAAGTAGTAAATCCAGTGACAAAACCGAACTTCTAAATACTCACGCATTATTAAACTGATCTTTCAAAGGTGATCCTTGTTGCACGGCGATCGCATACGGTTTCCTAGAGAACTCATCGCCCACCATTTGTAAGTCACAACTTGTCAGTACGTAATATCTCACGTCAGTCGCGTCCCCCAGCCAGGCGAACCCTTCACTAGAACTCTTGGACGCTCTGACCCTGTCTATGGCTTCCTCTATAGAATTAGGGAGACCAGCTTCCTTCATGGCTTGCCACATCTTGCTATACTTGTCGCTAACCGGATAGTCCCACACGGCCAGCTTGGCGCGCTCCACGTCGCTCAGACTGTCGTTGAGGCTCATTTCCTTCCATATCCTGTTGGAAAGAACCAGTGATCAGCATTGATAGATGAAATGACTTTGCAGCACACGTTGTTATGTCAAAATAACCAAAATAATAGTAATATAAACTAATACCTATAAATACGAATAATTTAATCTAGTAAGCATATCGTTTTTTTACATAAAATAAATAATTAGAGCAATAACAATTTTATACAAGAAACTAATCGGGTTGCAGGGGCACAAACGTTTGACTGTAAAAGTGACAGACTGTGGGTTCGATTTCCACTCGAGGAAATGAAATATTTAATATTTTTCATTTCTGCGTTTGTACAATGCTTCCAGAGTTCGGCGGAAAATGGGGGGCGGAGTGTCTTCACACTAAGCCGACTCTAGTTACCCTGCAACATACGTTATACTGTGTGAAGCTGAAAAAAAAACACTTTTTATGAAGTAAATTAATCAATAATTTGACTTCAATATTAAACATGTAATTAAATAGATGCTATTAGGGGTATTTCTCAATAATTGCCATTTCATTAACATAATGTCGTCAGTTATATATTTATTTATTAATTTAAATATGACCTTTAAGCTTGCAATATATTTACGCATAACAGAAACATACAGTCACTTGACCGATAACAGATAGCGTTGTTTAAATAACATATCATAAAGAAAACAAATTCCATTGATAAAGCACAAACGAGGTAATTTTAAATTAAATATGTATGTGTCTTACTTTACATTAAAAACCCTAATAGTTTGTTTTTCTTTTTATGTCCTAATAATAATTAAACGTGATAATAAAATAAAAACAAATAAAGCAGCTTCACGCTGTATCCCGCACACAGCAGGGTAGGCAGAGGGAACCTTTGACCAGCGATTGACAAATCTATACTAATATAATAAAGCGGAAGAGTTTGTTTGTTTGGTTGTTTGAACGCTAAGATCTCTGGATCTACTGGTCCGATTTACTATGTTTTTGTTTTGTATAAAAGCTGCATTCTTCAGAAGTGCTATAGGCTATATAATATTACATTACACATATATACTAATAAATTAAAATACTTTCTAATTTGACATGCAATTTATTCTGCCATGTTAATAACAACCGTCGTTGCTAAGCACCGGTTTGCAAAGTTTCTTTGTTGTTTTAAGAAAACGTCACCCAAAATGAACTTATATTTTGATATTCATCCTTATAAAAATAAATATATTATATAATATTTAATAAATATTCTTATAGTTCAAGCAGGCGTAGCCGCGTCCGGGTCCATTAGTCAATAATAAAATTATAACATACTTACTCATAAAACCTAACTTCGATATTGGCCATCCGTTCGAAGTAGGTCATGGCGGAGGAGCCGTTGAGTGGTGCGTACTGGATCTTGTACTGCTTGGACAGGTCATCCAGGGACTCTATGGGGGTGTCGAGGCGGGACACCGTGAGGAACGCAGCAAGGTTGGCCGTATACGAAGCTATTATTATGAAGCTGTTGATATAGAATGTTTTATGTTTTGGTTGTGCAATTTTGATTGTATAAATATTTGTTTTGGAGTGTGAGTTTTACGTTTTTTTCAAACAGCAGATTAATCGAAAAATAGCGTTTTGAGTGATAAAAAAGTAAAGAATTTAAATATATTTTAATAATTTAATTATAATAATTTAAAAATCATTTAAATATAATAATTTAAATTTCATTGAGTAGGAATCGCACCTACAATCATCGCGATCGCAGGCGTATATTGTCTTACTGCACAATAATGATCAAATTTGATCTAGAACTTTTATATGAAAAATAATAACATTATTTCTACTTTCAGTATTTACCCAAAAAGCCACCAAGTAGCAGCTAGAAGGCGACCAGAGAGATTTTTCGGGGCTTCCCCGCCACCTTGAGGTGTCAGTGACGTCATGCAAAACCATAAACACTCCTTTAAAGTAAACTCGCGTTTTTCTTCGTCATCTTTGTACTTTTCCCGGTTATTTTGATAGCTGTATGGACTCCATTTGTCAAATACCCACATGAGAAAACTAAGGTACAGAATTAAATAATATAAGTACGGAAATTTACATATGCATATGTATGTGACCAGTTTCCCTCTCTGGATGGTTACGGGTTGAATTTGAAAGAGTTAGTTGTATTTAAAATGTTTTCGTTCTCTCCATCGGGTTAGATGGAGTAAAAGTACTTTCCGCCAATCGTAAAATTACTGAAAAGGCGAAAAAATTAAGACTGTCCTAAGAACTTGGGTTAACTCGATAGAGCAAGCATCTTTTAAATATGTTTCTTTCTGAGTATTCCAACCTACAACCATTATAAACGTTAAAAAAGTTTATCTTTGTAGTCATAATTGAAAGTTTACTTGAACTTCCTTTTAAGGTTGTATGTCGTCACGTAAACTTTGTGAATACTGTGTCACGGTTACAACAATATTAATTTTACTATAGAAATACGAGTAAATGTAGAAAACAGATAAGAATAAAATGTTGTGTATGTTGTAAATAGCATTGCATAAATCAATTATGAATTACTGACTACCGTTATATCATTAAAATGAGAGATCAAAAGTGACTTTTTATTTTGAGAGTATATTTGATTATCCTATATCTTATAAAACAAAGTCGCTTTTCGTGTCTGTCTGAACTTTCTAACTCTTCTTCTTCTAAACCACCCAACGGATTTTTATCCGGTTTTTACCATTAGGTCGAGTATTTCTCAGGGAAGGTTTATATATAGTTTATTATTTGTACATTCTTATGTAAATTAACATAAATACGATAAATGTGTATAAAGTCCTACCCGTTGAGACACTTTCGCGCATGCGCTGCTTTAATGGTAAGTACTACATGAAAATAATGTACTGGAGTATTGTTCCTCTTAATAAGATCTACAAAAAAGTCCGCGAGAGCATATTTTTATCTTTTAAGGATAACGCGTAGTGATCATATTTCTGTCTAAAAATAGTAATTTCAATATATTTTTTATTGTGAGGGATATTTTTCCATAATGGTATTAATCCTTATCCTTTAAAATACTTTATTAATTTTCTACGTTAAACGAAGATAAAATTTGTTTTTTACACTATTTCGAAATTGCGAATAGTTTTAGAGAAAAACGCATTTAATTGTTGACACATCACGCCGTTAACTCATCAGCTGTGCCGACTCAAGTTTTACTTATCCCTTACTCTCAGCATATAAATAAGTATATTGGTTACGTTGGCCATTTAATGTAGATCAAAACTGTCTTTTACTGTTTTTTCATTTTAATTTATTTCACTTTAGAAGTTGTTACAATATCAAAACATCCTTGCTGCGAAACGCGCCCCGCGACGTTTTGCTCATACAAGCGCGTTATGAGCAGTCATCGGTGGTTCAGTGGTAGAACGCTCGCCTGCCACGCGGGCAGCCCGGGTTTGATTCCCGGCCAATGCATTCTATTTAATTTTCCTCACAGGCAGCTACGTAGTGCTTGCTTTTCATTAGGGACAGAATACCCTCTTCAACATTAACCACAAGCTCGAAAAAAAAACCCGCCCGCTATAGAAGCATAGCAACGAAGATTTAGATGCGTTTGCACGTATTGGATAATTGGAGTTGAATGTATTATTTCAGCGCGATATATTTGGTTTCATATTTTTTGTAGTAGTTATTAGTAGGTAGGGTTTTGTTTATAATTTCTTCCGTTTAAAAATAGTCATTTAACTATCTAAAAATAGTCATTTAAATATATTTTAATAAGTACTTGAAAAGATTAGTAGCACAGATTTAAAATTACGGTACCTACTAAAAAATCCTTGCCGAGTAAAACAATTGGAAAATCCTTATTGAAACTACGAAAATGCGGGTTGCATTAGAGTTTAATTAATTTTCACATTATCTTAAGTGCTTTGCAAACATACATTATATGAATAATCCAGTAATAAAAGCGGGCGAAGCCGCAAGGGGGTCGCTAGTTTTTAAATAAAACTTTTAATATTTTTACTAAGACAGTTTCATTTCAAATAACAATTCGCCTCATAGCACATACGCTCGTAGAAACCAATGACGGCGTAGGTATATCCTTGGCAATCCATTAGCGCCTGATAGCAACTCCCCTTGACAAACTAGTGTTTGGACAGACAATTTACATACATATCTACCCGTATACCTACTATGAACCATTCGTACTCGTAGTACTATACAGTACGTACACTCGCTAAATGAAAATGTTTTTGGTAGTGTAAAAAGTACATAGCAAATTTAAGTATCTTAGTTAAGTATAGGTTGTAAACTGATTGATAAGCTAAAATGGTGTTAATACTAAGAATTCACAGGGTTTATAATATAATCTATGTTAATAGAATTTTAAGATAATGTTTTAAGATTTGAACGTAGCGAAAATTGAACTCGAGCCTTTTGCCAACGGTCCAAAATTTTATAGATTTCCAAAAATATTTTTTTCTGTCTTTAGTATGAAATATTAAAGGCTGAACCGAAAAATTTAAAAGCACAAATTTGTCTTACGTGAATTGCAGTCGAAGGTGTCAAATGAATTTGATTTATTACAACTCAGTTTTTACATAAACGAATATTCAGGTAAGTTAGATTGGCTATTGCACCATAAAAATCAAAATGCGAGTCAAAATCTTATAAATGAAATATTTTCAAATATAAAATCTAAAATGAACTATAATATATAATACAACTAATTATATATTACGTAAGTATTTATAACTCTCTAAAAACGTATTAAATATAAATAAAAAAGCTGCTTTAGAAAAAAGGAAAATAGCGTAAGATTATTTTACCACAGTAGAAAAAATCAAAAAATATCTACACGTTCACTTCATCCTCCATGCTCCTACTTTCTATATCAAAACACACCTTTAAAAAACCTTTTTTCTAATACAGCAAAACAATACTGAAGTAGGTACTTATTATGTATAAAAAAAAAATAGTGACATTAGAAACCTATATATAATAGCTAGTGTCTATTAAAATCTTATCGAAATATATCAAGTAAGTACCTACACTACAATTACACTTAACGCCATTTGCTTTGTTTATCTCCATTATTATGATTAGTTATTCGCCCGACCTGAATCTGATAACAAATAATGTATCCAAGGGACCGATCGATCTATAAAATGTCATGACATAGTGTTATTCCAATTACATATAAAAGTGTTTGATGAAAATACTGATACTCTAGCTCGGGTCATTAGTATTTAAAAATACAAGTAAAAATAGAAAATGTAACATTTTAAACTGCAATTCTAATGCTGTTGATGATGTCTACCACATATTGATGGAATGTGTCCAGAACGAAGCGCTTAGGACAAAACTAAGCTGCAGATTTCAAGTTCAGTTGAGTTTTTGTAATGCTCTTTCAGATGAAGCAAATATACTTTTTGAGTTAGCAATAACCCGCTTAACTTAAGTTATATTATATTAAAATTATATTTTATTTAAGTTAAACTTGCCAGGGCGACATATGGGCATAAGCGACAAAGCCCTTAAATTAGATTTAAAAAAAAAAACATTTTAAACATTATTGATTAGTTATTTTAAATATGAAAAACAAAATAACAGCGTATAGCTTTATTTAGATGATATAGGTCGGTATACTTTTTCTACGCTCCGGAGGGCCTTTCCGAGGATCCTACGGGTTTTTATAATTCGCTATTTCATGTCACTGTCAAAGGAACGTTGCAAATCACATCATTGAACGTAGGCTATGCAATTTTAATAATCACAGATGAAGTTGCCAAAAAACTAACCTAAATATTCCGATTCAAAAATGTCATAATGAACATCTTAAAATTAATATCCAAAATTTATTGTAATCTGACAAAACATAAGCATAATAAATGTAAGTACTTAAAGTGAAACGCTTGCTGTCGTAATTCTGTTAAGCTTACACATAACGATAAAACAATTAAAATTTAAAATAAAACTTTGTTTCATACAAAACAAGTACCAATTACCACCTAAATAACTAAAGTACCTATAGATTAGAATAGAATTAACTTGAATAAAATAGGCACTAAAGAATTATTAAAACTTTATTCTTAAAGGCGTTCTGCCCCAGTAAGAAACGTGTAGCCTACATTACTGAGGAAGAAAATAGATAACAACTTATCAGTCATTCAATGAACTACACACACACAGTCTGTGTAAGTTGTAACACAGTTGTTTTCCGTACAATTACAATTAATTTATATTTATGTTTACTAATCAATATAATCAAACTCACCTTGTAAAGAAATAAGCTGCCAATATAGACAGCCAGACATCATTTTCCAAAACCGTTAGGAACTTGAACAGCGAAGTTGGTGTCCTCGGTAACTTCATCAAAATCGTTATACCTACCAAATCATAGTAGGGCACTGTGAAATCAACGACGTTTTCCCTCTCGGCCATCACCGATAATGAAGTAAGGCCGATATCTGCCCGTTTTTCGATCAATTCCTTGACTACTCCGTTCCAATTCCCGTTCTCGTCCATAGTACCGAAATTACCGTCCGGAGATAGGCTTATTTCGTAATCGAATTTTACAATTTGACGTATTTCTTCTATTAAATCTATACAGTAGCCTTTAAAACCTTTCGGTGCTTCGTCATCGCGTATAATGAATGGTTGTTGCTGAAATTAAGTTTAATTTATCTTTTGGGCATATATAATTGATAGTTCCAACGACTTCTCGACTTAATGAAATATGAATTAATTAGAAATCCGATTTAAAACTGTTTAACATAATATATATCTATGTGTATTTTGAATAGGCATAACGATTGATTTTGAGAAACTCTTATATTATAATGTTAAGAAATAGGTTATAATTAAATCACGTTGCTGTAGAAAATAACGATTTAGGGTTAATAAAATAAATTTTAATTTTTAATTTAAAAAAACGCGCCAAGACACGTTTAAATCATGGCGTCGTTTCTGACGTCATGTCTGTGTAATCTGTCATTACCATTGTATATTCAATACAAAATGTTAATCCTACACTCAATTATAATATCAATGCCTGTTTTGTAATCTATTAACGGGGTTTCACTAATAAAATACATAATTTTAGTTTTTCTACTAGCTGTCATGCCTATTCTTTTCTCTATATAGAGCCTTATCAAAGTAATAAGGCCACCAAAATAATTAATCGTTTATGTAAATATAAGTGATTTAGGGCTTAAAAAAATAATTGATAATTTTGCAAAACATTACAGATATAGCACCAACATGGCACTGATATTACAAAAAGGAATATAAAAGCTAATAAAGAGTATGTTTACACAACTGTAGTTAGGCGTTCAAGCGAAGTTTTATCAAAAATTCAAACAAAAAGTTTATTCACCTCGACTGTCACAATTCTGTAAACGAGTTGGGCTGAATAGTCGCTCATGTTGTCGGGATCAGTTAGCAACAGAGGGTTGGAGAGACCGGCCTTCCAAGACCCCAGAGATTTGCTACCAATTGAAGCACCATCTTTTATGGTAACAGCGGTCAAATCTGTATTGAATTCCATATAACTTCGCCCATTGATCGGGTCATCTTCAGGTATAAAGAATGGCGCGTATGCCGGCGTTTCTTTTACCTAAAACGGATTGAATCATCATTTCTAAGAACTTGTTATGACTAAAGATGTAAAAACCAAAAAATGTTGTATAATAAAATACATTGTGTCAAAAGTTACGACCTAACCATGTGTGTACATTCACGCAGTTGCAAGTGGCCAACAATGTCGATGAGCAGAAAGAACTTACCGGCATCACAATTAGACTTTGTCAAACTTAATCGTGAAAATATATATCTGCCTATTTACCTACATTATTTTGATTGAGTTTCGGATGTTTTTATTTCACCGTATGTTGTCAGACGTTAAATAAAAACACGACGACTTGTTTTTAGCATGTTCACAATTAGGAATTTTTTTTTTAACATGAAATTACTATTTTTTATTCCATAATTTTACTATCTAGGTATATTAGAGTATAAAAGATTACATTTTTGAAATTTTATCATTGCGCACTTTTGTCAAATATCACCTGAACAAACACCTTCTACAATTCATATTGGAATCGGTTTCAAAAATATGAAGTATCTACCTACTAACAAGTAAACACCAATCTTACAATAAGTAGATACTAAATACAGCATAGCAATAAATAATGATAAGAAACTGGAATTTTAATGCCTAACTTTATAATAAAAACAGGAAAAGCGAACAGTATCAAAACCTAATTAATAAAATAATGATGGCCCAATTATTAATATATAATTACTAATTTACAAAATAATTATCACAATATGCACCTCTTGAAAAGCAGATTTCAGATCCAAGACCCTGTCAGGAGTATTCTTACCGTCGTAATCATCGCAATTGATATATTTCATGTCATTTGGCCACTTGCCAGAGTCCAGCAGTGATCTGTGAATATAACACAAACCCGTGGAATATTCCAGTTTATATTTAGACGATCTAAATACGAAGGAAAATCGGAAGCTATAATACTAAATATTATTACTTGATCGCTAAAAACGTGCGCAGGGAAAGATCGAAGTAAAACGCAGACGTAATTTCAGGCTCCCCATTCATACTGTAGGTAGTTTTAATTTTCCCCAAACGATCCCGGCTTTTAGCGTCTGGTGTCGGCCTCATGTACACAATGGTGGCGTCTTTGCAGCCGCAGCTAATATCCCCTTTGTCTAGGGACAATGCGAACCACGCGGTTTTCCTGCCGAAATACTGATTATCGTTCGCCGCGTCTAGAACATTCTTTATTGTTCTCAAGCTTCCCACCACAAAGAAATTGACTATATCAAGCTCCCGGAGACTCCTAAGTTGGGCTTTTATTTCGTCTTTATTAAAACTTTTTACGGGAGTTATGACGTGACGTGTCGGAATGTTCTGGAGTAGCGATTTATATTTATGATCCATAACTGTAAACAAACATTTATTACACTACAAGTGGGAAGGTAGATGTTTAAAAATATGCTAATTTATACTACAAGTAGTGCTGACCGAAGAATTCATCGAATATAATTGCGGCGTTGGTGATATCCTGCTTCGTGACGATCGCCCTAATTGATTCAGGAAGGATATCTGCGGGGGGCATTACTTGTAACAGGAATTTAGTTTGGTTTGCATTTAGTGACCGCCATTGCCGCAAGTCGCCGGCTTGGCCGAATGATCCAGAAATAGTCGGCAAAGCTAAAGCCGCGGTGAACGATTTTATAGTTTCCGACCCAACGCCGGTCATCGTGAAATCTAAAATCACGTGTGGGGTCTTCTTCGCAGATAGCATGTCATTGTATTTTCTGCAAACTAATCAATTAAAAAAAATTGTTTGTTAATATAGAAATACACCTATGCTTTATTAAAATTAAAGTCTTGACCTATGACTCTCGATTAGATATTTAAAATATCTTAAATATAATATTTTTGGTCAACAACCTAATTTTCTTTGTACCCCACTTTTTCTGTTCACATCCATTAATGCTGTAAAAGTTATCTTGACTTTTACGTGGGTTTATCAGAAACCCTTGCCCCTTGTCCAACAAGAGTTTAGAAAATAAAGGTGATTCAGAAAATTTAAATAAGATAAATGTCGGGTTAAAAGCTTCTGAACTATAATCCCTTAAAAAACAATTTAATTTGATAAAGAAATAAGAATTAAAAATCCCAAAAAATAAAACCTAATTAAGATAATTTATAATTGCCGTAATGATTTATTAAAATATAAAATCATAACACCATACATAGGAATAGGAAAAGTCCACATCCTTAAGTTCAACAGTTTTTTAGACAAACTTTCAAGGTGATCGTAAATACCAAAAAGTAATGACCTTACAATGTCTGAATGTTTTTGAATAATTTATTTATGCAGAGGTTATTAGTATTTACAAATGAATATGTTACTTACCATTTTCTAAGAACGCTTTAGCGTCAGTACGGTTGCCGACCACGACAACGGGGTCTACGGCAAGACCTAAACTTGGGTTCCTTCGGACATATTCTTTGGCTACTTCAAACGATTTTTCAGCGAGAGCATTGTTTTCTTCGTTTACAAGCACTGAATAATATTTTATTGAGTTATTTTATTTTAGAAGTTACTAATCGAAATTTGTACGTTTTCATTTTAAAATAATAGCTTTAATGGAAATAATTTAATGTAAAAAATAAACTAATAATTATCAAAATGAAGAAAAAAGCATTTCGTAGTATTTTTTTCTACTAAAAAAAAAATTTAAATACAAATCTACTTACACACATTAATATTTTGTGTAGTCTGTGCAACAGTTATTGGAATTAAATACAAACTATAAATGGCAAATACAAACTTCATTTCAAACATGTTAGCCATATTTATCCATGTCTATCCACTCTGAGCCTAGTGAAGATAATAAATTGTTGTGTAGTCGTATCCACGGTGATGGCGGCCTTGATTCACCCATAATTGATCACTCATCACTTAAATAACAGGTTGTATGGACAAACTCAAACAATAATAGGGCATTATACATATTTAATGCAGGTGGTGAATAGCTTTCTTTATTTAATGTTTGTAGTCGGAATTAACCTAGGAAACAGACAACAAAAACAAACAAAAATCATAAATATTACTTTTTTAATAAATAATAGAAGAATTAAGAATAAAAAAAAAACATTTGATTGGACTATTTTATTGCCAGAAACCTTTTACAAACACTGACTTCACAACAAGTAGTGTTACACTGTACATACTACCGTCTAATACTATATGTACTTCCGAGTCAATTGAAATTCTGAACAATTTTAATAATCATCAAATATGAAAAGTTAGTTAAAATCATTAATATAATTAATATATTCCTTAGCTTGGAACATTGAAAAGTCACTGAATAAATTGAGGATTTCTTTATCTTACATTCGAGGTTTGTATTCTATCACATTTAATGAGAAGTGAATAAATTAGAAAAAAATAAACATAAGAAAAATAAAGACCCATAGAATCAAAAATAGCACACGAAAATATGTCAATATGAACTATCACCTTATTTGTCAACTTTGAACTTTATAATTTTCAATCTTATAATAATGGCGCGCTGAGCTTCCGCGGGGGTTCCATCGTGTCTCCCGTCGTCGGCCACAGCGCGCCCAACCCAAGTCAAAGGAATGTTTAAATGGTTAAGTAATATGCCTATGTAATATAAATGTGCGACATTTAACTGCTACCTTAAATTTACAACTGAATTATTTATCTAGTTTAATTAATCTTAAGTTTATCTAAAATCCTTGTAACGGAAGCTGTTTTCGCATCGTTCACAGAACGGATCGTGAATTGACTTCACACATGTGAATCACTTTGGCAGTACCTAATGGCGGAATAAATGTTATTGTATCAATTCAAAAACCCTTGGTCTGCGCGTAGCGATGTCTGAACGTGTCCGACTCGATCGATTCACTGCGACGCATTTATTTCTGTATAATTTACACTTTACAGGTACTCGACGGGTAAGTTACATTAGAACCTAAAATAAGTGGTCACAAAAGGGCCCAACTCGTACGTGTACAAGAGAAATACGTAACAATGTATAAAAACTATAGTTTGGCGTCTGTATAGAGGATATGTCTTGGTGGAGTTGAGCCCTAATGAACGAATGCATTGCAGTAAACCAAGCATGTTTGCTATTAGATTATGCCGCCTCTTCTTCGGCCGCGGGAGCTTCGTCCGCTACTTTCGCCTTCTTTTCAGGTGTTGTCTTTTCGGCAGCGTCATCACCATTATCTGTCGCTACAGATTTCCTCTTGACTCCACCAGATTCTTTATCTTCTGCAATTATTTTAAAACTTATTAAAATCAATATTATATAAAACGAGAATTTCCTAACTTCCCTTAATCTTCAAATAAATAAATTAAGTTAATCATCATATAAACAACAACCACAAATTACCACACACTGACACAGAAATATTTTATTATAATGAACAATAATAAAGAAACACACCTGTCGCTTCTCCATTTTCGACGGCTTCGACGGCGTCATTGCTCTCTTCGTCGCCGTTTTCGGCGGGAGTTTCTTCAGGTGCGTCGCCGCTGCCATTTTCCTCTTTTCCGTTACTTTCGGGTTCCGCTACCTTTTTGGCGGGAGATTTCTTTACTGGAGATTCCTTCGCCGCCTCGGTTGAGCTGACCTCCTCGGCTACGGCGTCTCTGAAAATGGTTAATGTACGTTTAATTTACTTGAAAATAGTTTATAAAATTCGCGCGAAAATAAACTGAATAATCAATTGTGAACAAACGATAATAAACAACTGAAATAATAGCTAAGACAACTGTATTACAAATTATCCTCAATGTATTCTATTATATGTATAACTGCACGAGCAAGTCAAACGCTCAGGTATATTCCAGATTATTCAAGGTACGTCGTAAAGTGCGTAACCTATTAAACGCACATATTATATACATAAGTGGGGCGATAGGAGGGAAGTGTGCCGGAACAAAAACAAGTGGCAATTGTTGCGCAAGGCTGGCTGCATGCAAGTGGGAAAGTCACAAGGAAAATAAACGTAAACGTTGATTATCGAATAAGTTACTCGCTCCAGTAGATTGCCTCGAGACGCACTTAAAAGCGTTAAAAATAACTAATGACAACACGGCGGCCCTCGAGCTATAACGTATAACCGTCGAGTTGCAAAACTCGCAAGCCTCGGCGAATTTGAAACGAGCGCGCGCCGGTGACGCTACCGCGCCGGCACGCTGCGCACAGAGCGCCATCTTGGACAAACGCCGCGCCGCCGGCGTGCTTTCCATTTTCCCGATCATTTTATACACGGAACCATTTATATTTCACTATTATGAGTATTTATATAATCTAAACAACGTAATAATATCGAACACTGTAGTTAATCCTGTATACTTAATGAAATTGAATAAAGTTTGAAGTAGTCTGGTTTTCCCGCGTGGCGGCGTTTAGCAACTAAATATTTTTAAGTATCAAAATTTACCAATATAATAATCATTTCATATGAATACAAGTTAAGATAAATATTAAAACCGAGAATGAAAATAATAATATCGAAAATGGGACAAAATATTTATAAAACATTATAAAGGAAGCCATTTTGATCATGTTTCTCAAAGCCGCCAAAAATAAAACAACTTAGTCTAATTGGTAACTGACATAAACAAACACTTCTACTTACTTCTTTTCGACTGCTGCGTCTGCCATTGTTTGAGGAAGTTTGAGATTATTTAAAAAATAGAAAAAGTATCCGGCACGTGCTACGCACAACGCAAAACAATGTTCACTGCACAAACACCGACGACCAAATGAAGGAGAAAGAAAGAAGAAAATGTGCTCTGTGTTTCGCGGGACTGCGCGTTCAGTGTGAAGTTGGCGCACTAACTTCACATTAATGAACCAGTTATATTAGAATATGATGAGGACAGAGCGAGATCGCTATAATTGGAAGTTTATCTTTAAACAACCTTGAATTTGAAGGCGGGAAACAATCTACCTCACTCTGTCATGTTTGAAATACATTAATCGTTAAAATGCTTCATCGCGCAGAAAATATAAATTGTATAGCTTATAATATTAATAATTTAATTTTTGAAAATATAATATATTTGTTATACCAATATTTGTATGTATGAATTATACTGTATAGTTAAGAATGCATTTTTTTTTTAAATTATCCTTAGACTATATTAAAAAAAAAAATATGCATAGACTAAACTAACTTATGTTACCAATTTTATTTATCATATTTATATAACAATAAAAAGTCGTGATTCGAATATTTAAGGTACCTCGTGTATTTTCAAAGTTCATTGGCTTTGTCGAATGTCACCCGAAAAATTATTCAAATATAAATATTCGTCAGACTTAAAATTCTAAATCGTAAATCAGTGCGGTCAATACATATTCCATTAATTATTCAATAGTGTAACAAGTATAAAGTTAATTTACAGTATAACGCTTTATTTTCTGCAATTGTTATTACAGTTCACCTCTTGTGCCAGAAAATCATCAAGTCATAAGATCTGTGTAACAATAAATATGTGTACGATATATTTACACGAAAATATTCAAATTGAAACCCTATTTCATGGTAATAATGCGCGTTAGCTACGGCGGGAAGGCAAACATAACGCGGTTACGTTTAGGTCGTTGGCTTTTGAAAGAAATCTTGGCATTCGGCGGTAATTTCGTCAGAATACGAATTCGTTAACCAGAACAGGGCAAGATTCTAAACTTTTTGGCAGGTAAAAATAAAAAAAGCGTTTACACGCATTTTAAATATGTAGCTGTAACAAATATTTTGTTACAATATATAAATGTTTTATTTTGTATATTAAACAATTAGTTATTTATATTGTTCTCATTATGTAATCTTAGTTTTACTTTTAAATTATATTGTATGAATATTATGCTGTTTTCTTTTTGTTAACGTTAATCTACAGTATTAAATTAAAAATGAAAATCTAGACATATTTAACACGTACACGTATGTAATGTATGAACGTATTATATTTTATGAGCATTTTCATTATTCATAGTTACCTAGTGTTATCGCTTGCCATTGTAGCCATTGCCGTTCTAATTATGTATTAGCTTATTCAAACCTAATTTCAATTTAAACCCGTCAACATAAAGTTCAATTTTGTATATAATTTATTTTCGCACATAAGTAATGGTAAGATCTAATATATTCTAACGTAAAATGAAATTACAAAATTCTTTTTTTTTTCTTCTCTCTCAGCTCTTATATTTCGTTGGATAAGGATATAACAAAAACATGACCATAGAAAAAACTTCACTTTCCGGTCGTTAAAGTACACACTTTATAGTGAACTCTAGAGAAATTTCTCGAAATTTATAACGAACATAAATGAATGACAGACGCTGTATCCCATACATAACAAGGAAGAAAGGGGAACCCAATGAGCAGACACTTCGTTTCCCTGTCCGCAATTTTTATATATAATTTTTATGTATAAGCTATAAAACTTTTTAAATAATTGGGTATATGGAACGTATGCCTTTCATAACTGAATAGGTACCTTGATGTGTCTCGAAGTGAAACGAATGTTTCGTTTCCCTATATCAGTTATTCTTATTATTACTTTTACTGTGAGCGCCATTGTACTGTTTCATTAATGGAACTTTTTTAAATTAACTATTAAATTAGAATAAGACAAAGGCAAACAGTTTAACAGCCAAAATAATTTAAAAAAAACATTTAATCAAATATGTACTCAGTTGAAAAGAAGACATTTAAAAAATATAAAGAGTTTTAAACTTCCGTATTCATTTTCAACATTAAAGTTTTTAGTTCGTTAAAAAGTGTTGTATGAGAAAAAGATATAAAAAATTACGTAGGTATTTACAAATGGATTCGATAAAAAAGCAATGATGAAAAAATAAAAAAGCTGATGTAAAAAATATATTAAAATCGCAAAAATAGTATAGAAGTGCGCCAACAACATTTTATAAGTATTTTTTTGTAAGAATATATAACGCTTAGTTGCTTCCTTATTATTACATCGCGTTATTAAAATAACAACGTCTATCAAAACGGCCAGACACGTTAATTAACAGTGTTATCCAAGAAAATGTAGAAAAATATTTTTATTATAATTTATAATAATAGATTGTCTGGCGTTTTTACGTAATTGGTTGTATCTTCTTAATGCATCGGTGGTTGTGGCTTCAATTCCGGTCTGGTGAAATTTTATATTTAAAATTAACTTTAGAGAAAAGCTTGGAACAGATGTAACTCTTGTAGTCACCGGAAGAGTAATGAGCGCAGTGTCTATGTTCTGTTGCAGTCATGTTATTCACGACATTGACGTTCGTACTTACAAAAGTTTGTAAATTTATTTAACGAATATATTTAGGGTTCCGTAACACAAAAGGAGAACCCTCATAATATCACTTTCAAGTCTGTCAAAATCTTTTATGTCGAGACCGTGTGGAAGTATCAAGCTGAAATGAATATCAAAAAATATTCAGGTCTAAAGTACTTTGGAGTTCAGAAAAAACCTAGCTGCTAAGTCAACGAAATAAAAAGATACCGTTAAGCATCGGTCTTGCTTGCAGGTGCCGCTTCTTGCAGGGAGAGGAGCTCAGAGCAGATCCTGGGACTTGCGAGTCAAATGTAGGTTTAAAGGGGCCCCTTTAAATTCACAGTAATACTCGTCCTCCACTACTTATATTCCGTAACTAAAGTAAATTAATTATATTATTATTATTATATATTTAAAAATATCTGAACTTTACCTATAATAACATAGATATACCTCTCTATATTTACAGTGTACTTTACTCATTCCGTAGGTCATTTATTTTCAGACACACATTCGATTTAGTCACCTGTAATGATTCAGTCATCCTAGATTATACACCAATATATATTGGTGAACTTTATTATCTCTGGCAATGCTTTTTTTATAAATGTTTTTTACCTATAAAACGTTGTAGTTTCAATAAAAGATATAAAACGATTTTTTTTATAATGATAGACACATTTAAATTATTTAACGAAATCAAAAATACCACACGTTCAAAATTAATTAAAATTAAAATGTAAGAAGTAAGAATATGTCTAGAAATAAAATAGATTAAACCTTCGCTACATTATTTCAATGCTACGCTAAATTAACCTGTTACTAGGTACTGCTACAAGGTGCTCTATGCAAACGTTGCTTTGCTAATTTCAACGTTATTGTGATAAAAATACAGTTTATTTTTTAATACCACATCTTATCTACTTCAGGGTATTCAATTGATAAAGACAATCTTATTCCTCTATATTATGGACCATATGTTAGTTTAAATTACGTTTTTCAGTTTATTTACTGTTTGCAACTGTTTCCTTTTGTATGAATTGCCTAATTATGTTGCTATGTGGTAAAGTAGGATCTGACACATCATATGTCATTGAAAAGTCATCCTTAAAGTAATCAAATAAGGTTTATATTAAAGAATTTTTAACTTACACCTTTACAACGGAACACCCGCGGTCATTGTTCCACGTAAAGAAAGAGATAGATGCACAGGGCTTGGGTATATTTGTCTCGCTCATTGCGATTTTTGTACTTCAAGTTTTTATAGGAGGTCGATGTTCAAAATTATGTAGATTATATAAAAATGTATTATTGTTTATTTATCTAATCTATAAAAGTTTAATATACATATAATATATTGAATTAGTACAAACTTTGTAAGATATTTTCAATTTCATTGTTAAGCTCTATAGCATTGCCACATGTAATTATTTTACTATCACAATATCATAAAATTTGAAATTGTATTGCTTCAGAATTTCTTAAGCAAAAAGTAAATATTTAATTATTTTTTTATTAAAATAGTATAAAAATAAAAGTTAAATTATTTCGTCTTAATAAAGATGGCAAGCGTTGTAGTTTAGACTTTAGATTAAACATATTGCTAGGGGATGACAACATTTAGTTACTGACTTAAAGAGATAAAGCGAAGGTCGTCAATTCGACATCCAACGAGGATAAAATATTTAAATCATTGTAGCTTTTGTTAACGAAACATTCTTAATAAAACTTGTGTGTTCTCTAAACAATAATTTAACATTTGCTTTAGTAAGGAGTAAGTTAAGTTTTTTACAATCCAATAGTATTTTGTCAATACAAACGTCCATTTTACGATTATCGATTGCCAATTGAATCGCACAGAATAATACAATATCGTGCGGTAATACCATTATTGTATGAATGCGGCTCAATTAAAACTTAGCACCTGCTACATATTAGTTCACTTCCGATAGAAACAAGCTTAACGGCCGTAACCGAAACTGAAGTGTTAAGGCACTCTGTTCCCATTAAAACAAAATAATAATAAAAAAGGAATCTAGATATATACATAATATACTATAGTCTAAATATACTTATAGCAAATGTAGCGTAAGATTCCATGTCAAATTATTATTCAAATTATAATATTAATCGTTTAAATTTAAACTATTTTAGATAAATTGTAAAAAAAATATGTTTTTGTTGATATTGATGCGTATAACATATACTTATAGGATTTGGTAAGGTTTAAAATAAACGACGTTTTTGAGTAAATAAGATGTTTTATTTTTGCTTTTTAAGAAGAAACACATTAGTTTATTTCTATCCTAAACCGTAAAATACCTATAGTCTTATATATTTATAACGAATTAAAACTTTATTCATGAATCCGTTTTGTCTTATGGTTCGTGGTTCGCCCCGACTCTCACATTTACGTGTTGAGTGGCGTAACTAGACGCTGTGCTTTTTCTTCTTATCAGCGAGGAAATGAAAATAAGTACTTAATCCCCTAGAATCGAGCCCACAGCGGTCGCGTCAGTCAGACTTCAATAAGATACGACCATTTGTCATAACGTTATTAACGTTCTATTAATTTGCATAAATATTTATTTATTCAGTTTGCCTGTTTCACTCAAGTATTTTGTGTTAATATAAAATGTAAACACTGTAAGGAAATCGCTTAATAACTCAATAAAATTTACCTACTAATATGGAATTCTTTTATATAAATCGTTCTTATATAATAGTTATAATACTAAGAACTAAAATATTTTAATTGAAAAGTGGGGAACGAGGTTTCAAAGTCAAAACCGTGGTGTGCAGTCGGACATTATAGAAGTATAAATAAAATAAAATAAAATCGGTCCACAAATGACGGAGATATCGACGTGAAAATAAAAAAAATATTTAACGAATAAGTATAGAACCTCCTCCTTTTATAAAAAAGAGGTCTGTTTAAATGCAATGATATACAAATAATAAGACAAATGGAATTTATATTTCCTATTTCATTACTTTACGTGAGATTCTACTCTATGCGTTATTTTTACATACAATATCCATATATATAACATATATGATCCATAGTTACCATTCCTACATATTATTCGTAAAAGTGCCTTTAGAATTCGTATTCAGTAGCGCCATCTTATAAAAGATAAAACGAACTATCGCTTTAAGGTTGCCATAATACAAAAATAATATACAAATGGTAGTTTTTAGTTATTGTGTTAACCATGTTTATTATATGATCATTATTTTTATACTGTCTTATCTTTTTGTAATTTTTTTTTTAACCTTAACGCTGTTTGTATTATTATAAATAAATAAATGATATTTTACAAGTGCATGTACTCTAAAATAAATTGACGTACTAGGTTAAGTATATGTCGACAATTTTTTTTTAAATAAATAAGATAAATTAGTTCTTTAGTAAATTACGTAAAACAGGACAAACGTTAAGAATATAATGTCTTTTATGTTTATAAAAAATATATATTCTTTATTTTAATTATGAATTGGTAATAACTACTACTAAAATACTCAACACGCAATACCTCTAGAATTCGGCGGAAAGTGAGGAAAGGAGTGGCCTAACACTAGGTTTTCTTTACCTCCCCTGCTGTTTGCGAGATACAGCGTGAAGCCTAATTTAATTTTGATTTTAATTGTTAATAATAATATATAACTAGATTGTACAGCACAGCAAAAAAAAATCATATTCTTAACTTAAAAGAAGGGAATATAATAAAATACTTAGAAACTTTTACATTTTATCTGAAAATAAGTATCTCTGATTTAGATTTTTTATGTAAATAAATAATGAAAAGATAATTCTTAATTGAAATCATAGTAAATTATATATTTATTTTAAAAAATGTAAAAAATCAATAAATAAAACAAATAAAATAAAGAATAATATATTTACATACCATAAATGTGTCTAGTATTTTTTTTCATCATAAAGTATTACAACATTGAAAATAAAAATGGTAGATTTTAAAATAGTAGTTTTTTGTTTTCCTCAGTGGCAGCACTGCCGTAATTGACCGCCACCCGTGAGCAAATCGTTCGCTCGATCTCGCTCTGTCGATTGAGCTCGGTAGCGGTAGCCATTTTATTCTTGTGAATGTGACAAAATATTTTTTGTGATTTCTCGTACTCGAACTGATCGTGTCAATGTGTGCCCACAACAAGTGTCTTTTGTGACGTGCATTCGTGCTTAAAAATTGATGATGTACGTGTTTCAAATCGGATTGTGTTGACCTGCCCGTTTCTTACACGGACATACAGGCAGGCATCGATTAGTGCAGAAGGCAACCTCAATAACGGGGAATCAAGGCACTAGAACAGTTTGTGGAGTGAGCCATGGGCAACAATGCTGCCACCGCCAACAAAAAGGTGGATGCCGCCGAAAGCGTCAAGGAATTCCTTGACCAGGCCAAAGAAGATTTTGAAGAGAAATGGAAAAAGAATCCTACCAACACCGCCGGATTGAACGATTTCGAACGAATAAAAACGCTCGGGACGGGCTCGTTCGGCCGAGTTATGATAGTCCAACACAAACCTACTAAAGAATACTATGCAATGAAAATATTAGATAAGCAGAAGGTCGTAAAACTAAAGCAAGTAGAGCATACGTTAAACGAAAAACGTATTTTGCAGGCAATAAATTTTCCTTTCTTGGTCAGTCTCAAGTTCCACTTCAAGGACAACTCTAATCTATACATGGTTCTCGAGTATGTTCCCGGAGGTGAGATGTTCTCCCATCTCCGTAAGGTCGGACGGTTCTCCGAGCCGCACTCACGATTCTATGCAGCTCAAATAGTACTCGCCTTTGAATACCTTCATTACCTGGACCTCATTTACCGAGATCTTAAACCTGAAAATTTGTTAATCGACTCTCAGGGCTACCTCAAAGTGACCGATTTTGGTTTCGCAAAGCGAGTCAAAGGCCGTACGTGGACGCTTTGCGGGACCCCCGAATACCTTGCGCCCGAAATCATCCTTTCGAAAGGATACAACAAAGCTGTGGACTGGTGGGCATTGGGCGTTCTCGTGTACGAGATGGCAGCTGGGTATCCTCCTTTCTTCGCAGATCAACCGATACAAATTTACGAGAAAATAGTATCAGGTAAGGTCCGTTTCCCATCGCACTTCGGCTCCGACCTGAAAGATCTTCTGCGCAACCTACTGCAGGTGGACTTGACTAAGCGCTACGGTAACTTGAAAGCGGGAGTCAACGATATCAAGGGGCACAAATGGTTTGCGAGCACTGATTGGATAGCCGTCTTCCAGAAGAAGATCGAAGCACCTTTCATTCCGCGCTGCAAGGGCCCCGGCGACACAAGCAACTTCGACGACTACGAGGAGGAGGCGCTGCGTATTTCTTCCACGGAAAAGTGTGCAAAGGAGTTTGCAGAGTTCTGAGCGTGTATTTGGAGCTTGCAACTTTGTATTAGTGAATCTTCCACAACTAAGTGGTTGTGGGAAGGAATTGAGTGCGTCTCTTGTGGGCAGCTTACGGTGTACACAGACATTAAGTGCCCCAAGCTGACACCTCAGGTGTATCAAATTTTGAGTATAGGCGAAATGGTAGAACTGATTCTGATATTTTTGTGGCATTTGTTTTCTTAGTGCCCATTCAATTTAAATATAAACAGACATGGTGTGTAGCTCCCATTATGGTGATATTCTCATAAGCTACTGCTGACATAGTAGAGTGTAAGCTGACCTGTCGTCAGCACTAAGTGTTTTTGGTACTTTGTAGTTTGCCTTTGATAGCATTGGAATGTGGTAAGCTTTAGTCCTTTTTTTAATTGTTTTTATTATGGAACTCATACAAATTGTATATTAATCAGGTTTTCTTGTCGCTTATTTAGACTTGTAAGTCTTCACATTTACACTTCTCAATTTTAATAAACTGAAATTGTATCACTTTATCATATTATGGATTCAAACACTTATTTAGTCAGTTAATAAATAAATTAATTTTATTATGCTGCTAAGATTGTTAAGAACATGCCATAGAAATGTTAAATGCTTTCATATTATAGACTCTTTAATTAATTATATACTTATGAGACACTGTCAGATAATTTTTAGAAATAGCACTTTGTTTACATATCTTTGCTATTATTAACTTAATTCAATGTTATTATGTGAAAGTTTTTATTTTTGACATTTTGTTATTAGTTTTATTCTTATATTATTATAATTATTATATTATATCATATTGTTGAAACAGTTGATATTTTAATTAAGGTATTAACATCTACATCAAAATATGAAGAGATTAATTTATTATACATATTTTTATGTAATCGTTTGGTTCGTGCAATTCAACCTGTGTTTGTGATCTGATGGAAGAATTTGTTTGGATTTAAGCGTAAATGTATAGTTCCTTATTTTGTAGATTTATGTATTGTATCTGTATGTATTGTATTTGACTGTTAACGCAAATCTTGTAGGTTTGATTCCTATTCGGAGGAATGAATTATTTTCATTTCCTCTGTCTGGTAAGAAGATCAAGCGGGACATGGAGTTCTGCCACTCATCACGCAATGTCTCGAAAACTAGGTGGCATGTAAAGAATAATGTCTTAAACTATAAAGAGTATGCACTATAAACCAGAAAAATAGACCAACATTACATCTGAATCTCATTGCTAACATCAGTCAAAGGTAATGAACATTACATATTATGTTTAGTTTGTCATAATTATGTTATTAAGAACACTAATTAGCTATTTTTGAGAAAAGACAATTTACCCAAAGTATAATTTTAAGTGAAATAAAATATAATAATTATATTAACTGTTGTTTTCAATGAGATCAGAATAGCAAAGTGAATGATGCACATAAATCTGGTTATTGATAAAGTTTGTTAGATATTAGACGTAGGATTTTGAATTTGGGCTGTACAAATAATCTACTTAGTTATTTGTAGAGAATTTTGAATTGAATTTTGTGAAAGCATCGTTATAGTCATTAGTTTAAATATCCTGGGATGGTTACTTAACCAAATTTGCTTGTTTCATGCTTGTAATCAAAAAAATTAAATAAATTTAAATTAGATATGTGAATTTGGATAAAATGAATATGACTGTTTCATATGTCTGAAATTATTGAGTTAGTGTTGCCAGTTTAATGTACACAAAAATATTATAGTTTACGACAAAGTATGGAAGAGCCAACTTGTTGCAATATTTATTATGTAACACATTTTATGTGCTTTGTTTTTATTAAAATGTTGCTTAATAGAATATTATATGTAATGAAGCTTCAAATCAAATATGGCTACTTATGAAATATAAATGTAATTTTATTATTGTACCTGGTAACACTGGCTTGTAAAAACAGCACTTAGGTTGTCTAATATTTTGTTTAAGAGTTTGTTATCCATATATAAGATTGTAATGAATAATTGCTAAATCATATCAACCTTTAAAGATTAAATAATCATTCTAAATTATTGTACTAGTGTTTGTCCGTCAACTTTTAGATTTAGATATGCTTTTCTTTCGACTAAAATTAACGTCAAACACTATATTTCTTGATTAATGAACTTTCCTTCGGAAACAATGTCTTATCTGGTGAAGTAAATTGGTCAAAAAATACAAAAAAATATATATACAGCTGGTTCCTTAAAAATAGAGTAAGTAGTTGTGTTCGGTGCCATAAAGTTTGTAATCTTTCTCATGTAAATATTTATATTACTATTTTATATTTTTTTTCACTATTTAAATACCTATTTGTCACAGTTAAAGTGGTTGTTAGACGTTGTTTTTTTGTTGCAGTATTAAGCTCTAGCACCATCTGTTAAGTGATTAATTAATTAGGACTCGACTTAGTTGTAAGAGAAAAAAAAAACTTCACTCTAGTGTCATTTGTGATTTAAATGCATATATATAATTATAATTGTGCCTAGAGTTGAAGTCATTTTATCATAAAACCTTGTGTCTAAATGAAATTCTTAATTGTATTTATGCATCTTGAGATAGTGTAGAACAATTGTAACCTAAGATTACTTTCTATCGTATTGTTTGAGCGATATTGCACACTTTGAAATTATTAGATCGTCGCAAGTCACTCACCATGTGGACATTGTTTGTCAAGGTGTTTCCAACTTGATTTCTAAAATGGCTGACTTTCGCATTCTGTCAACTTTTTAGCGGCAAAAATATTTTTATTTCTATTCTTATATGCATTTTAAATGATTAAGGAGTTTATGATGTGTACTTTATATAATTATCATTGTATATAACTAGAGTGATTGTGCCCCCCCCCCCATTTAATATTTAGTGATGTCGAAATTTACAATGTTTTCATTCCATGAGCTTGCGCGTTCACATCACTATCACCCGGCGGACGTTCCAATGTGAATATTTTGAGGCCGCGTAGATATTAAAAAACGTTAGCGCGACGGTGTATATTTGCGAGCAGTCTTTTTATATCTGTGTCTAGTATCTATTATATCGAGTGCCTATAGCGTTGAGTTGAGGTTCAAATGTAAAAAGTCAGTTGGTTCCAACAAAACAAATTATTTGTCACCATGTATTGATCTTCCATAAAATTACGATGAAATTAAAAATATCGATGTAACAGTATATGTTTGTTTGATTCTACTCTTTTTTTTTTGTTTTTACCTAACTAATATTATAAGAGTTTATATAAATATTTTAGGTATAAGTACAAATAACCTTCAATTTGCTTCTATAGCGATAAGCTAAAGAATGTTATGGCTGTGAAGATTCGCAAACATTTGGCAGGCACCGGGCCACCGGCTAATGCACGTGGGGCGACGGGGATAATGGGCGGCTTCCTAATAAAGTGGAATATTCCGACACCGACCGTAACTCTCCTGCCAAATACCAAATAAAGAAGGTATTGTTTCAATTTATTATGTTATTATGTTGGTTGTGTAATGGTGTCAACGGTTTTTGAGATGTAGAGTGTATGTAGGTATCCTATATCCTATATATCTTATAAAACAAAGTCGCTTTTCGTGTCTGTCTGAACTTTCTAACTCTTCTTCTTCTAAACCACCCAACGGATTTTGATGCGGTTTTCTCCATTAGGTCGAGTATTTCTCAGGGAAGGTTTATATATAGTTTATTATTTGTACATTCTTATGTAAGTTAACATAAATAAGATAAATGTGTATAAAGTCCCACCCGTTGATACACTTTCGCGCATGCGCTGCTTTAAAGGTAAGTACTACATGAAAATAATGTACTGGAGTAGTGTTCCTCTTAATAAGATCTAAAAAAAAGTCCGCGAGAGCATATTCGTATCTTTTAAGAATAACGTGTAGTGATCATATTTCTGTCTAAAAATAATAATTTCAATATATTTTTTATTGTGAGCGATATTTTTCCATAATGGTATTAATCCTTATCCTTTAAAATACTTTATTAAATTTCTACGTTAAACGAAGATAAAATTTGCTTTTTACAATATTTCGAAATTGCGAATAGTTTTAGAGAAAAACACATTTAATCGTTGACACATCACGCCGTTTACACATCAACTGTATCGAGTCCTGTTTTACTTATCCCTTACTATCGGCATATAAATAAGAATATTAGTTACGTTGGCCATTTAATGTAGATCAAAACTGTCTTTTACTGTTTTTCATTTTAATAAGTACTTTAGAAGTTACAATATCAAAAAATCCTTGCTGCGAAACGGCTTATACAGGGTGAGTCATATTGAACTTTCCGATTTCAATAAGGTGTGTATTAAAAACAAAGCGACATGCAGTAAAAATTATTTTATTGTTTGAAAGCACATAACATGCAGTTTTAATTTAGTTGGTTTTAAAAATGATATCCTGTAAATGTCTACCTCCATTGACCACACACTGCTGAAGCCTTTCCCGGAAGTTGTCCATTACTCGTCGAGTCATATTCAGCGGAATAGCATTGATTTCTTCCGTGATTGCAGCCTTCAGTTCATCGATGGTTCGGGGACGATGCGTGTACACCTTTTCCTTCAGGTAACCCCAGAGAAAGAAATCGCAGGGGGTTAAATCAGGTGATCTCGGCGGCCACCCAACGTCACCTCGCAAAGAAATGAGATGACCGGGAAACATTTGTCGCAGAATTTCCATTGAACGCCTGGATGTATGGGCTGTAGCACCATCTTGTTGGAACCAGATGTTATCGTTGTCATGATTCTGCGTTAATTCCTCCAATTTCGGTTTCAGAAAAGTTTCAAGCATCGGCATGTTTCCGAACAGAACGCCGAGGGGATTGTTGAATTGAAGCCCGCACTCTATCCACGTTTTCCGCTGACGTTGACGTCCTAATTCGGCCTTGTGGTCTTGTTTTTAATGCTGATGATGTTGCTCTAAAATTTGATACTCAATTTCTGATTGTTGGTCCAGTGGGAATGGGATCACGTCGACCAATAGCAAAATGTAAACGGAACGCACGCTGTGTTGTGATCACGGAGCCGCCATTTTTAATAAACTCTTCAACTACGAACGCACGATGTTGTCCCGACCAAGCCATTGCTCACACTAAAACTGCATGTCATGGCGCGTCTAATGACACCATCCCCACCCTTCTACTCCTTCCCTTCTTCGTGCAACGTCCTTCCAAAACCGGAAAGTTCAATATGACTCACCCTGTACAAGCGCGTCCGCCGGGCCCGCCTGCCTTACACGCATCGGTGGTTAAGTGGTAGAATGCTCGCCTGCCACCGGCGGGCCGGGTTCGATTCCTGGCCGATGCATTCTATTTAATTTTCCTCACAAGCAGCCACGTAGTGCTTGCTTTTCATCAGGGACAGAATACCCTCTTCAGCATTAACCACAAGCTCGGAAAAAAGAAACCCGCCTGCCTTTATAGCAACGAAGATTTAGATGCGTTTGCACATATTGGATAATTGGAGGTGAATGTATTATTTCAGCGCGATATATTTGGTTTCATATTTTTTGTAGTAGTTATTAGTAGGTAGGTTTTTGTTTATAATTTCTTCCGTTTAAAATTAGTCATTTAAATATATTTTAATAAGTACTTGAAAAGATTAGTAGCACAGATTTAAAATTACGGTACCTACTAAAAAATCCTTACTGTGTAAAACAATTGGAAAATCCTTATTGAAACTACGAAAATGCGGGTTGCATTAGGGTTTCATTAATTTTCACATTATCTTAAGTGCTTTGCAAACATACATTATATGAATAATCCAATAGTAAAAGCGGGCGAAGCCGCAAGGGGGTCGCTAGTATATAATAAGAAGAAGTGGCTTTTTTATGAAGTAATAGTTGCAAATTCAATTTTGTTTTAAAATAACATTGTATATAAATGGTCCAGTAAGTAAATTATGTATTTTTATTGTAGAAGACATTCGAGATATAAGTCACATTTATTTTAGGCAGGAATATTCTTGGCTAAAATAGAAGTTACGCATTAACTTTGTCATTAGATAACCAGAAAGTCAATGAGTAGTTAGGCTTTTTATATTATTGCTTTTGAAGTTGAATTTTACGATGTTGCGAATCGGTAAACGTATCGATATTTTTAGTATGACTCGCGAGAGCGGGGTCGAGTCAAGGTTGTGAGGTCAAATTACGGGTTTTTTACCTTGTATTATCAAACATTCGATGTATTTGAGCGTGTTTCGGCAATTTGTTTGGAAAAAAATGTTACAGTTCTATGATTAGAGTGCGGGGGCGAGCACCCGTCAGCTTTTGATCTATTTACATCGGCAGACCGACGCGATACGACTGCTCGAATTAATCGACGATATATTAATGCTTTCTATTTTATTATTTTAACTCTTAAAGAATTGTTTAAATGTTATTTTTAGCGTAAACTATTTTCGAAAGGAATTTTAAATGGTTTTCGTAAAGTAAAAAGTATTGCACCGTTACGTAACCAATAAGTATAGCAGCCAAATTTCGTTGGTATCCAAATATTCTATTTAGCACGCCATCTTTTTAACGTAATATCGTCATGAAGTATAAACAAATAATCTGAAAATTATCTACATTTTAACGATCGCTCGTTCTGTTCTGTTGTACGTATTATTACATTTATGTCTTAAACTATTACTATAATTACTGTAAAAATATTAAACTGAGAATTTGGCACGTTTTGCATAACAAAATCGATTGTTTTGTTTTCTGGATATGTGAAATGTGTAGATAAGATTTCTGATTTGTTGGGGTATTAGCATATTGTATTTATTTATTTTACATAGGATATTTAACGTTTATAGGTATTTATTTATAGGTAATTTAGCCGGGCCTTAAGTTGTTTATTCAGATTGACACGCGATAGCTGGTCCGCTTGTTCAACAGCGTCACTATCAATTCACACAATAGATGTTTCTACACGTGTAGCCCCAACTCGAGTGCTAGTCTGTGCTATTTTTATAAAAATGTCAAAATATTTTTTCCTCAATTCAATGACTTTTTCAGTGGTAATTAGCTTAATAATTAAGGCTATTTTTTGCCTCTCATTAATCAAGATAAAAGAAACAGCCATCCCCGCATTGCTGAAATGAAAAAAAATCTCTAAATATTTAACTTTTCCAAACGCAAACGATCTCAAATTGCCTTTGTATTTTAAAAATATGACAACACGCCGGCGTCGGGCGTCGAGTGAAGAGAATTTTAAAATGTTACACCGTTTTGCCAACGTTGTTGGTAGCCGCTCTCGCAACGTAACCTTGGCTCGTGAGAAAGTTAGTTACGTATGTAATATGTGGTATTTAATAGTCTAATGTCTACTATAAAAATGTTTTGCCGCTTTCTTGCTGTGATTTTGTTTTTTGAGGCATAAGTTATTTGAGTTGCCACTGTAATATGTAACAGTATAAATAAATACTGAATGCCCTCCTGAAATTACATCTAATGCCGTTTTGGTAATATTTTTGGTCTTCCAACATAGCATATACTTTCAAAAATTGACTTTTGAGACTTTCAAAAGTAAATGTGTCATATATTTAATTTTGCAAGTATTAAACTGTACACACATTGAAAGATTTGAACTAAAAGCTTTATTCAAAAATGATCTTAAAAATATAATATAATCGCAGAATAATACATTAATTTCCAATGGAAAAACCAATGGAAATGAATGTCTTGCGAGTCGAGACGGATGTTTTCACCATATGTTAGATTTCCGTTCAGCCGTTCCCTCGTCACAGTGAGGCACATGATAATTTCCACGATGGACGGTAATTAAACTCAAGGTGATATTCAGAAATTGTTATTTTAACATAACACTTTTATGTTGATAGGCATTTTTGTGTTTTTGAAGTTTGAACGCGTTCCCATGACACGGCTAGATGAACGGTTTTTATTAATTTATAGTAGTTTTTTGAATTTGGTTGCTGAAGTAAAAAATAGAATTTAAAGTGGCAAAGCATTTTTATGTTATATTTTTTCAAGGTTTCTTCTATTCTATTGTATAATATCTAAATATTTTTCTAGTTCTAGTAAAAATATGCTATAGGAAGCCGTAGACAAAAGTTAAAAATAAATGCAAAGCAGAGTACCAATAGGCAGTGTAAGAGTAAGTCGATAATGTGTACTGAAACCTGAATAGTAGAATGGATTTCCGTTTCCAGCGCGCCGATGTTCAGAGTGCTTAATGTGTTCCATGTTATGTAACAGAAGACTTTTATAGGTATACATAATACCTACGTACCGTCAGGCTCGCTAAAAGATTCTGTAAACATTTGTGTATGTGTGTAGTATAAGCATATAAGTGGATATTTTTTCTCGCCGTCCCGCACATAGCAGAGTAGGCGGAGGGAACCTGGGAACCTAGTGTTAAGACTTCATTCCCATGAAGACACTTATGTTCTCCACTTTCCATTGAATTCTAGAGGCTTTGCGTGTTGAGTGGCGGTACTTAACGCCACATATAAGTGGATATGTAACCGTTTATTGCAATTTTATATCTATATCTTAAAATTATAAAGTACTAGCGGCCCGCTCGCGGTTTCACCCGCGTAAACTATGTTATTATTAATTTCTGTCTCCATGACTACGTCCTAGTGACGTCTATGCAAAATTTGAGACTCCTAGCATTTGTAGTAACGAAGTTTCATACAAACTTTCGACTCCAAAAACAATCCCTTAGAAATCGAATATTGCAAATTCCCGTCTTAGTGAGCACCTACGTCCTATAAGTAACTCCTATGCAAAATTTCAGATTCCTAGCACATGTAATTTCTAAGATTTCGTGATGAGTGAGTGACCTTTCGATTTTATATATATAGATTCGTTAGTTAAAGCGTTTTTAGAATATCTCAGTAGTTTTAAATATATTCTGGTGTTCTGGTTCGTTAATACTTGTCTAACAAGCAAAATCATGTTTGTAATTAATGTTTTGCACAAAAATGATAAGACGCTACAACTGGAGGTGGTATTAGGTGTAAAAAAAATGTTATTACGATGTTTCACAAAAATTGTATTAGATATGTCGCTTAAAGTCGAATATTTGAAATAAGCCTTATTGCGCTCATATTTCGGATCAAACTTGCGTATAAATTTTGGGCGAGCTGATATCAAACTCGGTCCTCGCTGCTTACTATCTATGTAAATTTTCAATGTTGCGAGTTGAACGTACCTACGTATTCGGGAGATAAAGACTAGGGCTTCTGTAACACCTGTTATCTCTAATGAACATTTTAATCAGCGTTTCGTGCCTTCCTCTAGTGATATTTCGCTATATTTGTTTGCGACGATTTAGTGATAATTATTTGGACATTGAATAATAATAGTGCTTGTAATAGTGTGGACGCGATATTAAAGCAGTTTTTTGATTTTTCAGTAATCAGTCATTCGATCTTATTTAGAGGCAGGCAGAGAAACCCTAACAATGAACACTCCGTTAACCAATTTCCCAGAGCGAGGAACGTGAAAACAATTCCCTCAACTTTAAATTGAACCCACAACGCCACAACCGTTGATCGGATAAAAGAGTCCATCTAAAAATATTCATTGTGACCTAAACATTTCTAGAATTAATTTAAAAATATACTCCCCGACCTAAACATTTCTGAAAATAATTTCATTTTTTATTTATTTATGGCAGTTTGTTTATGCGTGTTTGCATAAATACCTTTAGTAATGGACCTTTTCTTAGGATCTTAGTTCAGTACCGCCTACGGGCTCGCTATCGCCGTCAGATGAATCGTTCACCTTGCCCGGCCTTTTTATAGAACGGTTAATGCTAATAGGAGAGAAAAGATTCATGAAATATCCAAAGGTAAACTCAAAAGGTCATTGTAATATTCTAACAATATTTTTTCATATTGTACTTTTGTTCTTTAGGTTTAGGTTTATGTATAGATAAATAAGAATCTCTGAATAATCTTCAATCTGTACCAGTTTTATTTAGCTCTACGCTTTATCACGCAAAAAGCAGGATAGGTAAAGTTGGGAAGGTAGGGATTTAAAACCTTATAATTACTTTGCTCTAGAAACAATAATATATTTTATACACTAATATATTCAACATTTAAATATAAATATTGTTAAAAATGAAAGAAAAGAAGAAGTTTTCAATACAGGTGTAAACCCTATTACGTGTAAAATATAGCTAGCTCGCCGAGTCTTGTCTAAAGAGTGGATGTCTCGACGCTTATCGCGACGATAACGAGTGCTCATTTAGGAGGGCGGGCGAGGTCACGTATTTCTACACTTGTTTTCATAATGGCTAACAATCGGCTTTAATATCTTTTGTGTTAATGCGCGGTTCACAGATTTGTTTCCATATAAAAGTTAATATTTATCTTTTTTTTACCGCAAGGTACAAGGTGTAAGGTTTAAGGGGCTAGTCGTGGCGCAGAGGCACAAAGTGTGAGTGCCAACGTGACTGGTTGTGGGTTCGATCCCCACTTGATGAAAATAAATTTCTAATTTAAAATAAAAATAAATTAAATTTATTTTCCAATTCTTTGCTCTGATGTCGAGGCAAAGAGCGGCGTTGATTGTTGATTTCCGCCACTTAACACGCAATGCCTCCAGAATTCGGCTGAAAATGATTAACGGAGTGTCTTAACACTAGGATCCAACTATTGCCAACCCAGTTATACTCGTCTATTTACTGGGAATGTTGTATATGCGGGGCTAGTGGGTAATTTTAAAATGGTTATTACAACTTTTACTGTTAAATTTTCTTTGTGGAGCAATTTTAGCACAGTTTCGTAAATTTAAAAATAAAAACTTCATGATGACAGGCGTGTTAATCACGTATTTTTAACACGATTTTATTAGGTAGAGCCGTAACAAGCTGTGTAATAAAATCTAAAAATTTGAATTTGAACCACTTGTTGTATCTTGATGAAACTTGGCAGTTCTACGTAGCTTAGGTGACAAACCCATATTATGATAATTGAACGAGCTAATGTGATGTTGGAGCCAGGACCTGAATATTGGAACTCTTCAGCGGTTACTCATATAATTTATAGCTCCCATAGTAAATTCTATAGGACTTGTTTCACTTGGTGTAAAAAGCGTGTTTATTTTTTTCATACTATTTGTATATTATTCTTATCTTCTTGCATCACTTATGTTTGTGATATAAACAAAGATATATTGTTGATAAAATATTTTTCATTCTTTACCTTTCACTTATTTCATCATGATGATATTTAATAGTGAAATAATTAGTAGGTATATAATAAAATACACTTTTTTTTTAATTTGTAACAAAGTCACTTAGACAAGTATTCAAGTTATAGAGGAATGTTACAAAAACCGTTATTTAAATTCGTTAAATGATTTTTTATACGGATGATATTAAAACCCCAGATGTACAATGTTCTTTCGCTTTATCGGATTTATATAAGTATTTGACAGAACAACAAAATTTACCACGAGCAAGATGTGAACCTGTTGCTGAATTTCCAAAGCAATAGACATTGAGTAATTAATTACATTATAAATGTGGCAGAATAACAGTCATCTTCTATAAAAGGTATTGCACATAAATCGTTTTTATCTTTATGTTTCAAGGTCCGGCCGTATCTTTCTTTATATTTCAATGTTGTCCTACCTGTCCTTGTCACCTTTCAAGGACAAGACAAGGATGGCAATAATAATCGATAATTTAAATTGTTTTCTTTTTTATGTAACGAACAGTTACCTTACCTTTTGAGAATATTATTTGAATATATAAAATTTTATCTAGAAGGTTAATTATTTTATGAATACAATATTACATAAAGTGAAAAAATCAATTAAAAATAGTGTTTTTAAACACTCCGTTCTGCACAATTTATATATGCGACGTTGTATGGTAAATGAAAACCAAACATCGTGCTTTGAACCGGGGAAATGAATGAAGGAAATGAATCATTCCTCTAAGTGGAGGATTGAACTAAACTACGTGTGCACTTCTTGGTGGTGTCTACTCCTTTATTTGTTAAGTAATGAAGTAAAGAAAATAAATACCGTAATATATAATATTAAACTTAGAAATAATTTCTTTAAATTTTCAAATTTTCTAACGAGTCCAAAATATACTTATATGTATGACAAAATGTATTTAAAGCCAGGGCAAAACCATCAGTATCTATAGCAATAAAAAAAGCCATGAGTTAACAAAGAGCCACCATTAGCATCGATTTTCACGTCAATACGTCGAGTTGTCGGCGCGCTCAAAAACGCGGGGAAAATGTCGTTAGGTAGGTACGTACTATCGAACATCAATAACTGCGTTTGCGAGTTTAAAATGCAATCAACTTTTCAAAGCGTTTTGATGGACCATAGATACTGGCAGTTGTTTTAACGATATTGTTTTTCCCCTTTTTTTCAATTTGTATTTGTGCATAGAAAGAATTTTACTACATTTACCTACTAGTTTTTTTAAAAATTAAGTGTATTTTTTTGCATTTTTCTTTTTTAAAGTTGGTAAATCAAACTATATACTAGTTTAAGCTATAATTTATATAAATTTTCCCACGAGCAGGGCAACTCAACTGTATTTAGTGGTTTAACCTGACGTCATTTTTTCATGGTGTGTCTTAAAATAACTGTATATCCATAATATATGTTGATATGCTGGGTAAGTATAAAACAGCTCAAGCATAAGAAATAAACAAATTCTGGCGTAGTCGAAAAAATCACTATCTAAATGCAAACTTTCCAGTGCATAATTAAACTGTATGTAGCCGTCGAAATTTACTTTTTTACTTTCACCAATCTTTCAGTGGTTTCAGATTCGTTTGTAAAAAAATGTAATTTAGATCGAGTGCTAGCTATATCTATTATTACATATCGATTTTCTTTCAAGGAGACTACCTACTACTAGACTTGAAAGAAGTTGATTATTTATGTATGTATGTTTCAAGTTCACGCTATTGTGACACAGTTTTACTATACACGCGATGGTTGTAGGTTTAAAGTTTAGACCCTCTAGGGAAATAATTTTTATGTTCACTTCTCTGGTCTAGTTAGATAATCCGCGGTGTTAAGTTGCGCGGATTAATGATACCATTACATTTTTTTTTCAGCTCTTCTTAATATAATAATATAAAATTTTAATATTTGGATGTAAAAAGAAAGCATGCTTGGGTATAATGTGAGGAAAAAAAATCTTATAAAGGCAAAGATTTTAGACGTATCATCGCTTAAAATTACAAAAAGCCATACACAAATTTACAAATTTAAATATATATTTTTTGGTATTTCTTAAGTATGAAGAAGAAGTATTCCATACCAAGTTCTTATACAAACCGATTTCATTATTTATTTATTCTATAGATACCTAACCTAATAAATTATTTCAGAATAAAAGGTTAGACAAGAAAAATAACAGAAATAATGATATTTAATAAAAAAATATCTGCAGTCCATTTCAAGAAATAACTAAGATAAGATCTAGGCATGCTGTTTGGTAATGGCATGTTAAGAGATTGTTATCAGCTTTATAAATTATTGTTTATAAGTTGCGAGTAAATAAGAATTTTTATTCCATTTAAACTTGTCGTTACTGTCGATAACAATGTTTTTTTTTATAATGATGAAATTTTAGAACGAAAAATTTAGAAATTTAGATGTAAAAGACTCACAAAAGAAATTTCAATTTCAATGCTTAATATTTAATAGTAATTTTTCTTAACAATACATAATCTCTGTAAATGAATTGCATTTATTTACTGCTGTACTGAATTAACTGCGTTTAATATGCGTATAATTTGTGAACCATATAAATGAATGTAGATGGTCGATGGACGATTATCTTTTAATTTATACGAAAATGACGTCATCAATATATACGAATATTTTTTGGAATCTACGACACAGTTTTAAAAATCTCGTTAATAAATTAAAATAATGAAACAATTGTTTTTTTTGTAAGACGGTTTATTATTTTCATTTTCCCTCTCTTAGAAGACAGCGAGGCGTTAAGGTCCGCCGATCGACACACAATTTGAAAGTTGAAAACAAACGGAAATCTTACTCCAGTTCTCGCTGCTTATCCTGCTTATATGAGGTAAAATCCTAAATCTTTTTATTACAATAGAAAGACATTCCAGTTCAAAACAATTTAGCTAATAAATACATAAATACCTACATATTTATTGTAATTGATTATTTTCTTCATTATTTCTAGAACATAATATTGTAATTCTGAACTCATTTATTGTATTCGACAACTAAATAAGTACATTAAAATAGAGGCCAGATACATTAAAAAATTAAATAATTAAGGTCGCTAAGGCGCATGGCGTTTGATTGTAAACACAACGGTTGTGGGTTCGATTTTCACTTGAGGAAACGAAATATTTAATATTTTCATTTCTTCGCTCTGGTGTCGAAGCAAAGCGCAGCCTTTAGTGCCGCTACTCATCACACAATGCCTCCAGACTTCAGTTGAAAGTGGGGAGCGGAGTGTCTTGGAACTAGGTTGCCGCTTCTTACTTTGCTAAATGTGGGACACAGCGTGAATCCGAAAAAAAATGATGTAATGATCTAAACAAATTTATATGCAAAAAGAAAATATTTGCAACATTCACACCAGCTATTATGAATTATACATAATATGTAAATTTGCATTTTTCGCCTGTAAGATGTCTATTTGGCAAGAACTCAACAGGTTGTCATTTTTTTAAAACACTATTTTTGGATGACATTGATAATGGCAAGTGCAAAATGTGATAGTTAAATTTACGTATACCTATCTATGTTCATTGGCGTAGGAAATAAGGAAGTGGGAGGGAGGAGTCCGTACCCACCCCAGAATATTTTGCTGTCCATCTCAGAATTTTTTACAAATAAAACTTATAAGTTGACAAATTAAATAAAATACTTTTTCACAAAAATAACAGTACCAGGCTAATGTCTACATATATTTAATATATTAAATTGTTATTTTATATAATGGTATGGTATGATTCTTTAATTATGGCGTTCCGAGCGTGTCAGTTGAGCACATATCACTTCGCCAATGTCACGTTTAATATAATACTAACTATTCTAAAACAAATATCATATACCTACATAACTCTATAGAATACTTTTTGAGTCTTTATGACAACTGCAATCCATGATTTTTCAAAATATTCTAAGTTTCTCTATCAAGAAAAGCAGACATTTGACAATGTACGAACACCTACCCTACGAATCGATTTATAAATTTTACATAGGTTTACGTGAAGCGGTAAAACTACATGCATTTATTATAAAATGGTAATCTCTTTATAGTATAGTATTAATAACTACCTTTATATTTGCCTTCAAAACTGAAATAAAATTAATAAAAATAAAACAAACAATTAGGTTAATTAAAATGGTTATTTCAAATCTATTATAAATACCTTTTTACATTTCAATTCTAGATGATCGATAATACGCAATAGATCGACGGGCTCACTACATTACCTATATCTATCTATACGATTATTTTTAATTAATAACGTTTACTGCAAGTGAAGGTTGCAATTTGTAATCTCGGTATTAATAGATTGTTCGTTGTGTGATAGGATGAGCAATTGCGGAAAATGGCGATAATCACATTCTTTTAATTTATTCAATTGAAACGTAATTGTTTGCAAATTCGTTTTCACGGCAAAGCGCGGTGTTGAGTTCCGCCACTTGATACGCAATGCCTCCATAATTCGGTGGAAAGTGGGGTACAGGAGTGTCTTAATATGAACGGAGTGTCTTAACACTAGGTTTCCAAGTTCTTCCTGCCTTGTTGCATACAAACACGTTTAACTAATATTAGGTATATACAATTGTATACCTACTTTGATAAATAAACTCTGAATAAAAGTCTATTAGAAGTTTGTATTAGAAAAGTATATTATTAGAAGTTTGTATTAGAAAGCTTCTATAGGGTAATTTTTTTAATCGAACTTAAAAAAATAGTAATCTTCTAAATCTTAGCTTTATCTATATATATAAAAGGACTTGTCCTCACTGACTGAGGTAAGACGCACGCACAGCCGTAACCGCTGTGCGTAGAAACGTTAAATTTGGACAGATGTTTACTTTCGTAATCTGGACATCCACTAAGAAAGGATTTTGAAAAATTTTTACCGTAAAGGGGTGAAATAGGGGATGAAAGTTTGTATGGAAAAAAAATTAAATCGGCACCGATTTTTATAAAATTTGAAATTTAGATTTTTAAAAGTATTTAATTGAATACGTGTTTCATCGTTTTCTAGAATTCACCCCCTAAGGGTGCAAATAAAGGGTTGAAAGTTTCTGTGGAAAAATCTTTAAACCGCCACCGATTTTAATAAACTTTTAAATTTAGACTTTTAAAAATATTTCATTGAACACATGTTTCGGGGTTTATAAGAATTCACCCCTAAATAAGCAAGCGAAGCTGCGCGCGTCCGCTAGTATTAGATATTGCTATAGTAATAATAATAATTGAAATGCTTATTCAAAATAAAGAGATCTGCTTTATACAGCTAGAGCTAGACTGGTAGGAACAAACAAACAGTCTCTCATTATTAATTGGATAACCAGCCATTTCCATAACGATATAATGAAGACTGAAATTACATAAGATGTGTTTATTATACTTTTGTACGCAATATACATGTTTGTTGAATGAACGGACGTCATTGGTGGTAGGATGACCAGTTTGCGTGACAAAGAATATTAGCTGCAAACGAAAACAGACGAATTTTGGGTATTTCCCGATAATTTTTTGTAGGAAAAATGTGCTAATTTTAATTTTTCCATACTAAGGTATAAATGCTTACGTAGTGGTCGGAGCGGACGATCGGGCGGTTCCCAAGAAGTGTGGTCCCGAATTTCCTTTTACATTGGATTTAACAGAGTATTTGATTTTTATAAAAAAACAGTTATCAAGCCTGTATTCAATTGTAACGTTCAAAGAATATGCATATATAATAGCTAAGTATTATAAAACAGATAGATAATTTAGTGTCATATTTTTAAAGATTTTTTTTTACATTTTTCCATACATGGAAAAAAGATCTAGTTTAGTGGTCTATTCAAGGTACACTGATTTTGTCAACTTTCACTAAAGAAAACTATTTTTAGTAACTAAACCGTCTAGTTTAAAGACATCACATATTGGGTGGCGATAACTATACAACTCAAATTTAAATATATATATAGTGGATTGCATTAGGAATATTAAAAATATTCCTATGATTTTAGGACGAAAGTATGTATTATATAATAAATATTTATAATGTATATGGTTCAAAGATATGAGACGTTTTCAGAAAGTCCTTGATGCTGTAAAAACTTGGTGAGCCGACTTGTAGACGTGTGCAAAATATAAAAACTGCTCTACTATGCTTTGGCGTCATAACTTTTTCGATAAATATAACATTATGTATGCACATAAATACGTACAGATAACACTGGGTTTATAAGGTTAGAGCGTGGTACAATAGTTTTAGATTGTTTTCCTCATCCACTACACAAATATCGTATGATTTTTTCGTTATATAGGAAAATGTTATATTTCACATTATATTGTGCTTATAATTACAATATAACAAAATAATTGAAAAAAAAACCGGTCAAGTGCGAGTTGGGCTCCCCGAGCTTTAGTGAACGTGTCGGAAGTGGTTTTTCATTGAACTTTTTAATAATCATTTCAATTTCTTTTCTCATAAAATGAAAATATGCGCGGCGAAACATTAAATATTTAGCTGATGAAAGATGAAAGTGATAACTTTACTATGTTTATCTCATAATTCTTATAAATAAAGATATTTGTGCATAATATGTAATATTTTATACAATCAAAAATAAATCTTACAGGAAAGAGCCTACACATGGGCATTAAGCGTGAGTACTCCCACTTGACTCATCCCCTATGACTTAACTGTTAAGTCATCATACTTAGAGTAAACGGATTGGGAATTACGACTAAGTATTCGTACTTAGGCCTACTCTTAGTGACATTGTTATTGATCAATATTTATATTTATTTAGATAACAAATATTTATTATATCTCTCTCAGTTTTCTGCTCTATCACGCACAAAGCCGGGTCGCCAAAAGGAACCTGGGAACCTAAGTATTAAAGTTTGTTGTTGGTTTCAGTTATCCGACGCGTTCAACCTCTAAATGGCTGGATTTGTGTAAAATGTATTGATTGATTGTAAGATTTTTAATATTTACTTCACAAAGAACGAGATTTGTGCAAAGATAAGAAAAGATTGATAATGTTTGTTTATTCACATGTTGTATTTAAATTTATAATTCTATTTCTTTGCACTGGTGTTAGCCAGCAAGTTCTGCCATTCAACGCACAGTGCCTCCAGAATTCGACGGAAAGTGGGAAACGGAGTGTATTATCACTAGCGCGAAGCCGGATTTTTTCAGCTTACCTAACTAAACAATCATTGATTTAACATTGAATCAGATATATTTTATTGGCTTACATCGATCCTATACTTTCTATTACGTAAAGAGATTTACTAAAATACATAGAGCTGACCGCATACTAACTATATATAGACAGACACGAGCGAGAACAATGTTACGCATATTCGCGATGCAAACCAGCTGGTGTCTGTAAATAATAGTTTGGACAAATGCCGAGACGAGGTACTTCCTTGTTTCAATCAATTTCACAAAACCAGAACGAGCAGAGGTCAGACGACACTGTATATCATACTGTCTGTCTGTACGCTTGAATTCTGTTACGTAAATGTCTGGAAGACAGTCAGTTCGTCGGTGTATTTTTCGTAGCTCTTATATTATGGTGGATTGGCAGATATGTCACCGTCATCATCACCATAATTTTAAACTCATAGGTTTTGGATAGTAGCGAGCACTACTTTAAGAGAAAAGAAATGGCAAAAGTTAGAACCATAACCTTTATGTTTATTTAATCAAATACGTGTTAAAACGGAAATGAGAGAATGAAAATTTACAATTACATAACTATTATACGACAGTTTTACATAATCTATATTAAGCTTACAATATTCCAATCGAATGATGGTTATTCAATGAAAACAAAGACGACAGTAACTACTGAATTTCCAACTTATAATGGATTGGCAATTTGAGGCGGCAATCGAAGTATTACATCAGATTTTCCTCCATCACACTTTATTGGTTTCGTTAGTTTCGAGGCCGTTATTTTTATTGTTTTTTATTAAAGGCCATAAATGGAAATATATATAGCTAAGAAATTCATTCATTCGGTAGAAAGTGGGGAACGGAGTGTCTTAACACTAGGCTCTGCCTGTCCTGCTGTGCACGCTGATACAGCGTGAAGCTGATTTTTTTTATATAGCTAAGAGTTGATAAGTAATACGTAATTTATGAATGCAAGTTATATTAGGTAATCAATAATTATGCCATTTGATTGCCGTTTATTATTTCGGAGATAATATTTGCATTGAAACTTTGTAATTTTTGGATGAATTTTTAAAATATAATAAACGGATTATTCAGCCATTGAATTTTCGATAAAATGCCAACATTTTTAAGGAAAAATAAAAAGACTATATTGTTAATACTATGTATATTAATTGACTATATATTATTATTGATACATATAATGTATAGTATTTTCAATTTGTTTTGTTCTTGGTGTGGCACAGGGGCACAGGCGTGGACTATTAAACGCGACAGGACGTGGATTCTTAGTTAAAAAAAAATATTTCCATTGCTTTACTCTGGTGAGAAGTCACGAAGACGTCACGAAGACGACGGCGTTGAGTTTCGTCACTCATCAATGTCTCAAAAATCTCAAATTGTAAAAAAATAGGTTAAGATAAAAGAATAAATGTAAGTAATATTAATATTAAGTATATGTATTAGATATATTTCTACATTATGCACCTGATATGGGTGGAGTATTCTCTCGAATGAATGCACGCACCGTGCAAAAGGTGTGCACATATTACCCGTGGCTGTAATAAAAATGATACAAATTTTCTGAGAATTTGTAAAGTTTACATACATATATTATATGGTCGGTTATTTAAATTAGATTAGAGATTTTGCTCTGATATTAAAAATGCTATGTTAAATTAAAATATGAATTACAGTTACTTGTTTAAAAGTTGTTATGGAAATATTTACATATTTTTGTCGACGCTTATCTTTCTCACCGCAAAGTCAAACCATTTACTTAACTATCGAAGTTACATGAGTTAAGGTAAACTCTCTCCATCATCCACCGTGCTCACCAGACTATTGTCCCTATTGACTATTATTCCTTTCAAAATAAAAATATTTTTTTATGTGGAAAATAATCAACAATTTCGAATAGAATGTTTCAAGATTTCATCGATTGCCGTGATCCAAAATTCTGCAGCGCATTTATTTGAAAGTAAAAAAGTAAAAACATATTTTTTCCAGGATGCAAAGTGTACACTAAAATATAAACCTAAAAGAAAATATATTTTCTTCGCAGGTTTATGTACATACACCTACACGCTAAAATGTAATTAAAACGGTTGCGTCGTTCGGTTGTGAGTTCGACCTCACTATGTAATTACTAAATGATTGACATTCCCTTACTCTAAGAAAAAGAGTGACGTTAGGTTCCGCGTTTAGAAGTAAATATATATAATAATATATAATTTAAAATTTTACATAAGTAGATGGATAGAATAGTCAATAGTTGTTTGAAGCAAACCGCCTCAACGGGTGTATTTTTCTAACAAAATGTATTCGGACCATAAAAGTCGATTTTGTGAATAGTGTTTATTAGTCACGCTATATGACACGGCAGTTAAAAACCTATGCTTTGCTAAATGACACACGCACGGCGGCACGTACTGAATGAAGGTAGGTTTAAAAGAGGAAGTAATAATATTTGGTATTTTCGTTTGTCCTTGGTAAGGTCAGACTGCGATTGTTTATTTTAATATTATGAAAGATATCAAATACACAATTACATAATAATGAAATTAAAAAAAATGAAAGAATGTAAATTAGTCGGTAGCATTGTGGTAATAGGACAGTGTTTGAACTTTGATTTCTGTAAGCTATAGATGTGGGTTTGATCCCCACTCGCAGTAATGAATTAGGGGCGTAGAGTGGATCACACAATATTCTCAAGTTCTGGCTCAAAGCGGAGAACGAAGTGACTAGACAATACATTCTTTTTATGCGAGATAAAGCGTGAAGCTGAATAAAAGTGCTAAATATAAAGTAACTCGTGCAGTACGTACTTGTTTGTATACGTTACAAAATCCTTTTAACGAACATTTACCATGAAAGTGCGTATAATACAAATTTAAACTGCCTTTTAAGTTTTACCCTTTATCAGAAAGCGTGTGGGAGACAGGATCCTATTTCTGTGCCTAAAATGAACACCTTACAATTTTATACGTGAGATTAAAAATTAAAAGCTCGTATATTTATGGTATATTTTATTCTGATTTCATTTAAATCTTAATAAATAATAATTTATATTATTATACACACAGTAGTTTTATTGAAGGGACTAGACTAGACTTTTTCGTATCAGTGGACATACAGCGAAACCTTAATATGAAAGGAAGGAATTAATATGTAAGGAAATATGAAAAAATTAATACATTCTTTTTCACATTTACAAAATGAATGTATCCTTGGTCTGGTTAAAAAACGTGAAGCGCTAGGCCATTCCACACGATAAAAACCAAAAAAAAGAAGAAATGTTTTTATCACTATGTCCTCATTGCTTCCATTGTAAATTCAAGGTTTCAATATAAAAATGCACCATAAAATAATAATTATACCTCAAAACATCAACTAATACTTCATATTAACATATGTATATTGTTTGAAAACACTAGATCACAAAAATATAGCACTAACATATATAGATTTGATCCTATTATCTACCGATATGAGTTAATCTACGATTACTTGTGACGATAAGAGATACGATAACCGGTGTTAGGATAAAGGGAGATATCTTGACTGACATGCTTTTATAGATACGTGGTATGTATTTACATGTAAATTGTACATGTTGCATGTAAGTTATGTAAGTTTATTATCGTTTTGCTATTATATCTGATATTAGTTTCAGTCAAGGGTGTTTCTTAAGGTTACTATATATATACTATAAAAAATCATATATTTTTAGTATGTATGCACATATATGTGCTTCCTGAATTAATTAATTATTCACATGAGTTTATTTAATTAATTGCTTTGTCACATTATTCTTAATCACAGATCAAAATGATATTATACTTAAACGATAAATGTATGAATAGCTATATTAGAATTTGGCGGATCGGGGAATAAATATATTAGATCGTCGGTGATAAAACTACAGCCTATGCCAGTGTCAAACCAATGCCTGGTGAAGCATGTGTTGCTATTAGCAATCGAAAACGTATCATCACTAAGAGAAGAAATTGCTTATTATTTCATGAATTCATCGTGCCCAAAACGCGGCGTTGAGTTCCGCCGCTGAAAAAAAAACTTGATCAGAGCTGTCAGCCTGGGACTTGCGACTGGGATGTAGGTTGAAGAGGCTTCATTTATGGCATTAATTTTAAAGAAATCAATAAATTTAAAACACTAATAAAAATAATATTATAATATTAAATAAAATATGTATAATGATAATAAAAATATATATAATAATATATTTTTAGTATCAATATAAAGTGTTACGCCGTTTGTTACATAGATGATTACATCATTACCATCTCGCTGTCGACGTCGTGAGCTGCCAAGCTGCGATCACACTTGCGTAAGTCATATGGGTATTTTATGTTAATAAAAAGGAATGGGTATAAGGTACTTTTTCTTTATTAAAATTTTACCATTTCTGGTTATTGATATTTCTAATGCGAGCCTGGCCTCCAGTGCTTTACATGCCTATTTCTCATCTCGGTTTTTTGCCTTAACTTATACCTTGTCTACTGGAGAGCTGAACATCTCACTCCTGTATCAGAGCCTCAGGGCCAAGAGGACTTGGTGTTATGATACTCCATTCTCTACTATCCACTAGAATTTGAAACATTGAGTTTGAGGGCTGGAACATAATGTCGCATTCTCTTTTACTATAATTTGAAAATGTTAATAATTAATTGTACTTGTTGTAGTGGAGATAGGACCCATAATTGTCGTTTAGTCAGATGATCAGGCTGCAGCGGAAGCCTAAAGATACTCATTACGACACTAGCGAGGTTAAGTTTGCTAAAATACGGTAGCGAAAACAGAAAGCCGATTCTGAGATTAGGGTGAACAAACCCATTGACAAACAGAGAAAAAAATATTGTTTTAGGTCCCCGTCGTCCCCGACTGATGATAGATTTTTTCATATATCTTCCATGTAGAGACAACGATCAGTTGCAATTTTATTATTTATATAGATATGATTTGCATAAAAATAATCAATGATTGAAAAAATATTCTTGTTATAATTAGAAATGTACTTTCTTTTTTATTTATGCCATCGACAAATATGGCTGCAACGTTACTTCAGAACGCGATGGCTTGCCTTGACTTCGTTTATCGAATGTTAATAGCAATTTGTTATTCAATTGCTTGGTCTACGTTCATCGTGAAGTTATTATGTTAGTTCCTTTTATTGTAATATGTATTGAAACTAAATATAACTTAAGAAAAATGTGCTAATTGGAATTTTGAAATATTTTTCTTTCAGTTATCCTATATCCAGCGTGTAGCAGCGTGGACAGAGGGAACCTAGTGATAAAACACTCCACCCCACCTTCCGCTGAATTCTCGATTTTCGTATTGCGTGTTGAGTGATGGAACTCTACGCCGTGCCGTGTAAAATTTAAGGGGGCTTACTTTTCGAACGGGACATTTGTGGCCTAGGGGCACAAGCGCGTGACTGTGAACGTGACAGGTTGTGGATTTGATACCCACTTCAGGATATGAAATATTTAATGCAATGTCAATGTCTTCAGAATTCAGCGTAAAATAAGAAAAGGAGTATTTTGACACTAGGTCTCCTGAAATATATTTTCTCTGCCTACCCTGTGCGGGAAACAGCGTGAAACTAAAAAATGCCTTAAGTGGACCAATACCAGACTAGTTATGTGCCTTCTCGTTTATTGCCTCATTATAATGATACTGTAAAAACTAATATTTTTTATCTCATATATGTATTCAGATAGCATTAGATAAAGAAAAGACACAAAAAGATATTTTCAGGAAATAATTCTTTGCCATGTCATATTACAGTCAATTAAGTAAATTATAATGAATCATAGTATAAGTATGTAGATAGGTATATTTATATTCATGAAATATTTTTTAAGTAGAGTTGAGAACAAAAGAATAAAAGTAATATTGACTTTATTGTTTCGTGTGATTGTCAGTATCGCGACCATCTGGCCAAGCAAGGCCAAGTTTACTTCGAAGAAACTGGATGTCATCAGCAGAGCGAGATACTAATACAGGCCAAAACACCGATTGTCAGTGTATAGGCCCAGGTTTTGCCTTATTTCGAGTACTGTTCTCATCTCTGGGCTGGTATTAGTTTGAACCATTTGATCGTATACAACGTAGAGCCCGTCTGACTGCACAGTGTGTTACAAGTTTAAATATCATCTACACCATCTGAATATGTGCTGTGCGACTACTGTGCTGCTTTGTAGCATCTCCTACCTGTGCTAGTATTTCCAGGTCAATACGACTTGGTTACGTTCAAAAAGCGGGTCTAGCTCCACCTGAGCCTGAGCTGGGCGGCAGTGATCATATACTATACAGTGACCTGTACGCTCATTTATCTTTTCAGCATTGAATTCCGCCACTCAAAACAATATCTCGGTAAATTGGGAACGGAGTTTCACTAGGTTCCTTTGGTCTACATAGCTACTTATATGTAAAATAAGAAAATATGTGGAATAGTACCTAAATTAGCGTTCAAACCTGTATTTAAATCTTGTAATGAAATTCTATACTTTCGAAACCCTTTTAAAGTTAATCTAAAAATACCATCCATTTAATTTATCCAGAGGAAAATAATAAAACTTGTTGAAATGTCAAATAAAGCAAAGGTTATCTCGACTGGCAGGGTGAATATAAAATATGGACTGAGTGTGGGATGTCCTTTTGTAATTTGGACGAGGTCGTGGATGAAACAACTTATTAAAATTTTACGCCAGACCCGCTACTTGATAAGGTGAACCCACAAAGGTACTATCTCTTATTTAAATTACTAACAGTATTCAAATCGTATTTAAAACGAAATTTGTCTATTTTAAATGAAGATCAGAATGAAATGTTAATGTTACTTCAGAACAAGTTAAATAAAAGACATTTTTTATTAAACGTTTCTTTGTCAAGGTTCAGTCACTCTCAATTTTCTTTTACAGGTAGGTTTTTTTATCTTAACCCTAGTTGAGTAGAGTGCATAGTGTTAAGATGCTCTTTTTTCCACGTTATAATCGAATTTGAGACATTGCATGTTGAGCCTCTCAACTCTCCGTTAGGTCTTCTATTACTAGAGCAAAAAAATTAAAATAATTAATTCCCCCGAGTGGAACAGCATGTGAGCCAGCCAGTAAGAACGTAGTAATAAATTAGTTATTTGTTACTAAGTTCTTACTGGGTTCCACTTTCTAGTTATTGAGACATCGTCTTTGATAAGTGACGTAACCCAACGCCGCAACCAATCCAATACACAGGTACAATATAATAAATACTATGTAACATTTTCATCCTTCAATCTTCTTCACATGTTGATTGTACATGGTCTTAGTAAAGTGATTAGTGCTCAATTGTTATGCTTCAACACCATATCTGATGAACTGAAATGAAGTGAGTTAAGTAAATTAAAAGATTTGTTATGACTGTCAATTAAACAGATTATTTGATATAATGGATATTTTTATTCTAGTATCTATTTCTAGATCGCACTATAGTTGATTTAATTTTAATTATTGATTTATCTACGGTTTGATTAACCACATTTTGCTAAGCTTTAAGTTAAAATTCTGCAAATTTTAGGGCAAATACAAGTGTCAAGATACTCCATTCACAGGACTCTTCTGTTACTGAGTGACTAGCAATCAAACCATAACGAAAACTACGAAGCGCAGAACGCTGAAATTTAGCATGTTGGGTCTTTGGAGGGTGTAGAAGAGGAAGAGCATTAAGCTTATTTAGTATTTTACTTTATTAAGGAGCTTCTTCTTATTTGGAGTTTCATGAGCGAAAAGGAAAAGTGGGATTTGACATTTTATACTTCACGGAAGCAACATAGGCAAAAATAATAATGCCCGTTTTACAGTTTATTATCTGTCAAGTTGAATTGTGATTTAGTAGTGAGTAGAAGGGGAACCTATTCCTGTGTGATATAACTATGAGTATCATGACGAAGGAAAATTGTTTTTTGACTCAAATATATGAGTTGAAATTCCTATGATTATGGATACCATTTTTTACTGAAAATATTTTTTTTTATAGTAGTTGTATTTTTGTATTGTGTTGGTATTCAAAGCTTTACGTTTGTATAAGAAGTGGCTTTTAAGTTTTTATCATATCAATTTTTATCTTATCGAATAAAAAAATCATAGTATCTATAGTACATAGTATCTATAGTAATCATTTTATATTCTAATATAAAAAATTAAAAAAAGTCTTAAGTAATGTAAGAATCAAATGGTCGTCCTCCACTTTTCAGTTTTTTTTTGAGTGGCCGAACTCCGCGCCATGTTCTATCCTACTAGAGCGGGAAATGGAAAATAAATTAAATATAGATAATTCACTGTGGTCATTGTGGTTCAGTTGCACAAGCATTAGACTGTAAACGCGACGGTTGTGTGCTCGATTCTCTCTCAGGGGAATGAAATATTTAACATGCTCTAGTATCGCAAGAAAATGTGACGTTAAGATCCGCCACTCAACACGAAATGTTTCATTGTGTTTACCGTCAAATGGTATCTACGAAGAAATTATTATATTTATTTACAGAAAATCATTAGATAACAATATTAAATTTAATACACATAATAACAGCCAAGGATGTAACCAATTGCGTCACAACTGAGACAGGAATTTTCACCCATCACGGACCGGCTTTGTGTGAAATACGAGTATATGCAAATATGCTTTTAGCGCTTATGCAAATCTGTGTACGTAGGTCGCCCATTGTGGAAAAATTAAAAGATTCCACGCTGACGTTGTTTCCTGACGTGTTTGGATATTTATTTAATTATTTATATTCTTTATTGCACAAAATAAGAAATAAAAAAATGTACAATAGGCGGGCTTAACGCTAAGAAGCATTTTCTACCAGCCAACCTGTCATGTGGGAGAACAAAATGTGCAAAAAAAAAAAATTAAAAATAAAATATCAATTTTCAAAATACATTCAGGTATATATAATAAATACAATATCATAGTAATGTAAAAAATAATAATTATTATAACATTTTGCTTGAGGCCAGTCGTGGCTTAGGGGATAAACGTGTGACTATAAGCGCGATAGGTTGTGGGTTTGATTGCCACTTGAGGAAATGGAATATTTACTATTTTTATTTCTTCGCTCTGGTATCGAGATATAGCTCGGCGTACCACCTTAACACGTAATTCCTCTAGAATTCGGCGGGATGTGGGAAGTGGAAGCTTAATAACAGGAACGGAGTGTTTTTATTCAAAGTTCCTACTAGGTCTTAATACTAGGTTCCGGTATACCTACAACGTGAATCTAAATAACATCTTGTACAATTTTTAAAAAAAATGCAATTAAATTTGTGTTTCTGTTAAAACATATGTAGTGTTATATACATATGTTAGCGTCGTAACTACCTATATAATATACTACTTTGTATATTATATAGGTAGTTACGACTCTTGACACTATTCAAAGTTCGCGTGCAAATTGCCGTAACCTTCCGCACCCTCAAAATCACGAGTGGACATTTTAATTATTATAATATAATGCTTTGTTTACATTTCATAAGGTTGAATCGTATATACTTATAAACCTACATATAGATAAATATTTATTAGAGGGGAGGAACTGAACGCTGCACTTTGCTTCGCTACCAGTACAAGTGTGTAAAACACCCCAATTCGTTTTAAACTCTGAATTACAAGTCTTTTAATAAAAATAATATCTTGCCATTTCAATAGCTGGCGCAAGAATACTCTTAAAGTTTATATTTGAACTAAAATGTGTTCATGAATAAGCAACGCCCTTGTCATCTCGTTGCATCTGAAATTCATAGAAGATGAAGTAAAATACATAGATTAAGATCTCGAAAACCGTTAAAAAATAACTTTTAGATTATACAAATGTGAAAAACTTATAAAATAGTAAATATTTCACTTTCTCGAGTGGGCATCGAACTCACTACCGTCGCGTTACAGTCACACCCTTGTGTCGCTGCACCACGACGGCCGCAAATATGGAGGTACAAACGTAAATATTTTTATTTCCATTTCTTCGCTCTGGTGTTGAGGCAAAACTAATTTTAATTTATATTGTTTTATTTATTTCTATATATGTATATATATACTAAGTATATTTTATTATATCAACAAACGGACAATTAAGTAGAAATTAACATTATAATTTATGTTATCAGCTAGTACGTTTGCAATCCGCTAGTTATGATTTCATCTCATAAATAGCAATACCAATTACAGCTTTCATAGTACTTGTTTGTCATCAAACTTCGAAAGTCGTTAAACTATTAATTTATTTTATTATTATTTTAACGTGAACTGTGATATAAACTATCGTTTATTGCTTATTTATATTAAGTACATCATAAAAGGTTTACGCATGTCTATAATTTTGTGGGTGTGGCCATTTTGGTATATTATGTGTTATTTTGTCAGCAAAAACGATACTTTTATTAACTAAACAAGATAATTTTTGTATTATTAACTAGGTTTTGCTTACGGCTTCTCCTCCGTGGTAATATTTAAGATTTATTGTATAAAACCTGACATATTAACGTGATGTAATATAGCCTATAATCTTCCTCGATTTTCAATTCTTTGCTCCTGTCATCGTCTTTAGTTCGTTCAAGCAAATTATCTGTTCGGCTTTATAGTATTAGTATAGATTAATATATTTTTCTTTTTTATTCCACTGCGCCATATGGGTCTTTCAATAAAATATATGCTAACAGAGTACCTACGACCTATTTAAAGTTATTCGAAACATTTGGCTAAAGGAGCGACTCGTGGCCTGAATGTACATAATTCGTGATTTCAAATGTTGCCAGAACACAGCCCATTTAATTTTAAGGTCAACGAATATTACACAATTCTGACAAGGTTTTTTATTGAATGGAAATATTTTAATAACTGGCACTGGAACTGTTCTATTATTTTACAATTATAGAACAGTGCCAGTGCTTTATTTAAAAAATACAAATTCTGCAGGGTAGAAAGAGAGAACGTACCGAGTGTTAAGACACTCAATTCTCCAATGTTCGAGACATCGTGTGTTGAGGCATAAAAGGAAAGCTTTTCATCACGGGCACGGCTGCATTTTTTTTGTAAGAATTTAATAATTATAATCAAAAAGAATAGCTCACCTAAGTACCCTTGTTTCTTAAAAACGAACCTTTTTTTCAGCTTCACACTATGTAGCAGGAAAAGCTAGGGGAGGTTAGTATTAAGAGCTACCCACTATCCGCCAAATTCTGGAGAAATTGCGTGTTGAATGGCGGAACTCGACACCAGAGCGAAGTAAATGAAAATATTAAATATTTCATAAAAATTAACCCGTATTTCAGATATAGAGATATCTCTATATTAACAACTCTGTGGAATAATCTCTATAGTAAATGCTGCAATCCACACGTATTAGAATTTGTTTTAAATATTTTTTGCTGAGATTTTTCTTGTCCGCCTATACGTTTTCATATTACAATTTAATTCCGGCTTCTTCCATTAAATAGTATAATTGATGTTTTCTACAAAAAGTTTTCTAAAAAAATTTTTTTAGGTTCATTGCAGCGGTTCTCTGTACGAGAATTGTGTTGATAATATAAAAAAATAAGAAAACGTTGTTATCATTTTTAATGAAATAGATACATCAGTATTTACCTTTATGTAATTTTTATTATTTTGACATTTACTATTTACAGCAAAAAGGTGTGTAATATCATGAGAGCATTACAAATTTACAAGGCTCAAAATGACAAATTAATTATTTAAGCACAGCTATCGTATTAAAATATTAACTTTATATAAATGTAGGTCAGAAAACAGTTAAATATTTAAAGTATGTAAAGTTTCGTCACTTCGCACGTTATATTAATTGAAGAGTAAGAAACGTTCTAATTGAACAACCTTGACCATTTGGCGGATACGTTGCACGCTCGCATATTTTGATAATTTTGTATATTTTATTACTTATTCGTAATTAAAATGTAACAAAACTTGTTGAAACAAGTATGCAAAGTAATAATACTTGGTTTAATAAATACGAATCTTAATAATATCGATTTAAAATGAATACTTGGAAAAATGTGAAATCAGTGTCTAAGTCTGTTTTTATTAGTATTACTAATAAATATTTGTGTTAATATATTTGATAAATGACTGGGTAACATGTTTATGTTTTTGCTCTTCTTTTCTTAGAAGCTGAAGTATGACGTTGAACATCACCATACTAATGAAGGAAAAGAAATTACTTACCACTGGGCTCTTTTCGATTATTATTTGTATATTTTTAATTTAATAGAAAGTGTCAAAATATTTTTTTCTAATCCAAAGAATATATACCTGGATACTCAATAAAATTTTCAGCTTTATATCTCAAGAACGCATCTTGAGAAAAATGGTCTTGACTACCAGATGGGATCTCATAAGGGTCCCATCTATTTTTGATGGAACCCTAAACCTTTCCAGTCGTAATTAAGCTAACTGCTCGGTTCCAAGCTAACACGCAATTTAATACAAATAAAAATTTCGTAATTCATTAAGCAATTCGGTCTTGCAATTAAGAAGTAGATTCAATTTAATAGAGGTAGTAATCTGTTCTGTACAATTGCTAGAGTCAAAGGTTCGGCTCGTGACGTCAATGCGCACAATAAACACATTATCTCTAACTAGAACTACGTTTGATACTTTCTTGCATAATGTCTGATTGTTATGTGGGTGGTGTCTTCTTATATTGATAATATAATGCTACTATTAATATTGATATTATTTCAAATCTTTGTTATTTTTATAAATTTATAATAAAATGCTTCAACCTTTTTGATGGCATTGCAGATTAGGTAGAGGTAGAGTGAGAGTGTTAAGATAATTTTTTCCCCACTCTCCGCCCAATTTTCATGATGACAAGAGACATTCCGTATTAAGTATTGCCATTCAACGCAGTGCTTCGTCTACCAGAGCAAAAAAGAAAAAATAATTTGAATAAAATCATTCTATCGAGTTCTCGCGTTGGCAAAGCCACAGATAAAAATTAACTATATTATGTATTTGTATACACAAAAAATCCACTGCATGAAAAAACTAAAAAGAAAAAAGGAACAACTCCAATAGTTAACAATTTCAAAAGTTATACTGAACAACTACGCCATTGAAGTAGTTTTACAATCAATACGAACTTAACTACTTCGTTAACCAATTAGATCTTCCCAAGGAACCCTATAAATTTAAAATTGGTTTCGGTTGGTGGATGGTATGGGAGACAGAGAGAATCTAGTGTCACGACACTGCGTTGTCTGCTTTCTACTTAAATTGAAGAATTTGCATTTTGAGTGGCGGAATTCAACGCCGCAATATTTCGTTGTTTTAGTTACAGATAACTTAAAACTGGGTAATTGCCTTAATATAAGTGTCGTTATTCTTTAAATTGCTGCTAAGTGTTAAAATGACCTTCTACAAATATATTTTAAGGACATTTTAATTGAGGAAACGCGATAATTTTCTGTTTTATGTTTATAGTTTAGAATTTTGTATTTTATATAAAAAGTAGAAATGTAAGTTCAAATAAGATATAATTTTCTTATAAAAATTTTACTTCTAGAATTTTTTTAGCATTAACTACCAACAAAGTTCAAAGAGAAAATATTCTTGTTACGGGCGACCGCCTAATTAAGCAACAAGCGCCTTTGTGGCACGTCCGCAAATTTTTAACGCGAACACGCTATGTTAATATAACTATTTATGTAAATTACGAAAATTTCATACTATTTAAGATTGGCAGTAGTGGTTTTTGATGCTGGGGTGTGCTGAGAATTGAAATCGTACGCGATGGTTTTGAGTTCAAATGTAGCTCCAGAAATAATGTATATTTTATATAGATTTAGATTGTAGTTAGTAATTCTATGTAAGTATGTGCTACATTTTTATTACTTCAATCCGGAATAGCAATACGTCTATCACCAACCTAAATCTCTTTTTAAAATATCCAAAAAGGTAGCATAAATGTACTTAATACTAAATCAAATATAACTGTAAAATAAAATATAACTTAATTAAATTTCGTCTATTTATCTAATATGCTATTCTATCTAATACGTACGAAGCTTAAACAACCAAAGTTCAAGCTATCTCTAATATCAGCAACGTCACAGGTAAATGGCATGTCATTTAGACGATATTGAACGTATTAATCATCCTCCATGCCTCAAAGTTTACAAATTGCATTCGATATTAATTAAAAGCGAGCTCGCGTACTGCTATTTGTCTAGCTATGGTGGCCAACAGCCTTATTCGCCACATGCCGCAATTATACAGGTATTTTAACGACGTATCGCGATAAAGATCTAATAAAATTAAATATTTTAGCACAATTATCTGTTGACTATGTGTTTTTTTTTATTTTTCCATTGCTTATTTCGTAATTAATAATGTATGTTTGGTTGCGCAACGGTTGTACAGTTATTTGTTATTTCATTTATTTTAGATTTAAGAATTAATGAGTGTAGAGCTCAGTTGTGGCGTAGGGGCACAAAGTGTGACTGTAAACTGGTTGTGGGTTCGATCCCTACTCGAGGAAATGAAATATTTAAATTTTTATTTTCATTTCTTCGCTCTGGTGTCGACGCAAAGCGCGGCGTTGAATTCCGCCACTTAATACGCACTGCCTCCAGAATTCGGCGGGAGGTTCCCTCTGCCTAACATGCTATATCTTTTAGTGATTAATTATTTATGAATCTTTCAACATTTTTTTAAGTAACTTGTTTTGTTATAAGAGTAAGGTTGTTGACTGATAATTTAATATCTAGCATTTGTTATTGATAAAAATGTAACAATATCTTATATTCATAATAAGTTATAACATTGGAAAAAAATATATCGGCACGGCGTTCAAAGTCAAAGTCAATATTAAGTATTTGTATGCTATTTTGTAAATAAATGTCACCCAATGTATCTAAAATAGGTTTTATAGTCAAAGTCAAAGTCAAAATATCTTTATTCCATAAAAATGCTTAACATTTACTTGGACATGTCATAAAGTAGAAAAAAAAATGCAAATTAAAAATGACCAAAAAAAATGTGCAATTTTGACTTGAAAAAAGCCCGTTCAAATGGTTGAGCTCATGAGAAGATACAGGCAAAGAAACTCATGGCCACTCTTTTTAAATGCCAACATTTGTTACAAATTACAATTAACAATTTTAACTTAGAAATAGAGCAACTCATTTCCAAACATCTTTATCGTGAACATAATCTTTAACAGAGTAATATGCTTTTTGGCAGAGCCTGTGCTTTACCACTTTTTTAAATTTGTTCAGTGATAAATTAACCATGTCGTTTGGAAGTTTGTTATAAAAGTGTATACTTTGACCTACGAATGAGTGAGATACTTTATGGAGCCTAGAGAAGGGCACAGCAAGCTTATTTTTATTTCTTAAATTATGTTGATGGAGGTCACTGTTTTTATTAAATTTATTAATATTTTTATGCACATATACTAAGTTATCGTAAATATATTGGGAGTGTAGTGTGAGGATGTTAAAGTCTTTGAATTTATTTCTTAGTGACTCCCGTGGACCCATCTTATAGACTGCTCGGACAGCCCGTTTTTGGAGCACAAAAATGGTATCTATGTCAGCGGCACTGCCCCAAAGTAATAGGCCGTAAGACATAATGCTATGAAAATAGCTGAAGTATACTAAACGCGCGGTGTCAACATCGGTCAGTTGACGAATCTTACGGACAGCATACGCTGCCGAACTAAGTCTACCAGATAAAGTTTCTATATGCGGACCCCATTGTAACTTAGCATCTAATGTTATACCTAAGAAAACAGTTTCATTAACTACTTTAAGTTCCTCATTGTTCATCAAAACCCTGGTTTCTACTTGTTGCACATTCTTAGTAAAGAACCTGATACATTTAGTTTTACTACTATTTAAAAGCAAGTTATTGACACTAAACCAGTGTAATATCCTAGAAAGAGCATTGTTTACATCGTCAATTTCCAATTGCCGTCTATTAACCTTAAAAACTAAAGATGTGTCATCTGCAAACAACACTATTTCACAGATATCTCTCATAAGGTGAGGTAAGTCATTGATGTACAAAAGGAACAAAAACGGACCCAGAATAGAGCCTTGTGGCACCCCCAATGCTACAGGTGACCCGTGTGATAGTTTCCCGTTGACATTTACTTTTTGAATCCTATCACTTAAATAAGAAGTGAGAAGATCCAAAGCAATGCCTCTTATACCATAGTGGTGTAGCTTCCTGATAAGAGTTTTATGCTGCACACAGTCAAATGCTTTGGACAAGTCACAAAACACCCCAAAGGCATCACGTGACTCCTCCCAAGCCGCGAATACACTCTCTAATAATTTGACCCCAGCATCAGATGTTGACCTTCCACGAGTGAAACCAAATTGTCCTGTGTGCAGTAATTTATTTTTATTAAAATAAGTAAGAAGCTGACTGAGTATCAGCTTTTCAAAAATTTTACTAAACGTAGGTAGTACTGAAATCGGTCTGAAATTTGTAGGGTCTTGCGTACTACCTGATTTAAACAATGGAGTTATTTTACTATATTTCATCAAATCAGGAAACACTCCACAATCAATACATCTATTAAAAATTGTAACTAAATCAGGAATCAACATATCAATTAAAGAATTTATGATATTAACTGAGACACCCCACAAGTCGGCTGTCTTTTTCATACTAATTGATTTGAAAGCTACACTAATATCTGAATAATTTACATGACGGAAAACGAAACCATTATAAAATTCGGGAACATTGTCTTTAATTAACGATTCTGCAATAGTGGTAGAAGAACCTAAATCGTTAGTTAGACTGACTGGGAAAGCAGAGAAAAACTTTTCAAATGCAATGGCCACTTCCAAATCGGAATCAACCATGTGACCGTCAATACTAAGTTTAAAATTAGAATCTTTCACCCTAGTTCTCCCAGTCTCGGCATTAACAACCTTCCAAGTGGCTTCAATTTTATTATTACTATTTCTGATTTTAGTTTTAATAAATAAAGATTTTGCAATTTTGCAAACATTTTTGAAAATTTTAGAGTAAGATTTTAAGTACTCTTTAAACTCTTCACCACTATTAAACTGTTTTTCATAATATAACATATACAGTGTCTCCCTACTCTTATAAATACCTGCTGTGGCCCAGTCACCAAAGATAGGACTATCGGTAATTGTAATCTCTTTGGGAGTAAATATTGAATGAAATTTATTAATAAAAGAGTAAAAAAAAGAATTGTACAAAGAATTGGGAGGTAAAGTTATATCTAAAACTAGTAAATTAGTTAGTAAACTAACTCTCATACGTTCCAAACGACTAGCTGTGACAGGTACAAAAGCAATTTTTCTCTTAGCCACCTGTTTTTTCTTACTAGAGAATTCTACTAGCTGACCAGAGTGGTCAGAATCCAATTTATGCTTTTGTAGCATGGAATAATGTCAGTAAATATGTTATCTATACAAGTACTAGTCATAGGAGTTATTCTGGTTGGCTCCATAAATAAATTAAGTAAATTGTGTGACTTAAAAAGACTTAATAAATTTATGGTGGGACTTAAACTTTCCAAAATATTAACATTAAAGTCCCCACACACTAACAAAGGCTTACCCGACTTGGTAAGTTTGCTTAAGGCCTCATCCATTACTTCTAAAAATAATTTTAAATTGGCGGAGGGAGGTCTGTATACACATATATATATATATATATATATATAATATAGAGAACAAAAGTAAATATAAGTCAATATAATAGCAGTTAGTTACTAAATATTATTTATACGAGATATAGACTAAGATAAGGCTTTAAAAAAAGTTTTCTTTACAATTTGTCACTACTCATTCACATAGGTATAATAATAACAAAAATAAATCATTAATTCGTTGATGCTACAAATTAATCCTTAGGACTTATTAGATATCGATATATTAAATTATTTTTCTTTCTCCATACCTTTCGTTAATCTATATGTACTCGTATATTAATATCATAGAGAATTGTTTTTATGCATTTCGTTTATTTATTACACTTATTCAAAAGTCTTTAAAATTAATATTTACAATACATTTATTTATAAACAAAAAATAAAATTAGTGTCCAGTTCTAAATAAGAACTAATAAAAAATGTTATAATAAATTTATCAGATTTATTTGGTAAAAACATCATTTTAAATTTAAGACATTCAAATTAAAGCTTAAAGCTTTTAAAAATCCGTCGTCGAAATATTAATTGAAAAGCTGCCAAATCGAGTGTGAGTCTTTTCTTTGAATTTATATAAAAAAGTTATCTGTGCCTATTTTTTACGTTACTTTTTAATAAATTCTTTGAATAAAGTAACCAAATTAAGTCTTTATTATTTCATATTATATCAGAAATATTTAAAATAAAATTTTAGGACTAGACTAGTTATAACTTTACAATGTCATCGTTAATAATTGCTTGAATTCTTTATGGTAAGTAAAAAAGGTAAATTAATAAAATCCTTTTATAATTTTTTTATCATCTATTTTCTTCTATTCTTCTTGTCTTTATTCTAATTAGCTTCTGCCGT